>OY804608.1:10388064-10909385 GCA_963680895.1 Fragum sueziense
TCCAAGGTCAAGGTCACAAGGTCAAAGGTCATGGTCTCAAATTAAAGGTCTTGGTTAGAGGTACCCACAGGTGAAATATGAAGGCTGTATCTCTAACAGGGCATGAGATATGGGCCAGGTTAAAGTTTTTGCGGACGCTGACGCCAACATCTGGGGGTATGACAATAGCTCTTCCGAGACTATCGTCCCGGGCGAGCTAAAAAGAAACACTCACGGTCTTTTCAAGAAAAGTGGCTTGCCGATCCGGCGTTCAAAGACTGGCTGATAAAAGCTGCTGCAGATCACAAAATTTGTGAAAACTTAGGTATAAAACTTGAGAATATCTCGGAAAACATTGAGGCAAATTGAAAAAATGCTTATTATTAGCAGTTTCTTCTTTTGCTTAAATGTTTCCCCAAGCCACTTTAACTGGGAATATCAAAACTAGGTCTTGTTTGGGAAAGGGCTTTTAAGCCCGTTCAAGAACAACAATTAATTTGAAGATGATTTGTGGAAGTCAAAATTGGACTCAACTGAAAGTGGTTGGGACTCAACTTTTTCTACTGCACTGGGTCCAAGGGACTCAATATCTTTTTATGGAAATGGAAACACTGCACTTCAAAAACTGCCACAAATGACAAAATGGATGTTATTAAAGATAAGATTTGTGTACAATATGGCACAAAAATATTGAGACAAAAGGAGAAACTGCTTGTTATCAGCAGTTTCTTCTTTTGCTTCAATGTTTTCCAAAGCCTTTTCTTCTAAGGACGTCAAAACCAGGTCTTGTTTGGGAAAGGGTTAAAGTTGTTACATGTTATGATAAGCTTTAAGAGAACAGCATGGATCTTGATCTAAATGTGCATATCACTTCAATTCACTTCACTATCCTGTTTTGATTATCCAGGCCATTTATTAGTCCTCTACGGAGGGTGGGGCCTGGCTGCCCAGTCGCGATCGTAGCCTCCCTCTCCACATCTGGCGGTCGAAGGGGTTAATGTTGGTCAGTCCTATGGCTTCCCGATCTCTTTTTACCATCTCTTCCCATGTTAATTTGGGTCTGCCACGTCCTCTGCGTTCTTCTATGTTTATGGATCGAACCGTTGACACACATCCACTACTCCGCTCCACATGGCCGAACCATCTAAGCCTGTTTGCCCTGAGGATTTCTGTTAAGTTCCTGATACGTAGCCGGGAGATTAGGGTCTCTAGTGTCACACTGTCTTCGGGCTTTGCTCCACAGATCCACCTTATCATGGCCTTGTCGTTACGAATCAGCTTCTTTTGAGTGCTAGATGTAACTGCCCATGTCTCAGACCCATAGAGCAGTACTGGCCGTATATAGCTTGAGTATAGTCTGCCTCTAGTTGTGATTGGAAGGCTCCTGCAGGTTAAGATAGGTAGGAGTTCCCTGAACTTTTTCCAGGCAGACTTACATCTTGTGGTTGCTGCTAGCTCACATCCACCGTCCGCTGATAATGTGTCAACTAAGTAACAGAAGCTTGGTATGCAGTCTTAAAACCCATAACCCCAAAACTTTTTATTCTTTTAGATTCCAGCTAATTTTTTTTGATATGAAACTTTTTGTGATATGTAAGAGAACACAGAGGGAAAACATTTTCTTACTAGAACTTCTACTCATCTACTTCTTTTCTTTCAATGATATCATAAGATTTAATGACAAAAGTCCTAAAATTCTTAGATACAAAAAAGTCATTATTTTCATTCTCATTATTCACGGGCGGCAACCACGTGACTTCGTTATGATATATTTTCCTAACTTATGTAATCAAAAACACTGGGTAAGTACATAGTTTTCTCAAATTTTAAATCAAATACTTAACTCTCAGTATTGAGATACGTACCATTCGATGCGTCGTGCTCTCTGGTTTATTTTGATACCAAGATCTTCCCTCAAATCCCTGTCAAAGCTGAGAACATTCGTGCAAAGTGCAAACATGGTTAAGTAAATATATCACGGCATTCAAAAATACTTTGCACGAATGTTCTCAGCTTCGACAGGAATTTGAGGGAAGATCTTGGTATCAAAATAGACCGGAGAGTATGACGTATCAAATGACATATCTCTCAATATTGAGTGTTAAGTATTTGAGTTAAAATCTGAGAGAATTGTGTACTTACCGAGTGTTTTTGTTTACAAAAGTTAGGAAAGCATATCATAACAAAGTCATGTGATTGCCGCCTGTGTTAATACGTCATAAAATATGATACTGGTATATCATTTAGGTACTGCAACAGTTAACCCTTTCCCAAACAACAAGTACAATTTGAAAGCTGCTGCAGACTATGATAATGATGATGATGAAAGGATCAATATAACACAGAAAATATCAAAGTAAAAGGAGAAAGTGCTGATTGTTAGCATTTTCTTCTTTTATATCAACATTTTCCCATTTTTTTCTATTACATACATGTACTTCAAAACCAGTTCTTGTTTGAGGAAGGGTTGATTTTATTTTCTAGTCATGAAATATAATGAAACCAGTCTACCATTTAGACTAGATCTATAACAATAATTTAATCAACTTGTTGCTCGTAACTTTACAAATAAAACTGCAGTCACAACACCGGATGATATGAACCCAAAATATCCAAAGGAAGGAAATCCCAGATTGTCCAGCATGATTCCGCCTATAGTCGGTGAGAGTGATCGTATCAGAGAGTTTGTGGCCATATTTAGACCGAGCATTGCACCTGTAATGAAAGAATGAAAGAATATGTCATGTTAACCCATTACCACACAATGACTCTTTTAGACTCCCTACAAGATAATGACTCTGGAAAACATTGTGGAAAATGAAGAAATTGCTTGTGACAAGTAATTTCTTCATTTCCTGCGATGTTTTTTACCATGAAAGACCAAAAAATGTTAAATTTCATCCACTTATAACTGCCATCTGCATCATCTTTGAATTTGGACCAGTCTAAAATTCTGCAGTTTGCTAATAGGTTAACAGAATTATTGAACATTTTCTGCAATTGATGATGGTTGAATGCTTACAGTGAACGCTTACAGTGAAACCTTTTGATGATTGCAATAGAAAAAGCTTGGGAAAATATTGAGACAAAAGAAGAAAATGCTGATAATCAGCATTTTCTCATTTTGTCTCCATATTTTCTGTGCTTTATTGTATAAAATTCTTATCTTTAAAGGGACATTTCATTCCAATTTCATTTTTTTAAAGTATGTCTTGATGCCAAGATTGGTTATTCTAATGAGTATAAATACTATTGGTTTTTTGAAGTTGTTGCCTATAAGCGAGAAACACACATTTAAAGTTGAGACATAATAGATAAATTGCATATAAATCTGAACTGTTGTCTACAACAATTTGTTCAATTTTAACACCAAAATATAAATTTCTCGTAAACGGCGCAATATTTTGGCTCGAAATTTTCAGAATTTTCATAAGGAAATATGCTCTTTCAAATAAAAATAAAAGTAAAATTTATGACAAAAAATTCTGAAATGTCACTTTAAGAACATCAATAATGTATTCTGCAGCACTGAGAGAGGTTATGAAACTCTAAAGTCCTCTTACAGCAACAGTTTCTTAACCCATTACCACACAATAATGACTCCTTTTGACTCCCTCACAAGAAATGCTTTGGGAAAAAAATATTGTAGAAAATTTTCTACGATGTTTTATACCCAAAATGACCACAAAAATTTAGATTTCATTCATTTGAAATTTTCTTCTGCTCATCTTTGAATTTGGACCAACCTGAAATTTTGCCGTCTGGTCATGGGTTAATCCATTACCAAACAGCAAAATTTTAGACGGTTCAAATTTGAAAGCTGCTATAGACAACAAAAGGAAGCTTGTGGCTATATTTAGACCGAGCATTGCATCATTCTGTAACAAAAGAGTTGAATGAAATGGGTGAGTTGTATTTTGCAAACAAAATATCATGGCTTTTCTTTGAAAACCTTGTAGCTGCAGCTTGTTTTAATCTGCATATACGAGGTTTTCAAATAATAGCAATGATATGTTTGTGAAAGCTGAAAAGCCCTGCTTCTGCAATTCTATGGAAAGCGATATAAATGTACAAGTAACAATGATAATTGACCAAGGACTTTGACACACAGGGAAGGTCTTGTAAAAGGAAAACTTTTCAATTATTAGTTCATATCAAGCAAAATAGAGACGCATAAAAAAAATATATGCCGAGATATATGAGTTTTCTCTATCATTTTTCACAAAGTATCAACAAGAAATTTTACATTGCAGTATTTTGTTAAATTTGAATGATTGATAAAAGTATAGTTACCAGTATCCACATCTTGAACTGTCTTTGTCAATGCACTAGTAATGACAATGTTTTGTGAGGCTAGACCAATAACTAATGGTGCGAGTACTATACATAACTGAGTAATATCTGTAACAAATGCCTGAAAACAAAATAAACATTTGAGAATTGATGAAGAAAAATCTAAAACATCAGAAATTCTTATTCAACATATTTCACGGTGTATAATCACTTGACTCAGAATTTCCGATGATCTTCAATATCTTTTTTAATACTTGACCAATTTGAATTTGGTTTGAAGCAGAGAAGGTGGGAAAATGCCAGAAATAAGCTTGACATGTTGGATTTTTTAAAAATCAACTGATTAAAAAGTTATTGAAGATAAACCAAAAATTTGGTTTATCTTCAATAACTTTTTCATCAGTTTACAAAAATCAACCACGTCCATCTGATGCATGACAATTATGTCCACATTCTCTGCTGCAAACTAAATTCAAATCGGTCTAGTATTTACAAAATTATTGAAGATTTTCTTAAAATATTGTATCAAATGATTATCCATTGTGTATTAGCATACTAGACTAGTAATATATGTGCCATTAGTACCCTTTTCCAGACGACATCTCAATTTCATGTTGTCATATTATTTAATCAGTCTTGTCATAACAGTGAAATGGTTTTCACATGGTATTAAGTAAGAACTTAAAACTAACAAAGATGACCAAACAAGTATAAAGGAAGCTAACTTAACCTTTTCCCAAACAAGACCTGCTTTTGACGTCCCTAATAGACAAGAGCCGTCACAGACGGATTATGCTCCCCGAATAAGTGTTTGTCACAAAATAAAAACTATCATACATTAAGCCCCCTTTTCCCATGACAGCTTTTTCGTACACACATTATTTATAGAATATGGTCTAGAACATCCTATTTATTACATGAGCACAAAATTTCATTGAATTCTGCCCATTAGATGAAGAGAAATAAGAGAAAAACTAATTTTTACACTAAGGCCCCTTTTTCCATGACGCAGCCTTAAATTTACAAACGGAGAAAAAGGTCTCTAGGTATTGACCCAGGGAGTTCACATGTGAAGTTTCATTGAATTTGGTCCAAGGGTTGCTGAGATATGGCTGTGGACGGACGGACGGACGGACGGACGGACGGACGGACACACGGACGGACAGCGTGGCGACTATATGCTCCCCCGAAATTTTTTCGGGGAGCATAAAAAGGCTTGGGAACACATTGAAACAAAAGAACAAACTGCTGATAACCAGCAGTTTCTCCTTTTGTCTCAATATTTTCTATGCCATATTTTACACAAATCCGATCTTTTATAACATCCATTTTGTCATTTGTGTTATTTATTGAAGTGGATCACCCTAAAATTTTGACATTTGGGAAAGGGTTAAAATACAGTATACTGTTTTAAATTCAAAGAAAGACAACGGATACTTACAAGTAACAAATAAGACCAAACAAGTATAAAGGAAGCCCACTTTAATATACTGTTTTCACTGACTTTCTTCAGCAATATACCGACACCTAGACCTTGTACTAACTGCGAATAGAAAAATACAATCATTATAAACAATAAATAAGACCAAGCAAGTATAAAGGAAGCCCATTTTAATATACCGTTTTCACTGACTTTCTTGAGTAATATACCGACACTTGTACTAACTGTGAATAGAGAAATACAATCATTATAAACAATAAATAAGACCAAACAAGTATAAAGGAGGCCCATTTTAATATACCGTTTTCACTGACTTTCTTCAGCAATATACCAACACCTAGACCTTGTACTAACTGTGAATAGAGAAATACAATCATTATAAACAATAAATAAGACCAAACAAGTATAAAGGAAGCCCATTTTAATATACCGTTTTCACTGACTTTCTTCAGCAATATACCGACACCTAGACCTTGTACTAACTGTGAATAGAGAAATACAATCATTATAAACAATAAATAAGACCAAACAAGTATACAGGAGGCCCATTTTAATAAATCGTTTTCACTGACTTTCTTCAGCAATATACCAACACCTAGACCCTGTACTAACTGTGAATAGAGAAATACAATCATTATAAACAATAAATAAGACCAAACAAGTATAAAGGAAGCCCATTTTAATATACCGTTTTCACTGACTTTCTTCAGCAATATACCAACACCTAGACCTTGTACTAACTGTGAATAAAGAAGAACAACCATTATAAATAACAAATATGACCAAACAAGTATAAAGGAAGCCCATTTTAATATACTGTTTTCACTGACTTTCTTGAGCAATATACCGACACCTAGACCTTGTACTAACTGTGAATAGAGAAATACAATCATTATAAACAATAAATAAGACCAAACAAGTATAAAGGAAGCCCATTTTAATATATCGTTTTTACTGACTTTCTTCAGCAATATACCGAAACCTAGACCTTGTACTAACTGTGAATAGAGAAATACAATCATTATAAACAATAAATAAGACCAAACAAGTATAAAGGAAGCCCATTTTAATATATCGTTTTTACTGACTTTCTTCAGCAATATACCGAAACTTAGACCTTGTACTAACTGTGAATAGAGAAATACAATCATTATAAACAATAAATAAGACCAAACAAGTATAAAGGAAGCCCATTTTAATATATCGTTTTTACTGACTTTCTTCAGCAATATACCAACACCTAGACCTTGTACTAACTGTGAATAGAGAAATACAATCATTATAAACAACAAATAAGACCAAACAAGTATAAAGGAAGCCCATTTTAATATACTGTTTTCACTGACTTTCTTAAGGATATACCGACACCTAGACCCTGTACTAACTGTGAATAGAGAAATACAATCA
This sequence comes from Fragum sueziense, assembly GCA_963680895.1. NCBI lineage: Eukaryota > Metazoa > Mollusca > Bivalvia > Cardiida > Cardiidae > Fragum > Fragum sueziense. The sequence goes on from OY804608.1 coordinate 10,395,185, forward strand.
TTATACACAATAAATAAGACCAAGCAAGTATAAAGGAAGCCCATTTTAATATACTGTTTTCACTGACTTTCTTCAGCAGTATACCAACACCTAGACCTTGTACTAACTGTGAATAGAGAAATACAATCATTATACACAAAAAACAAGACCAAGCAAGTATACAGGAAGCCCATTTTAATATACTGTTTTCACTGACTTTCTTCAGCAGTATACCAACACCTAGACCCTGTACTAACTGTGAATAGGGAAATACAATCATTATACACGACAAATAAGACCAAGCAAGTATAAAGGAAGCCCATTTTAATATACTGTTTTCACTGACTTTCTTCAGCAGAATACCGACACCTAGACCTTGTACTAACTGTGAATAGAGAAATACAATCATTATAGACAATATATATGACCAAACAAGTATAAAGGAAGCCCATTTTAATATACTGTTTTCACTGACTTTCTTCAGCAATATACCGACACCTAGACCTTGTACTAACTGAAAATAAATCAAATCATGCAAGTCAAATAATTATGTTTATTTCACAAATGAATCAAATGTGACCCGTCTCGCTAAAAGGGACCTTATCGGATGTGTGAAAAATATCGACCCTAGTCAGTCTGCGCAGTCCGCGCAGCCAGACTAGGGCCGACACTTTTCACTTTTACGTAATTTTCTAAATCCGGAATGTTTTCTCTGTCTTACTAGATCTATATGTTCATTTTTCGAATACAGCATCTGGTTGACCTGTGCTGAGGCTGACAAGTTTTTGGATTTTGGGAGGTCAGATTAGGTCCCTTTTAGCATGACGGGTCACAAATTTTCTAATTGAGCTGCAAGGCTGTGACTACAGCACAGTTGGTAGCGCAAAGGATTCTCACTCTGAGATTCCAGATTTGATCCCCGGCCACGGCAAAACACCCTTTCTGACAAAATTGTCTCCCACCAATTATAGTAAGATAATTGTTAACAAGGCATATAGATCTACTAAGTTTAAAATAAATTCTTTGATAAAGTCTTTACAACACTTCGTTTTTCTTTACATATCCTCGATTGATAATATAAGAAAGAAAAACAAATAAAATGTATACTTACAATAGTTAAAACACCGATATAAGACATTAAGAAGCCATTTTTATCTGCGGGTAAATTAAATCTTTCTAATGCTATAACCTGGAACATACTTTGGAAGACACCAATTGGAACACCTGCAAAAACGATAATGTCGGTGTAAATGCAAAACCTCGTTTGTCGATCCTTGCGATTTTCGAAGTACAAAATTTTGTGCCCAGTTTAGACAATTCTCGCAGGTTTTCAGATATTTTTACTGGCCAGTATTAAAGACGCATTATTTGTGAACAATATGTTAAAATTTCAAGTACAACATTTCAGTTTGGGAAAAGTTATTACACTTTTTTCACTTTCCTTTAAAATTTTCCAAAAACGAGATACAAGGTTTTGCATTTACAACAACGATAAGTAAATCATAAGCTAAGCCTTGTTTGTTTTGAATAGACTACAAAATGATTTAAAATGACAATTATACACAGGAATGAGATAAACCATACTGTACCACAATTGCTTCAAATGTGTAGTAAGATTGCAAAAGTATTCTTTACTGAGAACCAAGTCCAACAGTAATTGGCATGCAATTATATCTACTCTTGACACTTTAAGATATACCGGTAAGCATAGTTTCTCAAATCAGAAAACCCGTTACCAAACGACAAAATTTTGGACTGTTCCATTTTGAAAGGTGTTGCAGACGACAATTTCAAGTGTTTGGAATTTTACTTTTTTAGGGTTTTCTTTTAGAAAACATCATGGGAAATGAAGAAAATGCTTGTCACAAGCAATTTTTTCATTTTCCACAATGTTTTCTAAAGCAATTTCTTTATGGGCATCAAAAGGTGTCAATGTTTGGTAATGGGATAAATTGCAACAAAATTGGTATCCTGAGGCGAGTTCTTTAGAGCCAGATTTTTTAAGATTTCTTAAGGTGTTTTGGATAAAGTGTTTTTAAGACCAAGACTTTGACCGAGCTGTTCCGAATGCTCCATATGTATACAAATGACGTCATCATGACGTCATTTGTATAAAGTATGGAGCATTTGGAACACCGCGATTTATGAATTATGAGTGTTCGGAACAACTTGGTTAAATCTCTTTTATATTGTTTGTACAGAGTTGACCGAGAGGTTCCACACGAAGTATAGAGTAATGGCGCCTCCCATTGAGCGTCTTAAAAATCTTGCTCTAAAGAACGCTTTATCCTAAAACATCTTAAGAAATCTCAAGATATCTCAAGAAATCTTGCTCTAAAGAACGCACCTCAGATAACAGGTGTTGACTATATTTTTCACTAGCTTCTCTATGTGAGGATGAAAATGGAGGACTATATTTTTTGTGCTCACCTGTGACTACTCTAAGTGAGAGTAAGAAGAAAGCCCCAGGAGCTGTTATTAATGACCTCCATTTCTCAAAGTCTAACATGCCCCCAGATTTCTCTGCAATAAATAACAAGAATGTGTTCTTTCAAAGATTCTTTTAAAAAAAATATTTTGATCCAGATTTTTAAAACATAACAAGAGCTGTCCGAAGACAGCGCGCTCGACTTTCTAAGTTGCTTAGTATAAAGGGGGCATAACTCCAAATAGAGTGGTCCCAGGGTCATGGGCCCTGATAGTAAGGTAGAGGGTGTGATGGTGAATAAGTATACCAAGTTTGGGTTGAATCCCTTTGATAGTATGGAAGTTATTGATGTTTGAAAAAACTTTAACCTTGGTTGCAACGCCGACGCCGACGCCAACGCCGACGCCCGGGTGACAGTATAAGCTCTCATTTTCTTCGAAAAGTCGAGCTAAAAAAATCTGACAAAACTGTGTTTGCTATCAATCCTTGGGCAACTTTCCCAAAACATAATTTTCAAGATTAATTGAACTGAATTTATTACAACTTTTAACAGTATTCATATCAGTCCAGTGGAGCATCATCATAGGATTTTTATAATCATCTACCGTTTGATGACAGACAAATCATTTTATCATATTCATCATGCGCATTGATCAACATATTAACCGTTTTCCAAACAAGACCTGGTTTTGACATCCCTAAAAGAAATTGCCTGGGATAACATTGAGGCAAAAGAAGAAACTGCTGATAACCAGCAGTTTCTCCTTTTGCCTCAATATTTTCTGCACTTTGTTCTAAACATGCATTTTGCTGTCTGCAGCAGCTTTCAAATTGGACCATCCTAAAATGTTGTAGTTTGGGAAAGGGTTAAATCATATTTTCTTACCTTCAACTTTTTCTATCTTTTTTGTTCTTTGTGGCACAAAAGTTAAGACAAGCACAATACTCAATACAGATCCAAGAAATGCTATAAAAGCTGAGAATTCTTCTCTGAAAGAGAAAACGGAAAAAAATGTCCACCGACAATGTAGCCTTCAATCATGGAAGTTGTTTTTACAAAATTGTCAAACTTAAAGGTCGAAGTCACAAGGTCAAAGGTCATGTAAAAAAAAAAAAAGCCATTAGCAGGAGGTATTTATCCAAGCCCCGTCTCTAATACCGTATAGCACTTTATTTCTGCGGGGTCCAAATTCTGTGGTTTTTCCTAAATTCGGGCGGGTTAAATTTCTGCGTAACTTATTTCTGCGGTCACTCACTTTACCAAATTAAAGATTTTATTTCTGCGCAAAGAAATCAGTTTTCAAACATATGCTGAGAGGCAAAAGAAAGTATACACTTTTTGTTTGTCAATATCTCTTTTAATTTCCATCATATCGACTCAAAATTTTGTATTTTTTATTTCTACTTATAAACTAATAATACAGTGTTGATTAATTCTACCTGAAGTTGCTTGACTACTCATACTTATGCTACATGCCGATTTTACAAATTTGCATGTGCGACTTAGTGGAGCACCAAATGTTGCCATTAAACTGTGTATGATTTCTTCAATCTTTACCACAAAAAATCACAACGTTAAAATTCCTCTAACATTATAACCCAATCCTCAATGGCTGGTAGAAATCGACAAATAAGCCAACTTTTTGCATTAAGGCCCATTTTCCTATGACGCAGCATGATATGAAAGAAATTTGACACTAAATACACTAATCAGGTGTCTAGAAACATTCTTGGTAATTTTTTATCAAAATCCGTCAATAAATTTAGAAGGAGTTATGTCAGGTAGGTTGTTTTCATCAAGCCCCCTTTTGCCATGACTCATCTTAATACTTAATAGGGAAAACAATAACAAAGTACGCATAGTCTTAAGCGACTCGAAACTTTCTGTGAAAATTTTATCAAAATCCGTTTATAAATGTAGGGTTTGTGTCACTGTTGATGCTTTCATTAATTAATCGATATATCCCCCTTTTCGGTGACGCTGTATGCTATGAAAAGACCCTCTCAACGGAAGGACAAAAAGAAACACGGATAGGCGGAGAAGGTTACATCAATAAACGGCCTCCTTTCAAGGCGATTAAAAGTCTTACATACTATTATGAATCCTTTATTCAGAAAACTTGGAATAACTAGGGTGTATAGCCTACTTATTTTTGCCTCTCAGTATATTTTGAAAGACGATGCTACAACATATTCAACTTACTCTGTGATGGTAAAGGGATAAACCTATTCATTTATCTATAAGGTTGTTATAGGAAACAATGGCATATACAAATAGGTGTGAAAAGAAAGATGTGTCAAACCAATCAGTCAAACTTGTTGAATCATTGTTTATGTATGGACTAACAAAAATGTCCTATCTACACTCAAGTTAAAGCTGTAGCTACACTATTTTTGAATTGGAAAGAACTCCATTGTTATGAAAGTGTGCTCTGCGTGAGGGGGTAAGTGTTTCTTTGTCAAATTTACTGACTAAAGTTGCAGAAATTACATAGCCTACTACCAGGGTTAAAATTCTGCGGATTTTATTTCTGCGATGCTGTCCAAGGCCGCAGATATAGCAGAAATAAAGTCCCCGCAGAAATAAAGTGCTATACGGTATAAGGCCAAATAAAAAAATATGTCTGGTTCAGGTTACATGTTGAAAAAATTAGGGTAGGTCGGTTGGCTATCTGTTTTTTCTTATTTATTTTTTTGTGGTTTTGTTACCTTTTTTTCTTACGATTGTGGTCGTTTTTATATTTTTCCTTTGAGGGCAATAAAAAAACAAGAGCCGTCAGAGACGGACAATGCTCCCCGAATAAGGCTTTGTCACAATAAATATATGCCATACAGAGCTAAGATTAAGCTAACAAACGATAAGCCCCCTTTTTCCATGACATACTTTTTATACGCAAATTTCAAGTAGTTTGTTGTCAAGGGCATCTGATTTGCTACTCAAATATGAAATTTCATCAAATTCTGACCATTAGACTATGAGAAATTAGAGAAAAAGTGTATTTGACCTTAAGTCCCCTTTTCCCATGACGAGGCCTCAAATCCAAAAACTGGGAAAAGTACATCGGCATTATGTCATAGGGAGTTCACATGGTAAGTTTCATTTGATTTGGCCCAAGGGTTATAGAGAAATCGCTTCGGACGGACGGACGGACGGACGGACGGACTGACGGACGGACGGACGGACGGACGGACGGACAGACGAAGCGGCGACTATATGCTCTCCCTTCGGGGAGCATAATTAGGGTCGGCCCCAATTTGCTAGGAACGGTCGGGTAACCTGAACTACACCTATTTTTTTATTTGGCCTATCATAAGATGTAGGCTAGGTTAGTTTAAAGGTCAAAGTAAAAAGTTCAAGGTCATGGTCTCAAATGAAAGATCTTCGCAGATGGTATCCATGTGTGATTTAATATCAATGCTCTATCTCATATATAGATCCTAGCATTAAGGACAGGTTTATCCTTGAAAAGTAGGTTACACTCTAAGGTCAATGTCACAAGGTCTAAGATCAGGGCTCTTCATGAAAGTAATAATATGTGAAATATTAGGGCTTTGCTTCACATATTTTTTTAAAATATAGACCAGGTGAGATTAAAGCTTTTGTACACAATGACACTAGGTATGTGACATTAGCTCCCTGAACAGAAAGTCCAAGCTCATTAAAAATGTTAATAGCCAGCTTTCTCTCTTTTGCAATAAAGTTAAAGTTTTCTCTTTTTTAAACATATATTTTGTTGTCTGCAACTCATTCTGATATGCACGAGGCTGTAATTTTGTCTAATGTATTAATTGTGTTAAAGAGAAAAGAGCTTACCCAAAGTTTTTCGTAATTAGTCCTCCCAGACCGGGGCCTATAACCATCCCTACGCCATAGGACAGACCTAGTTTACCCAGAGCATCTGCCCTTTTCTCTGTCTCACCCAGATCTGTGACTATCATTTGACCTCCTGAAAAACATTTGAGCTAGGATAAGGAAAAAGGTCCCTTAAGGCTTTTGAGACCAACATAGTTCAAGATCAGCCTGCATTTACATGCAGTCTGATCATGAACCATGTTGGTCTCCAACAGCTTCTTGGTTACCTTTGGCAACCATGAGACGGCAACATAGATCCCAGTCATGGCTCATCCAAGTTTATCAAGAGCGTCTGCCCTCTTCTCTGTCTCACCTAAATCTGAAAAACATTTGATTCAGGATTTAAGAAAAGGTCCCTTAAAGCTTTTGAGCCCAACATAGTTCAAGATTAACCTATGTATACACGCAGTCTGATCATGAACCATGTTGTTCTCTAACAGCTTTGTGGTGACCTGTAGCGACCATGAGACATCATAAGACAGTACTAGTTTACCCAGAGCATCTGCCCTCTTCTCTGTCTCACCGAGATCTGTGACTATCATTTGACCTCCTAAAAAGCAAGGTAAACAGACAGTCATAAGTGTTTTTTTTTTTCAATGTGACATTGTGAAGTCTGAAATGAAAATTACAATGTAGTATTGCTCAAATTTCAACAATTGCAAACTTCATTGGACAACGGCTCACTTATTGCTACAACAAAGTGACAATTGCTATTTCAATGTGACTTAATGTTCATGGCCCAAGCCTTGCGCTAAATCATCAAAAGTATGAAATAGTATGTACAAAAGAAAATTTGCTTTTACAGGAACTCAAAACTTCAACAGTAGGAAGGGACTTTTATGTAAGTCTTTTCTTTACCATCTCATTAATTGTTGATATTCTATTATATATGCTTAGCAATGGTTTAAATTTGTTATAGAATTAGCCTACCTTGCATAGCATGCATGAACACAGATGGCAATCTTGACAGAAACAGTATGGGTACGCTAGTCGACATAGACAGCAATAAATATGACATTGCAGCCGACACAAACGCTAGCGCCATCGCCAGTTGACCACCAAATAGGTCGCCGAATCTCCCAAACAATGGTCCTCCAGCTAGCTGCACGATGGCAAATGTTGTTTGAAGATATCCAAACACTGATGAACTAGCCCCTAACTTCTTTGTTAAATACTGGAAATACATGTGAAAGGAAATGAAAACTGACATTAGAATTACATAAAAAATACATGTATTGTATTTATAAAAAGTTTTGTTTTTTAACAACAATACATACTTTACCAAATGCTAGAATAGTTTATCATCAAAATGTCAAATTTCATTAAATCTAAGTATCTAAACACAAAGAAATGCCAGTTTCAACATAAATGAACAAGAGTGCCATGGTCACAATATACGCCGCTCCAGAGACTAAGTTTTAAGGGGGCATAACTCAGGTCTCAGGCAAAAATCAATGAACCATAAAATCCTTCCTTCATGCACATCTACCAATTGAGGTGATAACATTGACCAAGTTTCAAGAAGATCCAGCCAGAAACTTAGGAGGAGTTGCGTTGACAAGAAAAGTGGACGGACGTACGGACGGACGGACGGATGGACGGATGGACGGATGGACGGATGGACGGACGGACAGACGGAGAAGATGACGCCAATATACGTCCGCCTCCGGCGGTGGACGGACGTACGGACGGACGGACGGATGGAGGGATGGACGGATGGACGGACGGACGGACGGACAGACGGAGAAGATGACGCCAATATACGTCCGCCTCCGGCGGCGTATAAAAATTCACTACAGCCTGATCGACATGTGCTGTCCTAACCCTTTTCAAAATAATGATGCTTTTAGTTGCATCTAAGTGTTAGAGCTTGGAAACATTACAGCAAAGGTAGAAAATGCCGAATACCAGCATTTTCTTACATTTCCTCAATATTTTCCATCCTGTCATAAAAGTCTGTCAGATAAATGTCTGGCCTGCATCACCTTTGAGTCTAGACTAGCGCAATATCAGTGGCTGATCAAGAGGGGGTTCGAGGGTTCAAACGAAGCCTGATTATTTCATTTTCATGCAGAAAATCATTCAAAATTGTGTTATACTAGGAAAACGAACCCCTTTTTTGTATATTTGAATCACTCCACACAAATCCTGTATCAGCCACTGAATATTATGTCAGGAATAGGTTGAGGACCCGTTTCAAGATCCCTACTCTTATTCCCAGAACACTTACAGGCAAAGCTCCTGTCTGAATCCAGAAGCATGTTGCATACAGGAATATATTTACATGAGTGACCACTATCACTTTATTGAACTTGTAACCAAATATGGTCGCATCATTCTTGCTGTCTGTTTTTTGTCCCATTTCTTTGTTGTCTGTAACGCCTGATTCCTTTTCTAGCATTGTTTTGTTACCACCAGCTTGTCGTCTAGTCTTTACTCCATCCATGCTGACTGTTGTCTGAAAATGTTACACAACCTTAGCTACAGATTAGCACAATGATTCTTTTAAAATAATCCATTCATATTTTCTTATTCCTTAAATTCTATGGGAAGTTGGGTACTTTATTCATCTGAAACGTTTCATCAGAAAAACAAGATGTGTTTGTGAAATATAAATGGCCCCAAAATGGCCAATGTTAAGTTCTCGGAGAGACAGATGGACTGATAAACAGACACAAGTAAAACAATACTGTATGCCCCCTATCTTTCGATATGTAGGGCATGAAAATGCTATGGTTAGAATATTGCAACAACAAAAGAGAAAATAGCCATTTGTTTCATTTTTCTTGAATTCATGATGAATCAAACACTGGAATGCTAAAATTTTGACATTGATATTGCTCAGCTGTCTTGGAAAAATATTTAAATGCTTAAGATCGAACAACAAACAATACTAAATGATAATCCATAGGCTTCAAATGGAAAAATTAAACCAAAATTGCAAAAAAAAAAAATGAAAATGATGAAGCAAGAAATAATTTCCTACCACAATGGGACAAATCAAATCAATTTACTCACATAAATTCGCAATGTCAGTCCATTAAAACAGTAGATGTGGCCTTTAGCAACCTATCCAAGCATGTAACAACTTACTTACCTATTGATACACTGTGCAATGTTCCACATTTTGAACTTTTTGTGTCCCAAAAGTGTAAAATCGTGGACAGGTCAAGATTTCGTTGTGGATTGTTTACGTGTAAACGGTGTACAGGTAAATTATTCCTTTGTCGACTCGGGGAATTCCGTAGAAGTCACGGAATTTACCGATCGCTTAAGTTAGCGTCTGGAACTAATTTAAAAGTATTTTTTTTTTCTTTTTTTTTTCTTTTCTTTCAATCTGATTAAAATCTAAAGTTAGTGATAGAGGTCTCTATTGTAAATAAAACGCGGTGTATGAATGAAAAATGGTAGAAACCTGGGACACATGAAAAATGTCACACAAAAAGCGTTTCACTTCAAATGACATTTTTGACATGTTTTAATGATGTACTATCTTTTTTAGTAGTGAATCGATTTTCTTTAAACTTGGTACACAGTATAAAGACACAATAACACACATCTTTTTAGCATTGACTGGCTTGAACATGTTTCTCTGTAACAGTAGAGGCATGTAAAAGTGAATGGTCACATTTTTTTTAACTTGCCATGATTATTTAATGACGTGGAAAATATTGAGAGAAAAGACAATACATGTAGATCTAACTGGCAAATTCTTCTTTTTTCTCTCAATGTTTTCCGAATCATTCTCCATTGATCCCGACAAAACACGGTCCTACGTTAGTGGACGGAAAGGGGGGGGGCAATAACCAATGTTCTCCCCAGTCCAATTAGCCGTAGGGGACCGATGGCACCTAGCGAAAGAGTTGCGTCGGACATTGCCAGTTGAGATGGGGAGGGGAATAGTGCACACAAAGACAAAAATACCTCACACATTTAAATTGGCTGACCCTTTAAACAACTACTAGATGGCAAGATTTTAGACTGTTCTAAATTCAAATGTGTTGCAGACGACAGCTTCTAGAAATTAAAATTTCAAACTTTTTTTTCTTTCTGTGTAGTAAACAATGTGGAAAAAGGAGAAATTGTTTGTCACAAGCATTTCTTTTCATTTTCAAATTGTTTCAGAAGCTTTTATCTTGTGGGGTGCCAAACAGAGTCAATGTGCTGTAATGGGCTAATTCGTTTCTGCATAGCAAAAGTTTAGGGTTTTCTCATTTGAAAACTGTTGAATACGACAAAAATAGAATTTGTGTTCGATATGGAATATGAAATAGCGTGACAAAAGAAACAAGAGTTGTCCACGGACAACGTCGCTCGCCTATATGCACTGGTGGTGAACTCGGCCAAAGCGTGGGACGTTTTTTTTTTCGCTATCATTGCATATCGTCGGTGTTGTTATAAAGCCGTAGTTACGAGGTTTTATAACAACAACGACGGTTTGTCAATACATATCGGTAAACCCGGTCTATTTTTAGAATAAATTCATTGTTATTAGAAAAAAACTATCCAATCAGATCTTTAAACTCAGATTTAAACGCAAAATATCTGTACCTTGTTGTAGCGAAAAACCTCCCTCGCTTTTGCCGAGTTCACCACCAGTGATATGGGAGCTTTTCAAAAACAGCTTAACTCCAAGGTCAAGGCGTCACTGTGTGGCAATGGGCTAATTCGTTTCTGCATAACAAAAGTTTAGGGTTGTCCCGTTTGAAAACTGCTGAATACGACAATGTGTGTTGACAAAGATGGAATTTGTGTTCGAAATGGAATATGAAACAGCGTGACAAAAGAAAACAAGAGTTGTCCACGGACAACGTCGCTCGCCTATATGGTAGCTTGTCACAAAACAGCTTAGCCCTTTCCCAAACAAGACCTGGTTTTCACGTCCCTAAGAGAAAATACTTGGGAAAACATTGAGACAAAAGAAGAAACTGCTGATAACCAGCAGTTTCTCCTTTTGTCTCAATATTTTCTGTGCCATATTTTACAAAAATCCTATATCATTGACAACATTCATTTTGTCATTTGTAGCAGTTGTTGAAATGGATCATCCTAAAATTTTGTCGTTTGGGAAAGGGTTAACTCCAAGGTCAATGCGTCACTGTGTGGTAATGGGCTAATTTGTTTCTACATAGCAGAAGTTTAGGGTTGTCCCCTTTGGAAACTGCTGAATACGATAATGTGTGTTAACAAAGATAGAATTTGTGTTCGATATGGAATATTCAACACTGTGGTTAATCACATGACTCGGAATATAAATGAATTTTGTGCTTAAAATAGATTGGGTTTATCGTTATGTTTTTATAAACCGTCGGTGTTGTTAAAAAATCTCACAACTACGGCTTGAACCAAGCCGTAGTTACGAGATTTAAAAAAAAAACACCAAAAAACAACTCTTACAAAATATTATTGTTTGTCCGAAATTACGTCACGGTTACCTGGATAAAATATTTTCCTATTTCAGAAAAGCATCATTATCTTTTTTAAATACTTGATCACTTTGAATTCGGTTTGAAGCAGAGAATGTTAGAAAATTCCAGGAATAAGCTGGACGCATTGGATCTAGAAAAATCAACTGATAAAAAGTTATTGAGGGTCGACCAAAATTTTGGTTGATCTTCAATTACTTATTTATCAGCTGATTTTCCACAAATCCACCACGTCAATAATGTGTGACGTCTGTCCACATTCTCTGCTTCAAACAAAATTCAAATTGGTCCAGTATTAACAAAATTATTCGCGATTTTCTTAAATTAGTGTACATCACGTGATTGTCCACCATGTTCAATAGCGATGCAAAAGAAGACAAAACATGCTTGTTTTCCCAAGCTTGTTCCCATGCTTGTTTTCTATCGGGAACGTCACAACAATGCGTCGCCTTTCAACGAAAACCTCGTATCTGCAGCTTGTTTTAAGCTGCAGATACGAAGTTTTCGTTGAAAAGCAGCGAATGTCTTTTTAGGGACAACATTGTCACTGTTGAGATCGTGTACAACGTGATGGATATCAACAACGGACATTAGCTTCGCTTCAGATACTTTTAATTGTACAATTTGAATAACTTTCTCAAATCTAGAATCCTTTTACTTTTCCATAAAATTATCCCAGCCGAGCAGACTGAAAACGACAAAAAAAAAAAGTTTTTCTGGTCGGTTCGGATAATTTTTTGGGAGAAGTACAGTGAGTTTTAAAATAAGTCATGCGTCATGCATCTTAGGAAAGAGCTCACTCTTGCGGGGTACATGCAACAAACCACTTAAAAATTGTTAACCAATTGGAAATTGGTGCAGAAATCAAAGCTTTCGTCCTATTTCTTACCTGAAGCGGGGCTAATTTGGCCGTAAAAGTTTCTCATCCCATGATGCACAATCCACAGAGTGATTGTGATAGACAAGATCAACGGCTCATATTCTGATTTACGATAAAAATAATTGATAAGAAAGATACAGGACAAAACCATTGTTAATTTTAAATTTATTTCTGTTAAGTTCACATGTACAGAAAATAACAATGATAATATTATGACAATGTAATTTATGTATGGCATCGAAGTTATTGTAAAGAAAACAGATAAGAGAAGGTAGTCTCACTGGTGGTGAACTCGGCCAAAGCGAGGGACCTTTTTTCGCGAACAATGTATTCCGTCGGTGCTGTTATAAAATCTCGTAACTACGGATTAGATAAAGCCGTAGTTACGAGAACACCACCGACGGTTTGTCAATGCATATCGATTAACCCGGTCTATTTTTAGACCACAAATTCATTGCAATTAGAGTTAAAAATCTTTAAACTCACGTTTAAACGCAAAATATCTATACCTTGTTGTAGCGAAAAACGTCCCTCGCTTTGGCCGAGTTCACCACCAGTGGTCTAAATGCAATCGACATTTGATATTTGTGGGTACTCATTTGAATCGTCTCGAGAAGACGATTCCAATGAGTACCCACGACTTATGGTTTGATTAACACCAAAAGAAAAAGATTGCGCCGAAATTAATTTTCAATATTGGCATGCAGAGCTCCAGAAAAGAGGGGATAGAAAATTTTCAAACCGCAATATTTCATTTATTGTTCACCAAACCTTATGTTGTGGGTAGGCCTACTCATTAGAATTGTCTCGTCGAGACGATTCAAATGAGTACCCACAATATAGGGTTTGGAATTGAAATAATAAAATTTCAATGTCTTTATCCCCCTCTTATCTGTATCTACGTGAAGCTCTGGTATACCTCACGATAAATGACCTGGCAGAGCATACCATTCAATTAGCAAGGGCTGCTCTGCCTGGTCATTTATCGTGAGGTATACTATGTACATGCATTTATTCGACAGTCGATCACTCGATTCGTTAAATGCTGGTTTGGACATTGCATTTAACGGTGGTGATGATAAAGATGAAGATGACGATTAAGGTGATGATGACGATTATGTTGATGACGATGATAAAAAGTCTCTCGTATATAGATAATTTCAACGGTAGTGGTGATAATGGCGATGTTGATGATGATAATAAACAGTCTCTCGTATGTATATAATTTCCCACGCTGCCGTTAGTAGACTAGGTTAAGCTGCACGTTTGTTTTAATGTCGCTAGTAGCCCATGTGTTTACAAAATTCTGAAATGTTTAAAAGTAAATTCATAAGTGGACCTTTAAAACATTTAAAATTAAAAGTACAGATAATATTGTATTAGGCTACTTGCTTTATTTGACATTTTCCCCATAAAATTACTACTTTTATCATGGGGACTGACGTATTAACCCATTACCAGACGGCGGAATTTTTACTCTTCCAATTTGAAAAGTGTTGCAGACGACAATTTCAAATTGGGGAAATTCTAAAAATATTTTCATTTCGGTTTAGAAAACATTGTGGAAAATGAAGAAATTGCTTGTCACAAGCAATTCACTTATTGTAAATCAAAAGAAGTTCAAAGTCATGCAGGTACTACGAGTATCCTATAATGCCTCAAGGGCGGCTCCCGATTTTTTTCAGGGGGGTCCAAGCCTAAAAGATGGCTTAAAATGTGTTAAATATGTAACGTTACGCTAAAGTTATATAGTAAAAAAATAATTTTCGGCCAATTCCGGGGGGTCCGAACCCCCGACCCCCTCTACATCCGCCCTTGATGCCTTGAGTAATCAGATAGGTTGTACTTTGAGATGCCGCCTAGCGTAAGATAATATGGTATATACCATCATAATCTATTTTTCCATCACCATTCAAATCTGCAGCTCGTAAAAATTCGTCTGCATCTTCTTCTGGCATTTTATCACCTGTAATATATGAACTATTTTCTAATTTTCTGTACTTTTTTCCCTTACGAAACAAGACCTGGTTTTGAAGTAAATTTCATATTTTTTATAAGAAAGAAGAAAGCGCGGATACACACAGTCTGATCAAAAACCATGTTGTTCTCCATTAACAATTGTAAAATAGTAATATGGATGTCTGCCAGTCTTCACTTAGGTACAGACTGGTCTTGAAATATGGCAACCCCAAATGCCATATGGGACTTTTTTCTCCAAATCCTGGCTCATATTTATAAAAAAAACAGCACAGGAACTTTAATTTTGACACATTCTTAACGATATATTGGAAATATGTTAAAAGAGGGTCGGATATAAAGATTCTTTAAAACTTTTTTTCTTTATTGTCGTGTCTTCCAACTTTTGGATCAGCCCTCATACTTACCGACTTGCGTTAACACCGCTTTCAACTCTTCTCTACTTATAAATCCGTCACCGTCTTTGTCGAATATTTTAAACGCGTCCATCATCTCGTAGCACACTTCGTCTGCCAGCGATTTTAAAAAGTTCTCGTCCATTAGAATGTACTTCTTAAACTCTTCAAAGTCTATAGAACCGTTGTCTGAAACGTGAGAGAAAGTTGGAGGTGAAGGATTACAACCCAAAAATAGATACCAAACACTTCGTGCATCTTCGGGTGACATCCGTTAAAACGGAGAATGACGAGGATTGCCCTCGTCATTGTCCGTTGCTACGGATGACGTCAGAGTATGCACGAAGAGTTTTGTAGTTAAATATGGGATGTAGCCATTAAAGTGACATTTCACATTTATTTCATTTTTTTTTTCAAAGTATGTCTTGATGCAAAGATTGCTTATTCTAATGCGTAGAAATGCTATCAGGTTTTTGAAGTTGTTATTTATAAGCGAAAAACATGCATTCAAAGTTGAGACAGAAATGACAAATTCTATATAAATCTGAACTGTTGTCCACAACAATTTGTATAATTTTAGCACAAAAATATATATTTCTCGTAAACGATTCGATATTTTGGCTTGAAATTTTCAGAAGTTTCATAAGAAAACATGCTCTTTTAGATAGAATAAAAGTAAAATTTATGTAAAAATAATTCTGAAATGTCACTTTAAAAGCTGTTTCAGACAAACATCGTTTCAAAACATTATTATGAACCATCAAAAGTTCTAGATCTTCTGTTTCGATGACGATCTGGAAATCTAAATTCAAATTAGACATGTATCTACATGTATTAAGGTAGAATACCCGTGTTGTGGCCATTTTCAGATTCATAAAACATCGGATTTTTTCGAGCGTCGTCGTTACGTATCCAAACTTGTTCGGCGCGGTCGTAAACATTGGGCGGTGGAAAGTTCCTCCGCCGAAAGATTCGACGTCGTCCGAAAAATGCCGACGTCGCCCTAATCTCATTATGGGTAGACTACCTTAACAGCAAAACAACTCAATCAATAGGCCTAAATTATGGGCCCAAGTTTGCATTTAGATAAATTCAAATTCAACTTTTTGACGCAATCCCAGTTAAAGGGGACAATTGATGTCTCCGGCCTTCAATAATTATGTTCTAACTGCAAATAGTCAACATTATATAAATGTCATCCACATTTATTTTCATCAAACACCTATAACTAAAAAATGTATCTATAATTTACGTTCGTAAGAACATCATTTCTTATGAAAATCATGTGACAATCAAACTAGGGGGTACGAAAAACCGATGTCTCCGGGTATAAATTCTAACTTTCAAACCAAAAATGTCAATTTCAACAATAAATTATCCTAACAGAAATGTCCCAATTTTGTACAGAAAACATAGAGCTCCAAAACGATACCAAGATTTATATAAAAAATGTAATCCAAAATTTGTAGAACAGCCTCGAGTCGATCGTTGTCTCCAAAATTCAAAAACGTACGGGACACTTTCTTTAAAGCTATGAAACACTGACATAAATCTACATTTAATGCATTAATCTAGCGTAATCTACTTTAGTATAAATATATATAATCAAAATGAAGTCGTATTTTGATATACTTTTGTCAATATTTTTGAAAAATCAACATCATTCTTAAACAATTTACCGTAATTTTAACCCCGTAACGTACGAGGCAAAGACTAAAGTAATTGTAGTTAAAAATGTGTAACTATAAATAGTTTAATTCTTCAAGTAACATCACTATTCGACGTGTCTTCAAATATGACAAAAAGAATCATGCCGATTACAATAATAGCATTGATACAGCAGGCCAAATAAAATTGGGTACACATTAAAAAGTGACGTACGAGTCCATAACGTTCGAGGCAATTTTTAGTTTTCAGTTTTTAAATTGCTGAAATGGAACGTTTCCTGTGCTTATTTTATGTGTTTTGCGTTCCTTAAGGACTCCAGTTTAAGCAAAATAGACTTTTAATGCACATAATAGACTGTACACGTACTCGTACTAGTCTCGTACGTTATGGTATTATAATTACGCTTAATTGATACTAATTTTACAATATTGAAGAAAGTTCCACAAAATATGCCGGTTTTTGTTAATATATATAGGAATATATTCATACCCATATACATTACACTAGATTGATGCATTAAAATAGACTATTTCAGCGTTTCTTACCTTTATAAAAAGTGTCCCGTACGTTTTCGTATATTAGATCCATCAGAGGTAAGGATGTCTAGCAAATTTTGGATAACATGTCGCTTAATTAAGAAGTTATTACACATACCTCATGTGTCAAAACAATACAAACATCTCAACTTTTATAAATTGAAACTAATTTGGCTAGGAAGTTTTAATTTGTAAAACAACATACCCAGATGGCTTATAGAGTTGTATTTATTTTCATTTATTCATTTCATTACATTTTTTTAGACAAAGTGTCTGGCAAATGGATATTGCCTGATAATATTATGATTTGATTGAAAAGGAAATAACACAGAGGCTGTGATGTTGAAGAAAAGAAAGCATATCACGTACGGGACAAGCTGTAGTTACGTTCGGGACAGACCAATTTTAAACTATTGTTGATTTGTAACAAATCATTGACTTTCCATTTCGGTATATCGATTAAGTGAATAACGCATTGCTTTTGTTTAACAATACGAGAGAAAATTAAATGTTGTTTGGTGTATTTTAGAAGAGTTGGAAGTAGTCAACATTCTAAAATAAAGGAATTGTACAAGGATGGCCGTTTTGTATTTTCATTCGCATAGGTACAATTCGCCATTTTCATCCATATTGTCCATTGATTCACATTTTACAAACAAATACTCATCAAATAAATCGGATTTATTATTCTTTATGCATTACTTAATGTGAAATTAGACACACATTTCACAAAGGGGTCTATTTAAAATACGTAGTTTTTTATGCACACATTTGATCATTTTACAGTCTATAAATCCAAAACTAAGCAAGCCAATTTGACAAAACAAGAGAAATTTGTGCAGAAGATGTGATCCACGAAGAAAATTTGTCCAGAATGAGTGAATGGTAAAATGAAAAATTTCGAAAAAAATTTAGTCAATTGTCCACTTTAACTGGGATTGCGTCTTTTGCTGATTAGTTGTTCATCTTATTTCATTTTCATACATGGACGATCTGAATCTTTACTTACGATCTGTATCTATGGGTTCTAACAATTCAGATAGTTCCCGGTCTGACTTCAGATCATTGAATACAAAATAGACCATTCTGATCTGAGTCAACACTTACGATCTGTATCTATGGGTTCTAACAATTCAGAAAAATCCCGGTCTGACTTCAGACTGCCTGTATAACATAACAGTTTAGACAATTCTTCTATCGTGAGTCGACCATCTTTGTCTTGGCCAAATATTTAAAACTGGTAATTGATTACATAATTATAATCGACTATGCTGATCTGAATCTATACTAACGATCTGTATCTATGGGTTCTAACAATTCAGAAAGTTCCCGGTCTGACTTCAGACTGCCTGTATAACGTAACAGTTTGGACAATTCATCTATCGTGAGTCGCCCATCTTTGTTTTGGCCAAATCTTTAAAACGGACCATTGAATACAAAATAGACCATTCGGATCTGTGTCTACACTTACGATCTGTATCTATGGGTTCTAACAATTCAGATAGTTCCCTGTCTGGTTTTAAACTGCCTGTATAACGTAACAGTTTGGACAATTCTTCTATCGTGAGTCGGCCATTTTTGTCTTGGCCAAATATTTAAAACTAATCATTGAATACAAAATAAAAATAGACCATTCTGATCTGGGTCAATACTTACGATCTGTATCTATGGGTTCTAACAATTCAGACAGTTCCCTGTCTGACTTCAGACTGCCTGTGTAACGTAACAGTTTAGACAATTCTTCTATCGTAAGTCGCCCATCTTTGTCTTGGTCGAGAAGCTCGAATGTGTCTCGTATATCTATAATTAAAATGTGACCCGTCACGCTAAAAGGGACCTTGTCGGATGTGTAAAAAATATCTACCCTAGTCAGTCTGCGCAGCCGGACTAGGGCCGACACTTTTCACTTGTATGCAATTTTCTAAATCTGGAATGTTTTCCCCGTCTTACTATATGTTCATTTTTCACATACAGGATCTGGTTGACCTGTACTGAGTCTGACAAATTTGCCAAAATTTGGATTTTTGGAGTTCGGATAAGGTCCCTTTTAGCGTGACGGGTCACAAAATATTAAACTCATCATTCGATACCAAAGACTCCATGCAACTTCGGCATCATCCGTGACTACGCATCGGAGATTGAGAAGGCTATCCATATTTTCAAAATAAGGTGCACCTTCGTCAATTTCCGTTTTAGAAAATGGTACCCGTCACGCTAAAAGGGACCTTATCCGAACTGAAAACATACGAATTTTGACAAATAAAACTTACTTGTCAGACTCAGCACAGGTAAAGCAGATCCCGTATGCGAAAAATGAACGTATAGTTAGACAGGGAAAACATTCCGGATTTAGAAAATTACATAAAAGTGAAAAGTGTCGACCCTAGTCTGGCTGCGCGGACTGCGCAGACTGACTAGGGTCGATATTTTTCACACACCCGATAAGGTCCCTTTTAGCGCGACGGGTCGCAAATATAAAGCACGTGGTTGTGAAACACGAATGACCCTGTAACGGCATTGTGCAATAATTACAATAATGCGACCTTCGAATTTGACCTTTACCTTGATCGACAACGGTGACCTAGGCATATCTCAGATAAAGCTTTTGTCACATTGAAATTTGAAGGTCATACGGTAAAGCGGTTTTGTACGGACAAACATATTTCGTTTCTGATACTCCTTGGTACAAAGACTTCATGAACATATTACAGTCTAAAAGTTTGATAATTTCTTTTAGAAAAATATTATGACAAACACCTTGCAGCCTAAGTTCTATAGATTAGTCACAATATCATGGCAGATGTGTAGCCTACAAATTTTACCTACGTAAACATGGGAAAAGGGTTCGTAATTTCCAGCACAATTTTGCATGCGTCGGTTCGAATCTTGCAGGTGTTGGTCATCTGCAAGATTCGAACCATCGCTTGCAAAATTACATATTTTTAGTTCGATATTGTATTGTTTACATCGAGTATATTTTGTAAACATGTGTCAGAATATCGTGACCGGGCCGTAGTCAATAATTTATGCATGTCAGTTGTTCTCTCTGTCTCCTGGTAATCAACCACATGAAAGAAAGGACTCACCTTTTAGATGCGTCTCTGTTATTTCTCCACTCTGAAATGTACAAAAATAACCATTAATTATCTATTATTGAACCCATTACCAGAGCTATACATAAGTGGGGGAGATTGCTTTTCAAAATGAAATAGGCCCCTACATGTATTTCATTTAAGATTCATCAAATGGGTACTCATTGGAATCATCTCATTAAGACGATTTTTATGAGTAGGCCTACCCACAATATAGATCTAGGTATTGATTTCGAATAATAAATGGGATGTATTCATCCCATCTAATCTATAACTGTAATAGACGATACAATTTCAGACTTCCCATAATTCAAAGTTGTTGAAGGCGGTAATTTCAAGTGTATAGAATTCTACGTTTTTTGTGTCTTGTTAGGTGAAAGAACTTGTGAGAAATGCAGAAAGTTTGTTAAAAGCAATTTCTTCATTTCCATATTTTTTCCAAAGTATTAACCTGTGGTGGCGTCAACAGTATAATTACGCAGGACTCGTGCGTTAAATGTTAACTTGTCCAATAGAGACGCCATTCTACCCTCCTTTACTACTTACATGTCGCCGCTTTTCAACAAAAACCTCGTAACTGCAGCTTAAAAAAAGCTGCAGTTACGAAGTTTTCGATGAAAGCAGACGATGTATACAAATCATGTACATGTATACATAACAGATCTGATTAAGATTCGCACTGTTATGTGTAATATTGTGTATCTTGACAATGTGAAACCGTCATTTTCTACGATAATAATACGAGAGCAGTATGGATCATTGTCTTGCATTGATTAGTTGACCCTTTCCCAGACAACGAACTCTTAGACATTCCAAATTTGCATATGATGTTTCTGTATGCAGTATGTGTTATCGTGTCATTGAAAGGCTTGAAACTAAACTAAATATAGACTAGTGTAGACATAACTGTTTGATCACATACACCATTCCACGTCCATATATCGGCCTTGGCACGTCTAAAACAGGGGACATGATATGGACGCGGAATCGCAACTGGGACTTAAAAAAATGAAATTTTCATAGCCAGCATTTTCTTCTTTTCTCTGTGTGCTTCCCGCCTGTTTTTTTTTTTATAATAGTCACAAAAAAGTTAAGCAAATGCTTATTTGGATTGATGTTTTCAAATACCCTAAACGCATCTTGTATATCCTTGTTCAAATATTCATGAATGAAAAGTACGTACCTTAAAAGTTTCTCGTAGTGCCATTTTATAGTTTATAGACACAAAACTTGTTCTATCATATGTTAAAAGTCTATTCCCATGCCACTCTTTTATAGTAAACTTCAAATTTCAAAATTTAGTCTGTCTTGCACACAAGTTAACTCTACAACAACAGACCACCTATTAAAATTATTGGTTTCTTTTGCCATTTAATCACGGTGGGGATTGTGCATGATGGGACGGATAACGACTACCGATAATAGGGAACGATTTTATCAAGTAAACCGTGACGTAATTTCGGACAAATAAATAGTATTTCGTTGGCGTTGTTATAAAATCTCGTAACTACGGCTTGAATCAAACCGTAGTTACGAGATGTTATAACAACACCGACGGTTTATCAAAACATAACGGTAAACTCAGTCTATTTTTTGCACAAAATTTGATATCAACTCACCTCGCTTCAGGTAAGACATTTTGCAATAACTCTGTAATTTCTGTATCAATTTTCAAGCGGTTTGCTACATGTACCCCGCCTTATCGAGCTCTTTCATCGAATGTATGACATATTAGATAACTCATTATACTTTTTCCGAAATATTGTCCCAACCGACCAGAAAGCGAAATGGTAACGACTACGGCCAAATTAACCACGCTTCAGGTAAGAATTTGTGTAATAACTTTCTTATTTCTGTGTCAATTTTCATGCGGTTTGTTGCATGTACTCCGTCGTACTGAGCCCCTTTCTAAGATGTATTATTTATCTGGAACTTCCCTGTACTTTTCTCAAAAACCGATCCCAACCGACTAGAAAAAGGGCCTGAATTTTTTGTCGTTTTTCTGGTCGGTTGGGATCAATTTTTGGACAAAGTACAAAGATTCTACAAACAAGTCATATATCCGAGGAAAGAGCTCACTAATGCGGGGTACATGCAACAAACCGCTTGAAAATTGGAGCAGAAATAAGAAAATTATTGCACAAATTCTTACCTGAAGCGAGGCAAAATTTGTCCGTATACTTCGTATTCGTTATCCATCCAATCATGCACAATCCCCACCGTGTTAATCCTTTCCCATAAAAAGACATGGGTTTGACCACAACTAGAAAAGCTTGGGAAAACACTGACGAAAGAAAAAAGAAAAAGAAAAAAAATGGAAGAAAACAAACATGTTTTTTCACTCAGTGATATGGAAGCCTACATCGAGGGAAGAGAAGAAATGCTAGCTTTTACACTCTTCATCCTTTTCTCAAAAGTTTGAATGTCTTCTCTTTGAGAGACACAAAACACATATCATTTTTTCATGAAAGGGTAAAATATGGCATTCGCCTAATTCCTATTGCCACAATGCGTTTAAACCCACTTCTCGTTTTTATCAATAAAAATCAGTTCTCAAGTGTAGATTATCCAAATATATTGAACAATTCGAAGATTAACAGACAGCCATGGGATACAATTTATAGGTATAATCCTAACACTGGGTATCTTTTTCTTATTACAAAAGGACAAGACGTGCATTGCAGATGAATTTTATGTCTTTTCAATTGCATTTTTATCGCATATAACTGTCGTCATATAAAAGAAATGCTAAAATCCCAATAATTATATAAGAAAAAAATATAATTAACATAAGTTAACGTAATTTCAACACACAAAATATGGTTCTGGAACGTAGGAATAACGAATGTATGGGTAGATGCAAATCATTGTTTTACGTTTCAGCGGCACCCCAATGGAAAATACGTATTTAAAGCAACTTAAAATCCACGTGTGTGCTTTTCTCTCCCAATCTACCACACTTTAAACACAAAAATAAATTCCAACATACAAAATACAATCACAGGTTCATAAAAAGATGCTAAAAAGTATTGTTCGATTCATTAATGAATGACCGACAGAAGACAATAACATGTTACACACGTTGCTTAACCAATGAATATTGATTATCAATTTTCAAACACCCTTAAAACATCAACGGAATTCATTCGACTTATTAAAGTAATGCAACCCTTATTAGTTTAGAAATTGCTGGAGTGAAAACGAGTGTCTAGAAGATTCATGAAATTAATATATTTCTGTTTTTGTTAATCCAGAGTGACCTTCAATTTTTAATCCTTACCAACACAAGACGTGGTTTTGACGTCCCTAAGGATAAAGGCTTGGAAAAATATTGAAGCAAAAGAAGAGCAGCTGACAACCAGCACTTTCTTCATTTGTTTCAGTATTTTCTGTGCTGCATTGTACGCAAATCATGGCATTATCACCACTGATTTTGGTCGTCTTCAGCAGCTTTTGAATTGGACCAGTTTCAAAATTGTTTATTATTATTATTCTTAAATTATTATTTTTTTAAAAAAAAAAAGGTTCCAATCCTATACAGTCTTCAAACAAGCCTAGTCCACAAGTCGTTACCTTAATGATAAAAATGCCTGATTTGTGTATATCGATTAGTCAACGACTCTTTATCAGTGAATGGTTACGGACCCTCTTGAGTACGAATTATCATGTAAAAAGGGGGCGCACTTGCAAGTTCATAGGAGGGAAACAATTGAAGGGGGACAAAATTAATGCCTTAATCGCTGATGTATTACCCTTTCCCAAACAAGACCTGGTTTTGACGACCCTAATAGAAAAGGCTTGGGAAAACATTGAAACAAAAGAAGAAACTGCTGATAACCAGCAGTTTCTCCTTTTATCTCAATGTTTTCTGTTCCATATTTTACACAAATCCTATCTTTGATAACTTACATTTTGTCATTTGTGTCAGTTTTTGAAGCGGATCACCCTTAAATTTTGTCGTTTGGGAAATGATTAAAATACGGAGACTGATATTAGTCAAGTGTGCCACATTGACATTTAACGATTCCAAAATTGCTTTTCGCATGACGCTATATATTTGCCAAAAATAAAGGCCACTGCAACTCAAATATTCTCCATTTTAATCACTTTCCCAATATAAACGTTTTTACCCGATGTTTACTTTGGGGATAAAAATCACCACTCAGATAATTTTCTTTAAAGGTCAAAACTCAAGCTTTACATTAATCATGAATTAGATGACGTCGTAGCCTTGATATCGCAAAAACGGAGAAAAAATCGAAAGCAGTTACCCTTTTGTAAACATTATTGCTAATTTTGTCTGATAATTTTATTCGAAGAAAAATGAATTGGTGGATAGAGAAATTGAAAGAAAATGAAGAATAACGATTAGGTCGAGAGAGAAATTGTAAAAAGTCCTAATTTGAATAGATGTATTTATATATTTAGAAGCTGTGTTCGAGAGAAATGGGGGAATTTCAAATCGAATTATTTTTTATAAATTTATAAATGAGTTTTTATTGAAATTTATTCCCTTTTTGCTTGTATCCCAATACCTAAGGTAGTCCACTCCCGATGAGAATTTGCGCAACGTCCAAATTTTTCGGGTGCCGTTAAAAACTTTCAGTGCGCCAAGTGGAAAGTGTCGATTATTTCTAAATCGGAACGACCCGTATAATTATATGGACTGCGTTGCGAATGTTTACGAAAATGTAGACGTCGTGCGAATCTAATTAGGGATGAACTTCCTTAATTAATAGTTTCTGTCAAAGAGTTAACGTAGCAAGCTATCGATTCGTAAACAACAAAACCGTGTTTATTTCATTTTGATGATTGGCACTTCCGGGTTTCTATATTTAGACTGCCAATCAAAGTGACAGATCGTTGGTTTTCAACGAAAACCTCGTAACTGCAGCGTAAACCAAGCTGTAGTTACGAGGTTTTCGTTGAAAAGTGACAAATACAGAAACAATTGTGTTTGTATCTTTGAAAAATGTCATCAACTATCCCACGACATGATAGTAGGAAAAGCGTAATGAATCATTACGCTTTTCCTTCTATCATCAAGCGCGGATCCAGGTATTTTTCCCAAAGGGGGGTCCGATCTTAAGCCCCCTTTTTGCCAAATTCCAGGGGGGGGGGGGGGGGGGTAGGCCCCTGACCCCCTCTGGATCCATGCAGATACATGTCATATCATGAAGGACGAAATATAACAACGGTTTGTCGTGGCTCACCGGGACAAATGACGCAGCTTATGTGGGACATAACCAGTAATCGTTTTGATAACCCCTTTTTTCACCAAATTCCAGGGGGGGGGGGGGTCATGACCCCCTGACCCCCCTCTTGATCCGCGCATGATCATATCCTGGGACACCAACGTAGCTTACATGATTGCCTGACGACAAAATTTTGGGGTCGCCCAAATTGAAAGCTATTGCAGACAATTTCAACCAAATGAAATTATTTTTTTGTCTTTCTTGGTAGAAAACGTTGACGGAAATGAAGAAATCGCTTGTCACAAACAATTTCTTCATTTCCAACTATGATTCCAAAAGCATTTTTCTTGACAGGCTTCAAACAGCGTCATTAAGCTATGTGGGAATGGGTAAATGTATCATTGAATGTTAATTCTTTCCCTGAAAATGCAATAAACTTATTTTTCTATAGACATAAAAAATCAACTTTTAAGGTAAAAAGGGCCTAATTAGCACCAAAAAGCCAGCGGCGAAATTTGAAAAGTGCCAGTAATTCCTAAACTGTGTTACATTTCCATTCCAAATACAAATATAAGCATTTTGTACGGTTTAGAATTTTGAATTAATGCATATTTATGGAAATAATTGACAAAAATGTTCAAAATTACCTCCCTTGCATATGAATATAGAGTAAAATGATATTTGTAAATTATTTTCTTCTTGAAGCAAAATCTTGAAATCTGGCACGGTGAATCAACTTATGTGAAGTGTATTTACAAGTGTGTGTAATTTGATACATTTCGTATGGCTAGAAAGTGGTGTTTTTCATTAGGCACTTTATACCTTAAGGAAAATTCAAAAATGCCCTTGCAGGATCTAGAAGAGAAAAATCATTTCTTGGGATTGTATTTCGCATAATTGATAATTTTGCAAGAAGGCCTACTTCAACTTTTGATAAGAAGATTATTAAAAGTTTGAGAGGATTGGTTTATATAGGTATTCATAAAAATCTTGATATGCGGTCGGTGTCACAACATGAACTCATTGCCAATTAAATATGGCATCTAATGACTCATATTTTGACCGGTAAAGCTACATATATATAACGGGAATTGCATTCTCAAGGTATCGCATCTATAATCAAATTCAAAATTCTTCCCTCCCTAACTTTGGCGTCATCATTGGGCATACACGGGTGGTAAACAGAGAAACTAGCTCCAAAAAGAGTCAACGGTATTTTGTTTCCTCGTTACATCCGGCCTCTACCGAGGTAGTTGCATAGAGCGAAAATCTGTAAACAAAGGTAGGTCACGAACACATTTTTCTACAATTACTTCTTTTACAACGAATTTTTGAAAAATCCGGCGATACTGTAATATGAAGAAATGGTCGAAGTTTGTTGTGCACGAGAATATTCGGTGTTATTAAGCAGAGTTTGAATACAATCGTTGAAAAACATTTCAAAATCGAAAGTAAAACATTGTTTACTTTCGATTTTGAAATGTTTTTAACGATTGTATTAAAACCCTGCCACTTTTACCGTATACTCCCATGCACAACAAACTTCGACCATTTCTTCATATTACAGCATCGCCGGATTTCTCGAAAACTCGCTTTCAAAGAAATAATTTTAGAAAATGTTTTCGTGACCTACAAATTTTCGCTCTATGCAACTACCACTTTTTGGAGCTAGTTTCTCTGTTTACCACCCGTGTAAATGTCTTCTATTTCATACAGGAATATCAAAGCCAGATCTTGCTGGAGAGAGTGGTCTTTTTAAAGTTGGTACATGTATACCATGTCCTCAAAAAGGAAGCAGTAACTCTTGACCTTCAGATAAGGGGGCTACTTAATGACACATAACAATAATATCAGTAGTCTTGATGAAGTAGGCCGTTTGAGGTATCGGACCCCTCATTAGCACCAAAGACCCAGATGCGAAATTTGAAAAGGGCCAGTAATTCCTAATTTGTGTTACATTTCCATTCCAAATACAAAATATAAGCCTTTTGAGCGGTTTGGAATTTTGAATCCATGCATACTTATGAAAATATTTGACAAAAATGTTGAAAATTACCTCCCTTGCATATGAATATAGAGTAATATGATATTTGTAAATTATTTTCTTCTTGAAGCATAATCTTGAAATCCGGCACGGTGAATCAACTTATGTGAAGTGTCTTTACAAGTGTGCGTAGTTTGATGCATTTCGTATGGCTAGAAAGTGGTGTTTTTTATTATGGGTCTTCTACCTTGAGATCTCGCTTTAAAGATCGCGCCTAAGGTTTGTAATCAAAATTATATTTCAGGCCCCTCGTTTGGTGTTTGTTTGGAAGCTAGTAACTCCTGACCTTCAGATAAGGGGCTACTTAATGACGCAGTACAAATCTATCAGTAAATATTGGAGCAAGGAAGTCATACGAAAGGGGGCATTTGTGGATTTACTTTCAAAATAAGTTTGAATGTCTATGGTTGATTTCGTATTGGCATAGACCTACGGCATTCCTTTCAATCCGAAGCTGTCTTGCTTCAAGCATCGAAAAATTGCTAAAATAATGTACATTGTAAATGATTTCTGTGATCATTGTTTTGTAACAAGTGTTTTTCACAAACAAGTTTTTTTTGTTTTATATCAATTGGTTCAGGACTAGATTGTCGCATACCCCCCATTTCTCAGATTTGAATCCCTCTCTCAAACAAAGTTTGCTGATTAATATCAAATCTCTGTTTAATCAGGCTGATTCATTTGTTTACTCGTATTATTATAGAATTGACCCTTTCACGTTGCCGTACAATTTTCCACCGGAAGAATTTTTAACACATGCGTAGGCTTAGACTCTGATATTACTTCATGTATAAGGGTGTCCATCCCTAATGAGATATGCTCGACATCGAAATTATTCGTAAACATTCGGCGGTGGAACTTTCCGTCGCCGAATGTCTACAAGCGCGCACGAATAAGTTCGGATACGTAACGACGCCACTCTGAAAAAAAAAAAAAAAAAAAAAAAAAAAAAAAAAAAAAAAAAAAAAAAAAACAACAACAACAACAAAAACCACCGATGTTTTATGAATCTCAAAATGTCAACATTACGGGTATTCTACCTTTATACACGAATTAGTATAAGGGGTTCTAAACAGTCTTATCTCGCGCATGCGCTAAAAGGCTTCCGGTGGAAAAATAGTGCAATAAAAGACATTGCGTTGAAGGGTCTTTTGACATGGGAAGTTACAGAGCTATCCCTGTCTTTTTGTAATTTTACCCTTTCCCATAAGATAACATTTTAGTCAATAGACTGGTTCGAATTCAAGACAGATGATAAAGACAAAACAGTAGTAAAAGCTACTGAAAACAGACAGATTGCAAATTAAGCACAGAAATTCCCGAATAAGGGCGAATCTAGACATCTATTTCACTAAAGGAGGGGGTCCGACCAAGCTTAGCGCACGAACGTATCAATTCGTCTTGATAAACATTTTTGTTCACGTTTGCGGGAGATCTGGATCAGTGCGTGCTAACGAAAACATGTCGACAAACGCATCGACCAATAATCCGAGTCTTCTCTGATGTAAATACGCTCTTTGATATTTTGATTTTTCGCTATTAAGTCAAATTTTCTTTATTTCAAACTGAAAAATAGCGAAAAATCAAAATATCAAAGAGCGTATTTACATCAGAGAAGACTCGGATTAATCGACCAAATATGACAGCTAGAGGAAATCGGTTACAAGTCTCTTTGGGTAGCGGTTCAATGATTTAATTGGAAGAAATCTATTATTCTCTGACAGCTGGTTGGAAAAAGCTGTTTGTATCAATATAAAATTAGTAAACACGATTAGTTAAACAGGTAGGCGGATATATCTATTGACAAGAACGGTCATAGAACCGGTACATTTACGATCGTAACTTGGAACACGAGACATTTTACTGGCATGGTACTAGCCTATACACAAGGCATTGTCAATTTGCAAAAAAGATTGACATACGAAGTACATCAACTCTTTCGCTGCAAAAGGATGGGTTGCAATAAGGGATCAAAAAATAGATTTTCTTTAAATTTCGTGGATTGATAGAGTTACATAATATCTTTAATTTGTATGTGTAAAAAATCTGGTTTCGGCTTATTTTTTGAGATATGGGTAAATAAAGTGGGTGGGGTAAGATGGACTGAAACACAGTAGGGGTCATTCTAAGTCGCTTATCTTTCATATTCTTAGCCCCAGATGCGTGAAAATTTGTATGTGTGTCTTGTGATATATGAGTTAAACATTTATGGGCTTATATTTGATATTCCATGTATATCTTTTCCGTAATACCCATTTTTCTTTCTTTCGAAGAATTTCGCTATTTTTTAACGACCAACTTTACCAAACTATCTCCACACGTTTTATTTGAAACCCGAATTCTATGAAACTTTACAGATGTGTTGTCCAGATATTAATGTAACTTTGTGTGAAATTTGAAAGAAAAGCATAGGTCCGTTTTTGAGATATTTGACCTTGACCTTCAAAATGACTTCAAAACTCAGAAAATGCCAAAATGTGATATTTAAAGCGCCAATTTTATTCGTAAGGATTGGAAGCATGGTTCCTTTTTATTGTTCCTAATGAGTTTCGTAGCAATATTTAATTTTTTGTGTCGTACAACCCATTCGGAAGAATGGGAAAGAAAAGAAATTATTTTTACTTCTCAGTTTTCTTATCAAACTAAATATTGCACATGAAACATGTCTACGCGGAAACCGCTGTGATTAATATTACTACCACAGGTGAGTGAAATTAAATATTAGCGTTATGTTAAGATTGCTAGAACTACCAAAGCTTTATATGCAACTTGAATTGTCTAAGAGTTTATATTCACTCGCCTCATGATGGACAAGAATTATCAATTTGCTAGGAGAAAACTGATCATTTTAAGATTTTATTTCTTATATGGTTATAATGAAGACGCATTGTGAATGATTTTACTAAATGACCAAATGTGCTTACAATTAGTTAACTTTAAAAGCTTAATATTTATATACAACGTTATATAATATCAACAAAAAGAAAATAATGTTAAATGTATAGACAGGCCTTAAACAAATACCTGTCTAACGATGATTTAATTAGATGAAATAACCGGGTAACTCTGAGAGGTGACCAAGTTTATTATATTGAGTATATCAATTTTAACGGTAAAATCATACAATAAAAAAACCAATCATATGCGAAATGCATTCTTTTATGAATGGGCTGTCACATGCCATTCAACCCTAACCATTTTCCCAACAATGTGTAGTTTTAACGGACTTTCCCGACTTTGATGTTGTTTTGAAGGTCAAGGTCTAATATCTCAACAACGAGCCAATGCTTTTCTTTCAAATTTCACACAAAAATATATTAATATCTTGACAACACATCTGTAAAGTTTCATAGAAATCGGGTTTCAAATAAAACGTGTGGAGATAGTTGGGTAAAGTTGGTCGTTAAAAAATAGCGAAATTCTTCAAAAGAAAGAAGAATGGGTATTACGGAAAAGATATACATGAAATATCACATGTAAGCCCATAAATGTTTAACGCATATATCACAAGACACGCATACAAATTTTCACGCATCTGGGGCTAAAAATAAGAAAGATAAGCGACTTAGAATGACCCCTACTGTGTTTCAGTCCATCTTACCCCACCCACTTTATTTACCCATATCTCGGAAAATAAGCCGAAACCAGATTTTTTACACATACAAATTAAAGATATTATGTAACCCTATCAATCCACAAAATTTAAAGAAAATCTATTTTTTGACCCCTTATTGCAACCCATCCTTTCCTGGAATTGTCCTATTTTCAGTGCCAAATTTTGGAAACTACAAATCAGGGCTTATTAGTTTATGAAATAGTATATACAATCATATTTTGATAATATTAAGCTGAAACTTTCAGGAATTATTGCCTAAAATGTGTGTTTTCAGTCTGTTATTGGCATTGGATAACATGCAAAAATCAGTCTGATATTGTCAAAAACGGTCGTTATTCAGTAAATTCACGTGCA
The DNA here is from genome assembly GCA_963680895.1 of Fragum sueziense. Lineage (NCBI taxonomy): Eukaryota > Metazoa > Mollusca > Bivalvia > Cardiida > Cardiidae > Fragum > Fragum sueziense. The sequence continues at coordinate 10,426,628 of OY804608.1, forward strand.
TTATCGGACCGATTTTGCATTCACATATCCTCGATCGGGGATTTGTTGTGAGTGCTTCAGAAAATTGAAAATAAAGCCGAAATTTTGTCATTTCCCTTTTCCGCGATGTAAATTCTTATAAGACCCCATTTCCAGTTTATACCCCAATAAATAGTAAATTAGGTCTCCCAGTGTAACCATATCTGATGACGTAATATAGTGACGAAGGTTTAATTCTTGGAATCAAAAGGTAAACAAACGGGCAGCTGACAGATTTTGAACTAAAAGTGGATTTCGTGGACATGGAAGAATATAAATTAAAATTGAGTGGTTGTGGTCTAGGTCAAATGTGATGGTAAGCCTATGTGTTTCTTGTTCTTCTTTTAGTTACTGCAATTTTTCCTTTACAACTTTGTTTTTTATCGAAATGAACGAATGTCTGAAACGAACCAGAGATCTACCTCGGAAGTTCCGACCTTTTGTTTTATTACTGTACCCGCACTGAAATGAACGTTAGAATATCCAGAGTATGTTTCCAAAAGAAAACTTAGTCGAATATTGTTACGATTTCGCCAACCCAAATGAAGATTATGTCAGTAAAAATCACTGTGTTGTAAGTTGTCCGTTAGGTTTGTGTAGTCATTCAAAGATGGCGACAACGATATAGCATGAGAGGTAGGTGTCATAGTTTTTCATTGATAAATTTCTTAAACGGTCGTATCTTGCCTTGATACTGATATCATTATACAGGGGAAATGTATACCTATCAAGGGTTTTATATATCAAAGTATCAGTGTTGTCCTATCGTACTCAGTCGTTGTGAAAAGACAGCCAAACACGGAAAACTTTTTTCGAAGCGAGAAAGTTGCCCCTTTAAGGATGATTACATAGTAATCAGCGAACTAGGGAACAAACTATTGCTCTAATTTAGATGTTTTTAACATGCTCTTTTCTATGGTTACCCTCGTTTTACACAAAAATGTCCAGAATGTCCACAAACACCGTGTTTACTAAATGGCCAAACAACGGTGTAGTCCCAGTGAAAATATGCAGACACAACGGTGCAGTTTCTGTGTTTTGTGTACGGTGTGGTTATATTTTCATAACGAATTGTGAACGGTGTAGACATAATTCAATTGTGAACGGTGTAGACTTGAAGTAATAGTAATGTTTAATGATAACGTTTTCACGGCTGAGAATCATGTTTTATAATTACTACCGAAATTATTCAACAATTATGTTAATAGGTGACTGACTTGTAACTGCTTTGCAGCAAAGAAGGTGACAATATGTCTACAAAATATACTTTAATCAAAATACAGAAAGAATCTAGTTTCTTTTCTATTTGTCAAAGCAATTCCGTAAGGGTCAAAAAGTAGAAAGTACCAAGAATCTGGCGGTGTCTGTTTTATTTTTTTCTTTTATTTTCAGTTCCATGCTGTTCACTTGTTACTACCGTCATTTCGAAGGAAGTTTCGAAAAGTTTGTGAAGCATTCGGGACAGCATCTTCGCAAGCCAAGGGTTACTACCTCCACTTTGTTCCTTACGAACCCTTGGCCGCTCGCTTCTATTGAAATATAAAGTACCACCATGCCACCTTTCGGCGATAAAGAGTCGCGGCCCTTTGCAGTTGCTATTTCTGGCCAATCAAAAGCCTCGTACTAAAACGTGTTAGGCGATGCATCAAATACGGATATCGATTTTCACGTCAGCCGTGACGTTTTCGTTTTGACAAAGAGGGCTTGTTTAGTGTGTTTTGATTGGATAATGGGAAAGTTATCGCGTCCAATGAAATCGCACGGTGGTACTTTCGATTTCCATAGAGGCGAGCGGCCAAGGGTTCGTAAGGAACAAAGTGGAGGTAGTAACCCTTGGCTTGCGAAGATGTCGGGACAGGACCATTCCGGTCAGATATTCAGGTTTGAAAACTCTGAACTGTAGTATCATTCCGAATATTATCAAGAGGTCAGACTAGGACATCATCCCCATTTGCGAGCGTAGAATACACAAGATAGACCTCATCAATGTAGAAAAAAGGATTTTGGGCTTAACAATCTTTCTATCGGTGATATCCCCGATTTTAAATGCATGAGTCCATTACATAAAAAATTACGAAGTTCAACACCCCATAAAGTCGTTCAAAAAGCTCCGACCTTAATTTCTGATATTTCCATTGGACGTGCTGAAACAGATGATACGGATAGGGACTCTTCTCTTTCCCCACGAGACATGAAAACAATGGCTGAAATGAACAGTTGGTTCCCAATTGTGATTAAGTCATTGAGAAGCGTTGATCAACTTGGTAATTGTTTATCTTAGTCGAGGAAGGTCGGTTCCCGATGGAAAACATTGAATTTCATTTATTTATGGATGTAAGTTCTACTCTCTTGGAAGTACTTCAATGCGTTTTACTCCAATAGTCAAACGGTTTTGGCGAATAGAATATTGTCTTTTTCATTTCAAATGGTTACATTTTATGAGTGGGCCCAAAAAATCTTGGTCAGAAAATTGTCAGTCCTGAAGAAGAGGTTAATTACGTATGAAAATTCCAAAATGAATTTTGCAGTTCCGTAATTCTATTTTCAAGACTTAATTACTTTAAGTCGAACAAGACGGAAGGCCCAAATGTTTATGAAACAAATTTATAATTTATGTTTTGTTACTTATAATTTATGTTTTGTTGATGGAATCCTTTATTTGGGTAAAATCATACTTCAATGAGAGGTCAATTTGAAAACTAGATACATGTTGATCAATAATTATCATACTCCTTAAGTTGAAATCATTTCATTAATTACAAGAATTGATTGTAATAACCAATTAAAACAGTTACAAAGAAAAATTCAAAGCCAGAGTTGAAATTTCGAATCTACAAATTAAATGAACGGATGAACAAGAAACTGTGCATTGCACCCACATCTTAGGGTAAGTCACTAAACATGGCCCTAAAATGACTGCTATCGTATGTATTGTTTAATAGTTTGTGATGGTATTCCTTGTGATTATCATGTCCGTCAGATGGTTTTTTTTTAATACCAAATAACAAAAAATGTCTTCCAAAAATTAAATTAAACATACATCGAACTGTTTTAGGCTTATGTGAATGAAGAAAAGAGAAAACGGCATATTTCCTTAACTTTTGTTTTCGTTTACTTTGAGGATGGTGGCGTTTTCATCAAGGGAAATAACTGTGTTTTCTAAGACCAAAGTATTTGAGGGAGATAAATCAGATGTGCAGATGATCTGCTAGCTGTTCGAGCTAGTTCGCCCTATACAACATACCAAGTCTACACCGTTCACAACTTGTTGTGAAAATAATAACTACACCGTACATAAAACACAGAAACTGCACCGTTGTGTCTGCATATTTTCACTGGGACTACACCGTTGTTTGGCCATTTAGTAAACACAGCGTTTGTGGTCATTCTGGACATTTTTGTGTACTATAACGGTAACCATAGAAAAGAGCATGTTCAAAACATCCAAGTTAGAGCAATAGTTTGTTCCCTAGTTCGCTGTGTACATTGTAATCATCCTTAAAAGGCCAACTTTCTCGCTTCGAAAAAAATTTTCCGTGTTTGGCTGTCTTTGCAAAACGACTGAGTACGATAGGACAACACTGGTACTTGGCTATATAGCACCGTTATTAGGTATACATTTCTCCTGTACGATGATATCAGTATCAAGACAAGATACGGCAATTTAAGGAAATTATCGACGAAAACTAAGGCACCCACCTCTAACGATTTTCCACGGACGCCATCTTTGATTGACCACCCAAAACTTCCGTACAAACTACACAAATCTATCGGACAACTTACAACACAGTGAAAATGCGATGAAACTTGACTACATAGCTACACGATGAAAATCTAACGGCCCGTCTAGTGGATATCGGACTTACTCGATATATGTCGAGTCGAATGCCGGAAAACTCTGGTGTCTGTCGGTGAAAATGTGGCTAAATTTTCACAAAGTTTTTCAGTTATTCGTCTTATTTTATTACATTTCTTTGCAAAGTCTTCATATTTTATGCAATAATAGCGTCAATTCACGTTTTTTCGGTCGTTAACATTCTCAGAGGCCCACAAAATGGGTTATCGCCCTCGACCTTCGGTCTCGAGCGATAACGCATTTTTTGGGGCCTCTGAGAATGTTAACGACCTCAAAAACGTGAATTAACCCTATATTATCGCACATAAACTGTTTTGCCTAATAGACCCAAGCATACCTTTTTTCCAGACAGTTTGATCAGATGACCTTGACCTTGAATGACCTCATTAAGTTATTGTTTGAAAGTCGCCAATCGTCGACATTGGCAGTCTCCTATTGGTCGCTTATCGGCGACATGGGCAGCTTTAAGAGACTAATAGGGGAGACCGGGGCTATTTCGGCCCCGGGGCAAGTTCGGCCAGTGGCTCTTTTGAGCTTGTCGACAGAGATAGAGAGCTCTGACCCTGATTTTAATGTCACTCATGACGAAAGCTTTTCGTAGAAGGTTTTTGGTCGAATTTAATACAAAAACATAGAATTTAGAACACGATTCTGATTTTTAGACACTTTCAGTATCTTTTCCACATTTATGTAAGTTTTAATTTATAGTAATATGCGCCAGGATTCAGATTTCATTTTTGTATATTTATGAAGACAATTAAGTCCTCTTTCATATTAAAACTAAAGATGAAGCGTTCATCTTATCTAAAAAAAGATATGACGTGATGTTGACACCAGTTCTGTCTGAGGCTAGTTCGGCCTTTGGGGTTGGGGCAAGTTCGGCCACCACCAAACTTGCCCATGAATAAAAAGAATAATCGCTGTTAGAATTGCCATATCTTGACGACTCCGAATATATCAATTGTTCAGACCTAGCTCTAACAGAAATGTAAAAAATGGACAAATTCAAAATCACAGGCCGAACTTGCCCCAGCCTCTACTTGTTATCCCGAATGTCCCCTTACTCACGATGATTTAACTGTTATAAGAATGCTTTTTCAATTTATACCTTCATTTGGAAGTCGTATACAGATTCCTTTAAATTTAAACAGTCTAAAAATCAAATATAAGGATTTATAGGTCTGTGCATACCTTGCCCCAAGGGTGGGCCGAACTTGCCCCATGTATGGGGCAAGTTCGGCCACCACGATCAAAACTCTAAAATTTGAAATTCTCTTTATTGAAAAGAAAAATATAAAAAGGACAGACGCGGTTTGAAAGGCTTTCGCCTGTCGAACTTAAATATATAAATCACGTCCAAATAACTTTCATATAATTCAAAATATGAGCAATCGAAATTAGGGGGCCGAAATAGCCCCGGTCTCCCCTAAATATGACCCCCTCGATATCTAAGTTGTAAGAAAGTGGCGGGATCATGGGGTTCCCGCGACCGCCCTCTGTTGCCTGATTATTTCATTTTTACGTAGAATTTCAAAATTGTGTGAAACTAGGAATACGAAACCCCATTATCCGAATAATCATTATTGTTATAAGTTCGAAACCCCTTCATAGAAATCCTGGATCTGCCGCAGAATGATATCAGATATTGTTTTGGAAAGAGTTTAACCACTAGTTTCATCGGAATCGATCTGCTTACCAATCACGACAGGTGGAAATTGACAGATACTAATGAAAAATGGCCAACATGATATCAACCCTTTCCCGAACGGCACATTTTGGGTGGCTCAATTCAAAAGCTGCTGCATACGACAAAATATGTGTTGATTTAGATCGGATTTATGTACAATAAAGCTCAGAAAATATTGAGGCAAAAGAAGAAAGTGCTGATTATCAGCACTTTCGTCTTTTGCCTCAATGTTTTCCCGAGCCTTTATCTATCAAGGACGTCAAGAAAGGGAAAGGGTTAATAACGATGATGTTGACCTACTTGTCCTTATCCCGTTACCATATTGAAACATTCTAGACTGGTCCAAATTCAAAGATATTGCAGACGATAATTTCAAGTGAATGGAATTTACATTTTTTGTCCATCTGGGTAGAAAACATTGTGGGAAATGAAGAAATTGCTTGTCACAAGCAATTTCTTCATTTCCCACAATGTTTTCCATCCACATTATCACGCGTCAAAAAGCGTCAATATGTGAGAATGGGTTAACCCTTTCTCGTACAAAACCTGCCTTTGATGCCATGAAGAAAGAGAGACATTAGAAACATAACATTGCTCAAGGGTCAAAGTGGTTGATATTTGCAGCGCAACCTTGTTCGGGGCGACAAGGGCCAGGGCGAAAAATACAAAGACCAGCTTGTGCAATATACCTTTTTCAGAAATATTTGTCAAACGGAGGAGTAAACATTATATTTATTTTCAATAATTAATCTTATTAGGTTAATACTTAATCTCCTTAAAACCTTAATGTCATTAAGGTTTAATTTCACCCCTTTCCAAATATAACGTTTTGTTTTGGCATCCCTAACTAAGAATATGCGTTAACAGTGGGGAAATGGTATTAAATGCATGTTATAAGCACAATTTTCATTTTGCACAATTTCTATTTTATCATTAGTATAATTTACAATAATGAAAAATTGCAAATGTTGTCGTCTGTAGCAGTCTTCAAATAGAAGCAGTTTAACCCTTTCAATAAAGGCAAAAAATGGGGTGGTCCATTCTAACACCTGCTGAAAACAACGAAATGTATGCTAAAATAGACTGGAATTGTATACATGTACATTGTAGCCTAGAAAATATTGAGACAAAAGGAGAAAATGCCGATCATCAACATTTTCTTCTTTTGTCACAATGTTTTCCAAAGCCTTTTCTGTTAGGGACGTCAAAACCAGGTGTTGTTTGGGAAGAATTAAACTTACCCGGGAAAGGTTCCAAGACACCTGGGATGACAAAAGACTTTGTGAACTAAAACGAGGTTAGGCGTAGGGTCACACCGGCGCCTAGTTTATAGAGATCGAAATCGGTCAGTTGAATTGGATTTAACCCGATATATTAGAACTGTCTCAATTCAAAGATGGGGCAGACGACAATTTCAAGTAAATGAAATGTAAATTTTTATGGTCTTGTATACGAATTTGCAAATGTAGGCCTATTCAGTATTCTACACGTTTGTCTATTTCTTTTCTTTTCTTCTTTTATGTGGTGGAACGCCACAGAACCTTTCTTTCGGAAAGGGTTAAGTTTTGACAAGATACCGAGTATGATACCAATTTCTTGAATGCCTAGTGACGCAATTCGAGGAAATTATTATATACTGACGGAAAAAAGTAACTGTGCACATGTCTTTTCCACATAAAATCTTTAATACATAAGGCAAATGAATCAAACTTTACAATTTGGACAAACAAACGTTTATTCTTCAATTTTCAATTATGGCCAGTTTACCAACCCACTCGTTATTGTTGTGAAAAGCCTGGAAAGTATGGAAGGGTAAAACTCAAGTTCATAAGCCATTTTCGGGTGTGAACACTATTGGTATCGATAATGCTCTGCAGCAACGCGACAACTAAACAGTCACAAAGGGCCCCAACTAGTCACGCGCTGACGTTGAAAAAAGCATAAATCCATATGACGTTCCCCAACGCGGCTATGGGTGCGAACTCGACCATCAGACGGTATAGATAAAAACGGGCACGCCAATTAGCAATACCTTGTTCCAATCGCTATAACAAAAGCGTAGATGTTATCTATGCCACTGAAGACGATGTTGTCGACGATGTCGTATCAAGACTAGACGTATCACAGGACGTAGAAGACGGATGTAGCGCTCCATTAACCGATCTCTAACAGGCCTTCTACTGATAGAACTCAATTCTGGGATCAACCTAGCCGTAACTTTTGCCGCTTACAATCGATTTTACAAGTGGTTGTTTCGATTATGGTTGACTTGCCGAAATGACGTCACGCGTCGAATATTGCAAGTCGCGAGTGTTTCTTCCATTCAATTAAAAAAATTTACATGTTTTTCTGAACAAGAAGAAACTTTACGACAGTTTCGGCATAAAAACAACGTTCAATCTCACTTAGGAATGATGTAGTGCAACGAAACACTCAAACGTAAAGTCAAACGTCCGTGCAAGTGCAGTTGGTGGCATTCGATATTTTGTTAACAGGCGTATTCTAAGGATACATTCGAGGGATATTTCTTGTAAATATGTCGTCTTTTTAAAAAGTAAATCAGAAAATAAGTATGCACAGTTACTTTTTTCCGTTAGTATATATCCATAATAGATGCATAGTGTGCCAAGGGAGATAACAAAAATATTCCATTAAGAGAGATAATTTTCTCCCTTTGACTACGGCCTACGCAAAGATAATACAGACTTATTCCCCTGACATCTGGACATGGTAACACTTTCCAAAAACGGCAAAATTTTAGGGTGACACTATTCAAAAGCAGTTGCAAATGACAAAATGGATGTTGCAAAAGATTGGATTTGTGTACAATAAAGCATCGAAAATTTTGAGACAAAAAGAGAAAATGCTGATTATCAGCATTTTCTTCTTTTGTCTCAATGTTTTCCTAAGCATTCTGTAATAGGGACGTAAAAACCAGGTCTTGTTTAGGAAGGGTTAATAAAACTTATACCAGAGAAAAATTTGAAAATCAATCGGAAGAACGTGGAAAATATTGATAAATAGTGTTTCTTCAACTTTTCAGCTACAATATAGGCCTATATGCATTTAGCCCAATTGTTACCATTTTGTCCGACCTTTCGGTCCCTACAGATGCATTCGTATGTCTACTTTTTAATACAGAATATTTTGTTTCTTTCCTAAAAGAAGATAATCTAACTGAACTCAATCGCAATAGCTGAATAATCAACACAAGTGTGAAGAAAATGTAAAGAAGGATGAAAACCAGTCAGGCCGTTTGGAACATTGTTCCGAGCAATCTGATTGGTGGTCTTTGTTTTTATATAATGAAACACCAATTCCCATTAGTCTAAACTATTTGGTCAAAGGTTCGGTATAAAACGCTAAAACTCACCTCGACACCCATATAGTTGTCTTTAAAATATTCAATCATAACTGATGACCTTCGCCGCCCCGCGCCACAACGTTCGTACGCATTCATTGCGGAATATTTAGTGGGTGGGGGTCCTAGGGTTTTCGAAGACTTTCTGTGACCCTTTTTTGTTCTTCCTTTTTCATGATGTCCTTTTGCCTTAGCAGAATGAACTTTTCCCCTCTTAGAATGTATTGCGTCTGTTTCGGAATGTTTCTTTTCTGAATCCTTATGAACTTTGTCTTTGTCGTGATGTACAGTTTCTTTCACAGAATGTGTCGTTCCATGGTCAGAATGCGATTTTCCATGGTCAGAATGCGATTTTCCATGGTCAGAATGCGATTTTCCATGATCAGAATGTGATTTTCCATGATCAGAATTTGATTTTCCATGATCCGAATGTTTCTTTCCATGATCGGAATGGTTCGTAGGGGACTTTCCATGATCGGGATGTGTCTTTCCATGATTTGAATGTGATTTTCCATGGTCAGAATGTACATGAATTTTTGGTGTTGCCTTTTTGGAAGACATGGTTGACTTATTCACTGACTTTCAAATATACTTTTTGCAAGTCCAAAATTAGTTCGACATTTCTCTGAAAGTGTACACAACTCTTTCAAAACTTGATCACTGGATACCTTTTAAGAACATTCTTTTAAAAAAAAAAAGTATAAGGTTTAACTAGAGCAAAATATAAGAGGGGTTAAAAATCCAAACACTAGATGTAAAATTGCTGTGGTTTCCCATTTGAATCGCTTCGACGAGACGATTTCAAATGAGTACCCACAAGATATGGTTTGATCAACAATTGATAATATTTCGCCTTTTAAAAAGCCTTCACCCCTCTTATCTGTTGCTCTCGCTTCAATGATAGCCTGGGAGCTTAGAAGACAGATATAATACATTGGACAGAAACGTCCTAGGTAAAGATAAATTCTAATCCATTTGTTCTGTTGCTCTTTTCAAACTTAGGCTATACGTATAGTAAGAATCCAGATTTCCACATTCACGAACCAATCGATTCCACAGACTGTAAGTCGTTTCCACTTCCGAAACCTTTTTTATAGCTTTGTTTTAATTTCTTTTATCGCTTCACACATTTAACCTTGCTTGCTAAAGAGGCCCATGCTAGGTTGTCGGAGGTAAAAAAATATAAAATATAAAATAAATATCGTATAAAATGGTCAACCTGCATAGCTAGATTATGTCTGTCCAAGGAAATTTCAAAAGAATTTCACTTTGTCCTTCTAGACCAAATCTTTATAAAATTGACTGTCCCGCCTTTTATATATAAGTAACTTTTATGGTAAACTGGACATTGATAGACAGTGAAAACTTGATGTTAGCGCTAAAATTCCTTTCTTTTTAACCTTATATATTGCAATACACCACACAACAATGCAAACTCTGACTGTACCCATGCTGTTCTGATTCCTGAAAACCCCGAAAACCCTAGCATGTGCCCCTTTAATAGCTATAACGCGAAATAAAGAGTTCGGATTTAACAGATGTATAACTCTCGATAAATGACCTGGCAGAGCAGTCCATGCTGATCGAATGAGATGATCTGCCAGTTCATTTATCGTGAGCTATACAATTGGGTGGAACTGAATGATGTGGCGCTTCACACTTTCTTGGACGACAATATTTACTGGTAAGAATTTTAAGCAGTCGCAGACGGCAAAAAATGTTTCCACAAACAAAACGCGCAATATTATACTTAAGAAAAAGTTGTTTATCAGCGTCACGCTATATAATGTACAAGATAATGCTGCTTTTCAACAAAATCCTCGTACTTTCAGCCTAAAATTAGCTGGAGTTACGGTTTTTGTTGAAAAGCGGTGATTATTTTTGTAACATTTCACACATTATATAGCAAGTTACAAGTTTCAGTGATTCGAATCTATCCAAACATCTTTTTTTATATTTTCGCACGGACGATTCAACGGGTAATGCAAACGAAATTCAATATGTTCAAAAAGAAAAAAATAAATGAATAAATTAAAAAAAAAAGTAAAATAAAAAAGGCACCTCTTTATTCCTAAATTCACAAAAAATACTGCGCCTTTTTACTAATACACACAAAAATAACCTTCCAACTTACACCTATTCATCAACGAATAATTAAACTATCAATTTTCACAAGGAAAAATTGTTTGAATAAGAATACAAAAGTAATATCGATATGAATAGATATAATAACCGCTAATATTTTGCACAAATATTATTTTGATAAGCAAGTTGCCACTTCCTTTTGCGTAAAATATTATTCAAATACGTCTATTTGTTAATCCGTCCTAAGAAAAACAACGATTTGTGGTTTAATCGAGCTTAGTTGACGGCATTAGTTGAAAGTCAGGTCGCAAGAGAATGTCAAATTGTAATGTACAGTCTGTTAACATTTACAATATGACATTTTATTGTTTTTCAAGTACACTGAACAGATCTTCTAAACCGCCACGGCATTTAACTTCGCATAACTTCATTAATATTTTAGATAGGGGCTTGAAATTTTCAAATAAAAAAGATTAGCCATTTCCACAGAAGATGCGAAAATTTCATCGAGGCCCTTTGACAATAACATGACTTAATTGCAAATTGAAAAGGGTCACTGTCACGTCTACATTTTCACACCAGAAAGGTAAGCTGTAAGCTCGGGACGTGACATCACTCTGCGTCAATAACTTTGCTTGACAACGAGCTCTCATTGACTTGAAGCTACCTGAGAAGTTCTAAGGTGTCATTCCAGACGTCTCTGTAGCCTAGGTAAGCCTGCAACACTTCCGGTTTCTTAGTATTTTTGCCAAAACTATGTGTAATGTATTGTGATTACTTTAGAGCATTTCTCCGATTTGAATTCATCTGTGCATTAAATCTGGGTGATTTTTGTTGACTGTTAACAAAAATGTCGGCCAGTCTTCTCTTTTGAATGCTTTGATGGTGTTCTACTGAATACAATACGTGCTTTTAAAAAGAACAAAAATCCAGTTTGTAAACATAACTTTGTATCCTCCTGAGTAGCATACAGACGTCAAGGATCCATTACTGATATGCATAACTGATTCAAAAGTCATGTCTTTCGTCAAGGAAGGTACACGTGGAATAATGATAATTTGTATGGTATACTGTACAGGTCATAATCTGTGGTGCATTTTGACATGGTTTTGGGGCCCATTTAACTCGTTTTAAAGAAGCAATAGAAAAACAACCTACGCATTTAGCAGATATGTCGGCATATCTTCTCTTGAGAATGCTTTGTCGTGTTCTATGGAATATAATACATGCCAAAAGAACACTAAAATGCAGTTTGTAAACATAACTGTAAATCCTCTCTTTTAGCACGCACGCGTCAAACATCCATTACTGACATGCTAATTTAGGTTGCAAGAGACAAGTCATCTCTCAGAAAATGTCCATGTGAACTAGTAATGTTGTGTATGGTGGACTCTAAGGGCCATACTCTTTGGTGCACTTTGACACGATTTGAGGTCCATAAAATTCGCAACACAGTAGGCAATCGGAAAATAGTTTATGTATTTTGCAGTATCATGATCAACCTTTTGAAACATGCACACATCACTAAAAGGGTGCATGCCTTATCCATATCGAGGTCGTTTTCAATAACCCCCAGAGTCCGACCCATATCACTTAAGGACATCCGGCCCATTGAGTTGATTTTTCTTTGCAAAATCGGCATGTCCGATCAATATGAACTAATAATTGTGTAGATGTTGTGCAATTTAACTCATTACATCGTGCACCACGTGCAAAAACTGGTTTTATATCAAAAACTGTTTTAATTTCGACTTTATCGCTTTAATCGACAGCTAGTGATCACAAAATAATTATAATGTGCAAAATATTGTTTCTAACGAGCTTTTCGTTTTTCATTTATACCAAAAAATATGCTCTGAAAAGTGGCGGATTAGAACATCTGTTCAGTGTAGTGTGGTTAAAGGCAGAATAACACTTAACATCTTGCAAATTTTCCGAGAACCTCGTACAATAAAATAAATATATATTACTAAAATATGGTCTTTAAATTGCATATATGCGATATCTTAGCTTTCTACCTTGTGTATTGGCTTAGATGTCGACGGATTTAAAACCCCATGATTTGTTGTCCCGGGGATAATATTTGAAATAATGGAACAAATGGGGTTTTAAATCCGTCGACATCCTAGCCAATACACAAGATAGAAAGCTAAGATTTGGCATAGATGCAATTTAAAGGCCATATTTTCATAATACATATTTATTTTGTACGTTCTCGGAAAATTTGCATGATTTTAAGTGCCATTCCCCTTTTAAAGTCTTGTTTTGACCAAACGCTGGCTGTCAATCAAAACCATCGATGGGCCAATGGACAATCAGAAAAATGCAACAACCCCATTGTATGTCTTAAAGTCTTCGTTGCACGTGATATTGTATCGATCTATCGACTGACAATCAAAACAATCGACATGCCAATGCCCCCATTGTTTGTCTTAAATTCTACGTAGGGCGGAGCGATCTATCGATTGGCGTTTGGTCAATTTATCGGATGCCAGAATTGTAGTCAAAATCAGCGAAGAAATCAATCTGACGTAAAGCATTAGAAATTAAATGGAAAGACCGGTTTGTTCCTAAGTGCAGCCTGGTCCGGATCTAGGATCCTATATCAATTAACGTTTTAACAGTTCAGTAACAACGAAGCTATCAGAGTACAGCATGGATCTTGATCAGACTGCGTGTATACGCAGTCTGATCAAGATCCATGTTGTTCTCGATGTCACAAGCGCTATTTTTCCAGATCCAGGCTTAATTATAATTTACAAATTAATCTCATTATATCGATATTTAAGTCAATTTGACCTTTATTACATTTAATCAAAATATTGGCGTAATTCTTTCTGATCGCATTAAGATCAATTAGATTTTTAGTTACTTTAATTAGAAAAGTAGGAGAATATACATGTATGTCTCAAAGTTATGGGAACGTAAGCCTTCTACGGACTTGGAAAAACAAAACAAAACAAAAAAGACTAAATTGGTATGTGCATGAGCGCTTTTCCGCACCGCAGATATTAACTTCATTTTTTCTCCACATACTATATTGCTTTAAATATAGTAAACTCTGTCAATATGGAATGGCGATTAAATATTCCAGCAAGAATCAGTTCTCACAGGCCAGTGGCCATGATAGGGTTGCTCTAAACCCATCGTATGTATTCGTAAGACGCGAGGCGATCAATGCTCAATTTTCTTTATAATATGTAAGCTTTTGAGCCTTGATCATGCACTGCATCTTCAGCTTAAAAAATATGTCAACGACTGTGTTCGAAAACGGCGTAACTACACCTTCAATAAGTAAATCTACACTATAGATGCACTGTGCAACTTTGGCAAAGGATCAAATCACAGAATCCTTATTTTCTCACATTGTTTACTCAAAATATGTCCACTTATCACTCAATATTTCACCTGGCTGAAGTCGACCAAAGATTAGTGCAGAATTCCAAAACTGTTTGGTAAACTATCGTAAATCCATATAAACTGCTTTTGTACTACATTATTTTTGCACCAAACTGTCGTGAGTTTTGACCAGTTCAAGGCTCATCTAACTTTGGTCATCAAAGCTACAGGGGTTGTTTACATTGATGTATAATATTGTCATGTTATCTGATAAAGGGTAATATCAGCAGATTCAACCCTTTCCCAAACGACACAAGTTAGGCTGGTTCAAACAAAAAGCTGCAGCATACGACAAAATGGGCATTGAGAAATATAATTTGATTACAATAGGACATAGAACATATTAAAACAAAAGGACAAGTGCTGGTAATCAACATTGTCTTTTTTTGCCTCAATGATTCTTAAATCGTTTGACTAAATAAGTCAATCAAACACTTGGTAACGTTGAGAAATATGAATCGATTTCAATATAACACAGAAAAAATAGAAACAAAAGGATAAGTGCTGGTAATCAACATTGTCTTCTTTTGCCTCAATGACTCTAAAGAATTTTTCTAAATAAGACAATCAAGCACTTGGTGACGCTTCGAAAACGATCAAATATTGCCTAGTTGGTACTTAACAATCTGATAATAATACTCATCTAAATCAGTTTGGACATGATACAAACAATATTGAGTTGTACAATTACTTTACCATTTCCCAAATAACACAACTTTCTTGAGGCTGGTACAAAATCAAAGGATGAACAGTTACTATAAGTCGCAAAACAGAAAAGGCCAAGGACACGTCGTTTTGCAATTCAATGCAAAGTTTTTACCTGCACACGACCACAACAAACCAAAGCAAATATATAATAAATTATGGACATACAGAAGCCGAAGCCTTTCAGAATGTTCTAGGACCAGTAAGTCTAAAGTGTTTACTTTAACTCTTTTCCCAACAAGACTTGGTTTTCACGTCCCCCACAGAAAAGGGTTGGGAAAAAATTGAGGCAAAAGAAGAAAATGCTGATGATCAGCATTTTCTCCTTTTATCTCAATATTTTCTAGGCCACAAGAACCACCAATCATTTTAAAGCATACATTCCAATGTCGCCTTCAGCAGCTTTTGAATCTGACTGGTCTAAACTTTTGCAGTTTGGGAAAGGGTTAACCCATTACCAGATATCAAAATTTGAACAGTTCCAATTTGAAAGTGTTGCATACGATTGAATTTCAAGCGAATGAAATTTACTTACTTTGATCTTTTTGGGTTGAAAACATAGTGGAAAACGAGCCAAAGTGTCAGTAAGTGGATTTGGGTTAAAGTAGACCATTTCATATGGACCGCTTAAGGGATTTTCTTAATCATTTCAAATGGATACCTTTTTAAATGACGTGTCCAAATGATTTCTTCACATGCCATTCATACATTTATAATTTAATTGCAGTACAAGTACTCTGAATCACAATCACTAAAATCGATACTCTTGATACTTTGATCGTTCATGACATTTCGTCCCCAACCTCCTACGTACGTAGGTCCAAGAAAATGCTAGTTATCACGCGATGTGGAATAATATGATCAAGTTGGCCACGTTCAAAAATGTCGTAACCTACAGCTTGAATAAGCTGTAGTTACGACATTTTTGAACTTAGCCAACAATAAGCGGCTGAGACTACAAAATATCGCGTCATTGGGTGACCAAACGGCAAATCCATGTAACTGCATTTTTACCAAGCTGTAGATAAGACCTTATGGTCTCTCTGAGCGCAAGAAAGGCGGTCTGAATTAACAACTGTAAATACAATTAATTCTTAATCACCAATTTGTAATAACGTCGTAATTAATGGCTGTCTTAATTAAAAAGTATACTGTTAGGCCTATAAAGGAATAGATTTATGAATATCAGAAATCAGCCTTCCAACATTGTTCTTTTCTCAAGAATATTAAAAATCTCAAAGAACATGTATATCACGCCTATTATAACTATGTCATGAAAAAACTCAAAGTTAACATTTTGCGTTATAAAAACATAATTGTTGTTGTTTGAAAGGGTGTGGACAGTATTAGCCAAGATCTATATAGGCTGCGTTTGACTTAACTTTTCTTCTTATTTAATCTCTGGCAGATCAATTCAAACTTAAACGGTATCAATTTCTTTATGATTGGCTTGTCCATGAACCATAGACACATGCGTGCACAAAAACTTGCCAATTATCCGAAATCATAATTTGATAACGATCGGATAATGAATGTAAAATTTGTATAGTTTGACATCATGGCAAATTACACTCCTAACGCAACATATTCAGTGTCCCCGAAAATACTCTTAAGGTATACAGCCCATCATTAAAAAATAAAAATACCACTTTCTACCATGCAAAATGCATAAATTTACACACACTTGTTAATTCACTTCGCATAAGTTGATTCATCGTGCCGGATTTCAAGATAATGCTTCAAAAAGGAATTAATTTACAAATATCATTTAATCTATATTCATATGCAAGGGGGGTAGTTTTAAACATTTTTATTAAATTTTTTCATCAGTAGGCTATGCATTAATTCAAATTCTGAACCGTTCAAAATGCTTATGTTTGCATTTGGAATGGCTTGCATACCTTAAGGTAGAATTCCCATAATGTGGCCATTTTAAGATTCATAAAACATCGGATTTTTTCGAGGGACGTCCTTACGTATCCGAACTTATTCGGGCGCGGTCGTAAACATTCGGCAGTGGAAAGTTCCACTTCGCCCAAATAATTCTGACGTCCCGCAAATCTCATTAGAGATGGACTACCTAATTTATATCGAACAATGGTGGATCTGTAGGCCTACTATCACTTTACAATTCTGTTGACATTCATTCTATATAAGATACACACCTGACAATATCAAAGTAATCGCGCTTGTTCATTCATCATTACAGTTGGATCTTGAGAAAAAACTAAAGCAAAAGAGGAAAGTGCTGAGAACTAACATTTTCTCTGTTTGTCTGAATACTTTCTGATTGTACTTTATTGGGCACAAATCCACTCTTAATTGACACCTTTTTGACATCTCTAGCAGACCCCTTCCCCCATGAAACGTTCTCGTTTTGGAAAGAGCGGCATTTCGCTTGCAAGTAGGACCTACGAGTACGTAGGACACCTCTGCGAGCAGTTTGATGTATTCTTACATACCATCAACCCAAATCACACAAAAGTCACTATAAGCAAAACGGGTTGCTTTTATTTTTATCATGAATTGTGTGTTTCCAAAATGCTTTCTCTTTTTAAGTCTGAAATTTTTTTCCGTTCAATACTTAACTGGTTTAGTTAAGGAAGAAATACGATATCACAGTTAAGCCAAATAGATGTTAATGGCTGTCCGCTTGACGAACCGTAAATTCAGAATGCCTGTAAAAAAACTAAAATTCTTATACAAAATATTTTGCAAAAATAACCAATTAGATCTATTTCAATATGAAAATTGATTTGAAGTGTACAATTGCGTAAAATGACGGTCAATTTGTAATAAACATCCTGAAATGACGTATTGAATGATATGGAAGATGCATTTGTCCAACCCTTTCCCCAAAAAAGGCCCGGTCTTGACGTCCCTAAAGAGAATTGCTTGTGAAAACATTGAGACAAAAGAAGAAACTGCTGATAACCAACAGTTTCTCCTTTTGTCTCAATATTTTCTATACTTTATTGTACATTATCAACATCCACATTATCCTCTGCAGCAACTTTCATATTGGACCACCCTAAAATTTTATCGTTTGGGAAAGGGTAAAAATTTGCATAAAAATCAATTATAAAGTGAAAAGCTTGGTACCTACACTTTGGTTAACCCTTTCCCAAACAACGCCTGGTTTTGACGTCCTTAATTGAGCAAGCTTGTGAAAACATTGAGGCAAAGGAAGAAAATGTTGATAACCAGCATTTTCTCCTTTTGCCTCAATATTTTCTGTGCTATATCTTACACAAATTTTATCTTAATCAACATCTATTTTGTCATCTACAGCAGTTTTGGAATTGAACAACCATAAAAATGTCGTCTTGGAAAGGCTTAGTTTCTATTCGAGGTATATTACATGTATATGCTTCGCATCGATCAAAGTTCAGAAGTCTAAGTTGTCTTGCACGAGTACCTTTAATTAATCCATTGCCACTGTCCAGATGGCAAAACTTTGGGCGGTTCCAAATTGAAAGGTATTGCAGACATCGATTTCAAATGAATGAAATATAACGTTTTTCTTTTGTCTTTCTTTGTAGAAAACATTGTGGGGGTGAAGAAATTGCTGGTCATAAGCATTTTTTTTTCGTTTTCAACTATGCGTTCACAATCCACTATCTTGTAAGACGAAAACAAAAACATCAATGTGTGGAAATAGGTTTTAAATGTTTTTGAAACCCATTTCAATAAATAACGTCAAAATAAGAATTTGGTGTTTTTAAAACAGATTTAAGGTAGTATACCCCTAATGAGATTCGCGCGACGTCGGAATTATTCGGGCGACGTCGAAAATATTTGGCGGTGGAACTTTCAACCTCCGAATGTTTACGACCGCGCCCGAATAGGTTCGGATACGTAACGACGCCGCTCGGAAAAATCCGAGGTTTTAGTTTTCTCAAAATGGCCACAATACGGATATTCTACCTTAACCCTTTCCCAAACAAGACCTGGTTTTGACGTTCCTTGAAGAAAAAACTTGGCTGATAACCAGCAGTTTCTCCTTTTGTCTCAACATTTTCTGTCCCATATTTTACACAACTCTTATCCTTAATAACATCGGTTTTGTCCATTTTTACAGTTTTTTAGGTGGAAGTGGATCACCCTAAAATTTTGTCGTTTGGGAAAGATTTAAAGGGACAGAAAAGGTTAAGCATAATAAAGCAACAACGGAAAGTCACAGAAAATGAAAAACAAAAACTGAAACTTACGTTTGCATTCATATAATTTGCTTTGTAATATTCCGCCATTTTACCTAGGCTTCTCCTTGGCCGGAGAGGGGGTCTGTCGAACGATTTTCTTTTTTCCATGATGTTTCTGTTCTTTAATTGTTTTATCACAGCCACATTTATGTTGTTTAAGAATGTCAATGAACGACTATTGCTTCTCTGAATTCTCCGTGTTAAAATCTGCAAAAAGGAATGATAGTTCAGTTTTAAAATCACAACCACATTCACAAGTACATTTAATTTCTTTTAAATGAAAGATTATAACTTCTCCGAATTCGCCATGTTAAAATCTGTTTACAACTACTCCGAATTCGCCATGTTAAAATCTGTTTAAAAGGAATAACATTGGCATTATGAATAAAACATTTCGTCGCTTTTCTTCGAAAACCTCGTAACTGCAGCTTAAAACAAGCTGCGGTTACGAGGGTTTTGAAGAAATGCGACCATTTGACATTTCAAAATTATAGTAAAAACAATAAATCGTTAACGGTTACCTCGAAGAAATAGACCTTTCCGTCCAGAACTTAATGGCTGTTAAGCAATTACTACACATTAACTCTTTTTGACTCCCCAAAAGAAAAAAAGGGCTTTAGAAAATGTAGTGGTAAATGAAGAAATTACTTGTGACAAGCAATCTCGAACAAATTACTTGTGACAATCAATTTCTTCATTTCCCACAATGATTTCTACCAAAAAAGCCCAAAAGATTTTAAATTCCATTCACTTGAAATTGTCGTCTGCAACATCTTGGAATTTGGAACAGCCCGAAATATTGTTGTTTGGTAATGGGTTAACAAGGATTCGAAAGTGATTTTTAATTATTCATGACTCCCACTTTCCCTTAATCTAAATTTGACCACATTATTTTACAAATCATTCAATCATTTGAACGATCATAATTATTCCTAAAAAAATGATAACAATGTTGAATGCACGTTCATTCCCAGACTTATATAATTCTGATTGATACGGTCAAATTATTTTCTGAACAAATTTTCGCTGCTTGTTCAACGAAAACCATGTAACTGCAGCTTAAAATAAGCTGCAGTTACGAGGTTTTCGTTGAAAAGCGACGTTTTGCTCCGTGATCATGGTGATTTTTCACGGTTTCAGTTCCAACATACTCTTAGATCCTGTCATCTTTTAATTGGTATCGTGAACTTGTTCGTGACTGACAGGTATTTTTAAGACCTTTTACGATACAACGGACCTTCTGGGAAGTGTGAAAAGTATAGACCCTTTGCTTTGTATATCGTAGCCTTTCAACGAAAACCTCGCAACTGCAGCTTAAAACAAGCTGCAGTTACGAGGTTTTCGTTGAAAAGCAGCGATATGACAAGTCTGTAAGTCTAGTTAGCCCCCAGACCCCTTTGCCAACTGTTGACATTTCACTTGTTGTAAAATAAATTACACATGTATTTACATTTGGATGGCAATAAAATATGTTTAAACTAAACTAGTTAGCCCCCGCCCTATCACGCCCCTATTTTAATGCCAAGATCTTTAATTTGTAAGCAAAACAGTGAAGCAAAAGAGTAAAATGCTAATACACATGTAATAAGCATTTTCACCTCTTGTCTGAATATTTTATGCGTTATTTTGTATACATATCTTACCTTCATTGAAATTTTGATTGCCGTCTGTAGGATCTTTCAAATCGGAATAGTTCTATTTTTTGTTGTTTAACCCTTTCCAAAACAAGACCTAGTTTTGACGTCCTTAATAAAAAATATTTGGGAAAACATTGAGGCAAAAGAAGAAAATACTGATGATCAGCATTTTCTCCTTTTGCCTCAATATTTACTATGCTAAATTGTATACAAATTATTTTAATATTGTCTATATAAGTGTCAATTTTGTCATCTGTAGCTTTCAAATAGGTCCACTCATTTTTTTTTGTCGTTTGGGAAAGGGTTAAAATGGATTACAATAGAAAATTATGCTTACCTTGGAATAATGCTAGAACAAGATGTCCAATGATTAGAAAAAAAAATCACTTTTCTTTTCCATTTACACTATATTACGTTTAAGTCACCTTACATTGACTTTAAAGGTATAACATACATGTACGTATAATTTTCAAATCAATTAATTTCTAAAGAGGATTAACCCTTCCCAAACGGTAAAATTATTTTTAGGTTGTTTCAATTTGAAAGGTACTCCAAATAACAAAATGGATGTTAAATAATGATATGATTTGTGTACAATTTAGCATTGAAAATATTGAGACAAAAGGAGAAAATGCTGATCATCAGCATTTTCTTCTTTTGTCTCAATTTTTTCTTTATTTTTTTCTGTAGTGATCTTCAAAAATATTTCTTGTTTGGTAAAGGGTTAAATCAGGCTACACTTGTCCGATACTCTTACTTCTTGGCCTACAGGATTAGGGTTGAATGGATTACCCAAGTACCTACGGACTGGGTGCTAACTTATTACACGTTACCTGATGATTATCTTTCGCTTGTTTTAACCCTTTCCCAAATGATAAAATTTTAGGGTGATCCAATTTAAAAGCTGCTGCAGACGATAAAAATTGATAACAACAAAGATATGATTTGTGTAAAATATGACACAGAAATATTGAGACAAAATGAGAAACTATTTCTTCTTCTGTGTCAATGTTTTCCCAAGCCTGTTCTATTATACTCTCCAAAGCCGAGGTCTATTGATTAAACCATCAAATATGACAATATATCATATATCATTCTATCGAAGTGGAATGAATAGATAATGTGCTCTGTTTTAAAGAGAGCAGTTCTGTTAGGGACGTCAAAACCAGGACTTGTTTGGGAAAGGGTTAAGCAGGCAGACCTAGAACAAAGTCGGATCGAAAGGGGTAGGGGTCGGGGGATGGTCCAGACCCCCTGGCATTGGCCAAAAATCAAGATTTTGACTATACATGTATCATGTTAGTATAACGATACATATTCAGCCCTTTTTAACCCTTTCCCAAAGAGGTCCCAAAGAGGATATGCTTGGGAAAACATTGAGGCAAAAGAAGAAATTGCTGATCTTCAGCAATTTCTTCTTTTGTCTCAATAGTTTCTATGCTATAATAAGAATTCTAGGGTATATTTATGTATTCGAGTAGGCTATAAACCTCTATAATTATGTCCTCTTGTAGACTTCTTGATCCTAGGATAAACTGGACATGACGTAATCGTTAAACTACACTGGCGCTTATTAATCGGTTTACAAAATTAAACACATTTTCTTTAATGTTTCACCGTCATTTTTTTTAATCTCGGGAAAGGGTTGAGACTTCTTGGAGACAAAAAGATCAAGTAGACTTATACCTATTAAACGGACGTCACTTAAGAAGTAAGCTAAACTTAACCCTTTTCCAAACATTACCTAAATTTGATTTCTATTGTAGAACAATGTTTGCAAAAAAAATGATAGAAAAGAAGAAATTACTAGTAATCAGCCACTCCCCTTTCCTCTCAATATTGTTCTGTCCGCAGATCCAAGGTGGGAGAGGAAAAATGTCCGAACCCGCGCATGTATCATCCATAAGCATGTTCTCCAAATGAAGACTTTTTTGTCATTTGTAACTACTTTCATACAGGAATGGTCTAGAACATTGCCGTCTGGGAAAAGGTTGAGGTGGATAAAAGGACATGATTTCCTTTATATTCCAGTCACGATATCATGGCACTTGTTTACATTTTTTACCTTTGTAAACAAATGGAAATGCGTTCTAAATTTTCAAAACAATTTTGAATGCGTTGGTTCGACTCTTGCAGATGTTTCACACCTGCAGGTGTGAAACATCTGCAAGAGTCGAATCATCACATGCAAAATAATAGAAGTTTTGAGCTCGATATGGTTTTGTTTGTATAGGTAAATTTCGTAAACATGTGCCATATTGTCGGGACCGAACTATAGTATCAAGATTGTTGTGCCTGAGAACTGGTTCATGAGATGGAGGCATCCCACAACCAAAACGTTTCCGGGCCGAGAGTAGCCTGCATAAAATGAGTTCCGGTAAAAAATTGATAAATCATTCTTTTTTCGCGATGTTTCTGTATGTAGAGTAAAAATGTTTGATATGCAGTTCTATTGAATGGCAGACTACTGCTGCATGTTATTGGTCTAACCTTCTAGGGGATTGTCGGGTGTGAAGTACCCCCAAGCGACGGGCTCAAGCTGTGTCAGCGGGGCCTAGAGCCCTGGTACCGCCACGGAAGCTGGATTGGTTGAGTCTAGATGGGGGGAAAAGCATCCGTCAACACTTTCACTCTTTTTCCTATCTTTTTCTTCCCTGCACTTTCTTATTTGTCCGAACTTCCTTCTATCTTTTTCTAATACTTCTCTTTTTTATCTTTTTCCTGCGCACCGCCATAGAAATGTCAAGCAATGACAGTTTGGCGTCTTGACGTAGATGTAGATGTAGATGGTGTAGGCCTACATAAACATTATATACCTACTTTCGGCGGAACTACTTGTTGTAAGGTCGCAACCCAGTGGCGGAATTAGGAGGGGTACGCGGGGGGGGGGGGGAATTCAAGCAAACCCCTGTGTGTAGTGTGATTTGTACTTTTTGATGCAGAAATTCAGTCAAAATTGTGTAATACTAAGAAAACGAACCCCTCACCCCTAATTGTATGTTCGAACTCTAGTGACGGAACTAGAGGAGGGTTGTGGTTCAAGCAAATCCCCGTCTGTAGCGTGATTATTCTTTTTCATGCAGAAATTCAGTGAAAAAGATAAGAATAAACGCCATAAACACGATTATATTAACAGTTTTTTCTTTAATTCATTTCCGACGTTTCGCCCTAATGGGCTTCTTCAGGGAGAGTGAAACAGATTGTAATACGAACCCCCCCCCCCCCCCCTATTTGTTTGTTCGAACCCCCTTCATGGAAATCCTGGATCTGTCATTGAGACCTGTGAATGGTGTCCGATTAGCCTAGTTGGACCACATGTTACGGTCTCTAAATGATGATAAACGAATTTAAGATTAGCTTCAATAAGCTAATCTCGACCCATTACCAGACGGCAAATTTTTAGACTTTTTCAAATTCAAAGATGGTGCAGACGACAATTTCAACTGAATGAAATTTGGCATTTTTTGGTCATATTGGGTAGAAAACAGTGTGGGAAATGAAGAAATTGCTTGTAACAAGCAATTTCTTCATTTTCCACACTATTTTCCGAAGCAGTTTACTTGTAAGGAGTCAAAAAGATTCATTGTGTGGGAATGGGTTAAATTCGTTTGTTATGCTCCCCGAAAAAAATGGGGGAGCATAATTTATTATAGTCGCCACGCTGTCCGTCCGTCCGTGTGTCCGCCCGTGCGTGCGTCCGTCCGTCCACAGCCATATCTCAGCAACCCTTGGACAAAAATTCAATGAAGCTTCACATGTGAACTCCCTGGTATAATCCCCAGGGACCTTTTTCTTCGTTTCTTAATTTGAGGCTGCGTCATGGAAAAGGGGCCTTGATGTAAAAATTAGATTTTCTCAAATTTCTCTTCATCCAATCGGCAGAATTTAATGAAATTTTGTGCTTATGTGACAAATAAAATGTTCTAGACCATATTCTGTAAATAATGTGTGTACAAAAAATCCTTCATGGGAAAATAAGGCTTAACGTATGATAGTTTTTATTTTGTGACAAACACTTAGGCCTATTCGGGGAGCATAATCCGTCTATGGTAGACTGGTTCCCTGTCCCTAGATCTATCGATCATATGGGGACAGGAACGGTATAAAAAAAATATACGGTTTTCCGTATATTTTATTCGGGGCATCTGATTGGTTGATTTTTTGGATTTTGATCATGATTAGGCGGACGCCCAAAATAGATACGTAAAGCGTTTCGCAGACGCTGAGGAAAGCTTGCAGCCGACGAAAACTAGATAAGCTGATACGGTTGAATGCGCGGACCTGCGACAAAGAGTATTAGTTAACTCTTTCCCAAACAACTTCTGGTATTGGCTTCCCTAGATGAATGGGGCTGGGAAAACATTGAGCAAAAGAAAAATGCTTCAGGCACATCATGGGTGTTATTGCAAAACCTCGTATCTCGTTTTTTTTGAAAGTTTAAAGGAGTAAGAAAGAACTTTAATAACTTTTCCGGGACTGAAAGGTTTTACTTGAAATTCGTACACAATGTTCACATAAAATATGTCATTTATAATGATAAATCAAAATATCCTAATACCTGAAGGAATCGTCTAAATCGGACATACAAAATTTTACTTTGAAAATCGCAAAAATTGACATACGAGGTTTGTATTTACTTTGACGATATTGTGGACGCAATTTAAAGTAAAAAAAAAAATCTTTCAATGGCAGTTTTGTATCAAAATTTCCTTGTTGACTGGAGAGAGGAAATGAGAAGCATTTTTTTTTATTTCATATTATACCTGTCTTAACCCTACCACTGAGAATAAGACTTGATCAAATTGTCGTTTTCAAATTACAGAAAAAGTGCTTCGTCTTTTCTACCTTTTCTAAAACATATATTTTTGTGCATCAACACCCAATATTTAACAATTCTAGATAAAAAAGTTTCGTTTTTTATTTATTTATTTATTTTTTCATTTTTAATCATTATTTCATCAAAATTGTTTGGCTTCAATATAGAAAAGAATCAATTCACGAGATTCTGAGCTGGGAATAATAATAGCTAATTTGTATCAAAATTATCTCGCTGTGAAATAACGGACAAAATATGTTTTCTCACTTCAGTGTTAAGGGATAAACATATGGTAAACTACTTTTTTAAATTTAATTGTTATCTAATAATTGGACACACTCTGTTACAGTACATCAAAGACAGGTAGTATGACAAAGGATCAGATGTATATAATTGCCCTTAACCCATTCCCAAACTTTGACTCTTTTTAATCCCACACTGGAGTTGCAGACGAAAAATTACATTGCTTTCAAAAGCGTAAAATGTGTGTTCTATAGCATAAAATTGTCTTTCTTGGTAGAAAACGTTTTCGGAAATGAAGAAATTAATTCCAAAATGTTTTACGCGGTATGTATCTTTTGGGGCACCGAAATGCGTTGTTGTGCGATAATGGATTAATACCCTTTTCCAAACAGTAAAATTCTAGATCTAATAAAGTTGCCGGAAAAGGGTTGTCATTTCTTTACACTTTTCTTTAGGCCTAAAAAAAAGAAATTAGATCTAGATCTATGTGATGTGTAGGCCTACATATCTAAAAAAGTATGACTTAAAAAAGAAACATTATCGATTTATATAAGGCCCAATGTCGTCCTGTATCCATTCACAACGCAGTCTTTGTGGCATTCGTGATATTTTTTACGCTTTCAAGAGTGTAAAAAACGTGAGTGAAACGCGAGTGAAACTAAAGAAGACATCCAATTATTGGAACAATAAAATTGAGGGAAAACGCACCAGAAAGGGCCTTAAGAAGCTAACTAGCTTATACACCTAGTGTACGGCCTCTATGAACTATGTGAACTATGTGAACTATGTGACTCAACAAAATATTGAAAGTTGCAGCAGATGACAGAAATGAACATAGTCTGGTTCCCGTACCTGAAATCTACTACGGATTTAAATTCAGTTATTTACACGAATGGGTACCAGTCTAAAATGAACAATGGGATTCTCCGGTGTTGTAAGATTTTACTTGTCGTGAAAAATACATCGATAATATAATCAACCAATCAGATCACAGGAAAATTTGTCCCTAACCCGTCTTCATACACAGAGAAGACGGGGTACCAGTCTACGTCTATGGCGGCTTTTGTTATTATTTAGGCCTAGAGACCCTAACCAGTGGGTCTGATCGACGTATGGATTTTGGTGGATAGACTAAATGCATGAAACTTGTCGAAGATTTTGATGCTCACGATCTCCTTTTCCAGACATGAACTTAACCCGTTAGCAAATAATTTTAGGCGGTCCAAATTGAAAGATGTTGCAGACAACATTTTCAAGTGAACGGAATTAAAAGTTTGTCTTTGTTATGGGGTAGCAAACACTATGGGAAATGAAGAAATTGCTCGTCTGGTGTTTTCTAAAGCCGTTATGTAGTGGGGAGTCGATATAGAATCCCTGTGTTGGATTGAGTTAAAAGCCTCAAAACTTTCTCCAACACTGTTTAATCCTTTCCTTCAAACAAGACCTGTTTTAGCGTTCCTAATTAAATGATAGAAAGAGCGTTGGAAAACATAGAGGCAAAAGAAGATACTTATAATCAGCATTTTATCCTTTTTGTCTCAATATTTTTCTACCATGTTGTACACAAATGCTACCTTTATCGGTTTCAATATTTATAAGATGCTGATCGAAGTTTTCAAAATGGAGCAAGTTCTGCAACCTTATTTTTTGCTGTTTGAGAAAGGGTAAGGCGTTAGTCACATAGTCCAAGAAAACTTTTGAGGCGAGCTGTGTACAAATAAAGTTGACATTTTTACGCAACTATTCAATTCCATCGGGGAGCGACACAACACCCTTAATGTCAGCGGGTTAATGTGCGCCAGGTATTACAGTCTATATGGCTCTCCAGTTTAAATAACTGAAACAAGGGACATAACTCTCTAATGTAGCACTTCCGGTAATATTTTGTAAAGTTTCTAAAATCTAAACAAATACTTTATTTAGGCTTTAAATACACACTTTGGTCAATGGGATGGGTGATTTCCATGAGCCATCTTACAACTGATAAGCTAGTAATTAGTATGTTTGAGCAGAAATAAGTGTTAACTTGAAATATGGATTTTTGGGGCATTTTATTGCAAACTTCAGAAAGACTCGACACTCAAAGAGACCGAGTAGCTTTTGACTATGGTTTTGAATAGCCTCACACTAACAACATTCTTTTGTTCAACCTTTAGACCCATTTCAACCCTTTCCAGTGATTTTCCTAAAAAATGGTCGTTATTGGGCCCCTTTCCCCTCTCTGAGGAATATAATTCCCCCCCCCCCCCCCCCCCATTTCAGATTAGACGATAATGATGTTGGTGCTTGTCCATTGTTGGTCCATTTTCCCCTCCTGGAACTAGATTTTTTGTTGCAAACAAAAATCCAAATCAAATTAAACTCTAGGCATCTCTAACAGTTAAAATGGTTGTTTGAATGTCCCATGATGATATACAATCAAGTTAAATGCATTTATAAAACTGTATACATGTAATTGAGAGTATAAGCATGTATATTGAAATTTCCCCTTTTTGGGAGTTCACACGCAATTTCTCCTTCCCCCAAAATTAAAAATAAACACTGCTTTCCCAAACAAGACCTGGTTATGACACCCCTGATAGAAAGGCTTCAAAAGACTTGGGAACATATTGAGGCAAAAGAAGGAAATGCCGGTATGCAGCATTTTCTCCTTTTCCTCCATTGTTTTCTGTAGAATATTCTACATAAATTACATCTGCATCATTATCTATTTTGTTGTCTGCAGCATTTTTAGCTCGACTTTTCGAAGAAAATAAGAGCTTATACTGTCGCCCGGGCGTTTGCATCGGCGTTGCAACAAAGGTTAACTTAAAGTTTTTTCAAACATCAATAATTTCCATATTATCAAAAGGATTCAACCCACACTTGGAATACTTATTCACCATCACACCCTCAGGGCCTCTACCTTACTATCAGGGCCCATTACCCTGGCTCCACTATATTTGGAGTTATGCCCCCTTTATAGTTTATACTAAGCAACTTAGAAAGTCAAGCGCGCTGTTTTCAGACAGCTCTTGTTCCAATTGGAGCACCCTTAGATTTTGTTGTTTGTGAAAGGGTGAGTAGCTGTTCACTCTGATTTCTTATTCTTTTTTTCAGACAGATGTGATGTTCAAGTTCAATGACTTCAGTCGTTCAAGAGAAGAACCATGCATGATCAAAGGGAAAGACATAATCTTAATACTCTCTTAGTCAAAGTTCAATGTCATTAACTGCAGGATCCAATACTTGAATATTAATCAAAGATAAAGACTTATTTCATTTGAGGTGCTTCACAACAAGGGTCACCATTCAAGATGATTGAATCTCGGACATGTTCGATACAATCACACTGCAAAAATGCATTTCAGACGATGAATGAGTTACGACATGCTGGCTATTTATGCGATGTCACTTTATGTGTGGAAGGAAAGAAATTTCAAGCTCACAAAATTGTGCTTGCTGGATCGAGTCCATACTTAAAAGCGATGTTTACGAATGGCATGCTGGAGACTGACCAAGATATTGTGGAAATACGTGAAATTGATGCAGTGACTATGCAATGCTTGTTGGAATTCATGTACACAAGCACTATAGAGATTACTGTAAACAATGTACAAAATATTCTTCAGGGAGCGTCCCTATTGGGCTTGCAACAGCTGAGACAATTAAGTGCTCAATTTCTGCAGCTACAGTTAACTGCTTCTAATTGTTTAGGTGAGTAGATTAGATCTTTCTCTTCAGAATGATTGTAAGACAGTAGCTTTGGTGAACAATATATTTGAAGTCAACAGAGATATGAAAATAAATAATATTGTTAACCCATTACCACACAGTGACTCTTTTTGACTCCCTTCAAATTAATGGCTTTGGAAATCATTGTTGAAAATGAAGAAATTGCTTGTGAAAAGCAATTTCTTCATTTCCCACAATATTTTCCATACAAAAGGACCAAAAATGTACTATTTCATTCACTTGAAATTGTTGTCTGCAAAATCTTTGAATTTGGACCAGTCTATAATTTTGTCGTTTGGTAATGGGTTAAAGGCACTAAGTTATCATTTATTAGTTATCTATCAAATTGGTCTCTTTCTCTCTCTTTCCATTTAGATTCTAAAAATATATAATTGAGAGCTTTTTGCTATTTTGCAGGTATTCAATATTTTGCTGATATGTATATGTGTACAGAATTGGAGAGAACTGCTCGACAATTTATCTACCAAAACTTTCTGGAAGTTGTTCATACGGAAGAATTTCTACTGCTGTCCGAGGAACGACTCATCGACTTCCTTCGTAGTGATAAACTCCAGGTCATGTCAGAACTTCAAGTGTTTGAAGCTGCGTATACATGGTTAAAGTACGACCCTGCAACGCGATCTGAGAGTGCTTGTAATGTATTAAAACATATAAAATTAGGGCTACTAGAACTTCCAATGTTAGAAAATGTTGTGATAAAGTCAGACTTTTTTCGAACTTGTCCCAAGTGTCAAGCGGTTATTAGTGCGGCCATACGATGTCAGTACGAGAGACAGAACATGGATTTATTGACTCCGCGTGCACATCCGCCATGTATCTACGTGGTAGGTGGGAGGAATAGTGAAGTGTGTCAGTTAAAAAGTATGGAGAGATATGATTTCTGGACGGACTGCTGGAGTGCAATGGTAGAGTTGTTTTGTTATCAATTAATAACACATTACCACATTGGCACATAATGATGCTTTTTTACTCTTTCACGAGATACAGGGTAAGCTGGTTTGGAAAACATTGTGGAAAATGAAGAAATTGCTTGTGACAAGCAATTCCTTCATTTCCCTCAAAGTTTTCTTTAAAAAAAGACCAAACAAATTAAATTTCATTTACATGATAATGAAATTGTCATCTGAAGTGACAGTGTCTTTGAGTTTGAACCAGTCGAAATTTTTGCAAACTGGTAATGGTTTATTGTTAAAAACTACCTTTTTGACATTCACAGTTTGAACTTTTAACTTTGTTTCTGTTTCTTTAAAATCATAATAATCATATGAAGCAGAAAACAATTTTTATCCGATTATAAACTCCATAGATGGAAAGTTTTTTTCATATTACAAAGTCTTAGCTTCTTCAGATTTCTATGTTTCAAGAAGAAGTAGTTTGGGGTAATATTCAAAATCAACAAATTCTGTACATTTCTGCTAATTTGCATAATATTCATTTTGTTGTTTGCATCGCCTTTCAAATTTTGAGTAAAATTTTGTTGTCATAGTCGTAAACTTTGGAAGGGAGTTAATACATTGATGTTGTCTATTTACATTAGCCTGGTATGAACATTGCGAGAACAGTAATAGGGGCCACAACTCTTGATGGTATGTTATACAGCGTAGGTGGTGAGTGTGCCTTAATTGACACGCAGGAGAATACCCTGTATCTACGATGTGTTGAATGTTACGACCCTGTACAGAGACAGTGGATACCAAAACCAGAGATGAAAATCGCTCGTTCATTTGTGGCCGTGGCTGCTGTTCATGGTTTCTTGTATGCAATAGGTGAGCAATTTTGGGACTTATATCAATTAATTAAAATACAAACATCATGCTTTCTTAATCAGATTTTGCAGAAATTTGTGGAATCTTTTTCATTATTCATTCTTCTTTCAATATTTTAGACTAAAATTTTTAGTACTATGTTGATGCTAAGTTTCCATGTGAATTGGGGACATAATGATCCAAAGGGTTTTGAAATGTTTAAAGAGAAACTTATAGATCATAGTATCATGGATTTTGATTGGACTGTGTTTAGACACAGGATGATCTTGGTCCAGGTTGGTCTCAGATGCCATAAGGTCCCTCTACCAGATCGAATGTGACCCGTCAGGCTAAAAGGGACCTTATCCGAACTCCAAAAATCCAAGTTTTTACAAACTTTCAAGACTCAGCAGAGGTAAACCAGATCCCGTATGCGAAAAGTGAACATATTGTAGGGTAGGGACAACATTCCAGATTTAGAAAATTACATAAAAGTGAAAAGTGTCGGCCCTAGTCTGGCTGCGCAGACAGGCTAGGGTCGATATTTTTCACACACCCGATAAGGTCCCTTTTAGCGTGACGGGTCACAAATGTATTCTCTCATGTTACTGTCATATGGTTGCTACAGACCATGGAGAAGCTTTTGGAGAAATGTATTTGAGCTGGAATCTGGCAAAACATCCCTTAAAAATAAAGTATATGAGACAGCCATGTTTCAACATCAGACTGTGCCTATGTGCAGCCTGATCTGGATTGATCCATGATACTTTCATATGGTTGCTACAGACCATGAAGAGGTTTTTGGAGATAAATATGGTTCTTGATCAGACTGCATGCATATGCAGGCTGATCTAGAACCATGTTGACCTCAAATGCCTTAAGGCCCGGTCCCACTGGCCGATTGACAAAAATGTATGCAAAAAGGACACAGCGGACGAGCAAAATTTCGATGGCGGTACCACCCGTTTCCATCCGCTTTTAGAAAATGGCGAAAATATAACGGAAAAGAGCGCACGTCAGTAGTATATAGCGGGGACTTTAAACGGATATTCGTGGGAAGCCTGGCGGATGGGAGCGGACGTCAGCTAAATTTACGGAATACATCCTAGATAAAAACTCTTTTTTTCCATTTGTATACTTCATATACGCGATGCATATGCTTACATCCTTTCTATTTCCGTGCTGCTAACGATGTATAGACGTACCATCTACCTTATCCTTTCTATTTCCGTGCTGCTAACGATGTATAGACGTACCATCTACCTTATCCTTTCTATTTCCGTGCTGCTAACGATGTATAGACGTTCCATCTACTATATCGTTCCACTATCAATCCCTTTTCAGTTTCGGTTGATTTGAGTTTCAAGGATGCCTATAGGATGAAGAAAGGATACAATGGACTGATAACGGACGTAGAACGTCTGTTGCTCGTATATATTGCGTATTTATGTCGTACACGACGGAAGGTTCATCCGTTCTAAAAGTTTTGGGCAGCTCAAAACTTCTTGCGCGGATGAAATTACGGTTGACGGATGCCCGTTGGATAAAACGTATGCAATAAGTACACATCGGACTTCCAACAGATGGAAAAAGACGTCTAATGGAAAGCAAGATTTTTTGTACGTTTTATATCCTCTTTGCATCTGAAAGTGCAGTGGGACCGGGCCTTTAGGGGACATTTTTTCAGATCATGGCCAATTTTCATTTGTGTATTGTAGGTGGTGAAGACAGGGCCTGTGGTTATAACATTGTAGAAAAATATGACCCTAAGTTAGAACATCCCTTAAAGCATTTGAGACAGCCATGTTTCAACATCAGACTGTGCCTATGTGCAGCCTGATCTGGATTGATCCATGTTACTTTTATATGGTTGCTACAGACCATGAAGAAGTTTTTGGAGAGAAATATGGTTCTTGATCAGACTGCATGCATATGCAGGCTGATCTAGAACCATGTTGTCCTCAAATGCCTTAAAGTGACATTTCACAATTATTAGCTCACCTGAGCACGAAGTGCTCAAGGTGAGCTATTGTGATCGCTTTTTGTCCGTCGTCCGTATGTCCGTCCGTCCGTCCGTCCGTCCGTCTGTCTGTCCGTCCGTCCGTCCGTCCGTCTGTCAACAATTTGGTGTTTACACTCTAGCATCTACAAATATAAGCCAATCTTAACCAAACTTGGTCAAAACATGTATGACCATGAGATCTCGGATGAGTTTGAATTTGGGTTAGATCGGACCAGAAAGTCAGGAGTTATCTGCCCTTGAATGTAAAAAATAGCTACTTTTGACAAAGTTTACACTCTAGTATCTACAAATATTGACCAATCAATACCAAAGTTGCACACAATGTTGATGACCATAAGATCTCGGATGAGTTTGATTTTGGGTCAGATCGGACCAGAAAGTCTTGAGTTATCTGCCCTTGAATTTGACAAAATTGTCGTTTTTGACCGTTTTCGACTTTGTTTACACTATAGCATATACAATTATTGACCAATCAAGACAAATGTTTAACACAGTGTTAGTGACCATAAGATCTTGGATGAGTTTGATTTTGGGTGAGATCGGACCAGAAAGTCAGGAGTTATCTGCCCTTAAATGTAAAAAATAGCTACTTTTGACAAAGTTTACACTCTAGCATCTCCAAATATTGACCAATCAATACAAAAGTTGGACAAAATGTTGGTGAATATAAGATCTCGGATGAGTTTGATTTTTGGTTAGATCAGATTAGAAAGTCCTGAGTTATCTGCCCCTGAATTTGACAAAATTGCCATTTTTCACTGTTTTCGACTTTGTTTACACTATAGCATCTACAATTATTGACCGATCAAGACTAAATTTGGACACAATGTTAGTGATCATAAGATCTTGGATGAGTTTGATTTTTGGTCTGATCTGGCCAGAAAGACGAGAGTTATGTGCCCTTGAATTTTACAAAATTGCCTTTTTCGTCTGTTTTCGACTTTGTTTACACTCTAGAATGACCAATCAAGACAAAATTTGAACACAATGTTGGAGACTGATAGAACTCGTATTAGTTTGATTTTTGGCCTGATGGGATCAGAAAGTTTAGAGTTATCGACTTTGTTTACACTCTAGAATCTACAATTTTTTTATCAATCAAGACAAAACTTGGACACAATCTCACAGATCTCATATGATCTGCCCTTCAAATTTTACCCGGACAACCACAAATAGTGACTAATCAGAACAAAACTTGACACAATGTTATTGACCATAAGTTTGTTTTCAGTCTTAAAGTCATGAATATTAATTGAATTGAACAAAACTGTGCCTAATATCATTTTAGTTCAGGTGAGCGATGTAGGACCATCATGGTCCTCTTGTTTTTACATAAATTTTACTTTTATTCCATATGAAAGAGCATGTTTTCTTATGAAAGATTCTGAAAATTTCAAGCCAGAATACTGAACCATTCACGAGAAATTTATACTTTTGTGCTAAAATTAAACAAATTGTTGTGGACAACAGTTCAGATTTATATAGATTTTTTTCATTTCTGTCTCAACTTTAAAGGCATATTTTCGCTTATAAATAACAACTTCAAAAAACTGAAAGCATTTCTACGCATTAAAATACATAATCTTTGCATCAAGACATACTTTTTAAAAATGAAATAATTGTGAAATGTCACTTTAAGGGACATTTAACAGATCCTGGCCCATTTTCATTTCTGTACTTGTAGGTGGTGAAGACAGGGCCTGTGGCTACAACATTGTAGAAAAATATGATCCTAAATTAGAACATCCCTTAACCCTTTCCCGAACGACAAAATTTAGGGTGATCCACTTCAAAAACTGTCGCAAAAGATAAAAATGGATGCTATTAAAGACAGAATTTAGGTAAAATATGGTACAGAAAATATTGAGACAAAAGGAGAAACTGCTGGTTATCAGCAGTTTCTTCTTTTGTTGCAATGTTTTCCCAAGCTTTTTCTAATAGGGAGGTCTAAACCAGGTCTTGTTTGGGAGAGGGTTAAAGTTCCATCCGAATAATAATGTGTTGTCTTGTCATTTGTAGGAGGTGAAGACAGGGCCTGTGGTTATAACATTGTAGAAAAATATGATCCTAAATTAGAACAGTGGAGTTTTGTATCCAGTATGAAACGACGAAGAGCAGGGGCAGGCATTACTGTATGTGAGGGGAAAATATATGTAGCAGGTAAGAAATAAAGAGCTATTTGTCTGTACTAGAACAAACAAGCTTTGTTACACAGTTGTTATGTGACAGGCCAGGTTCTGTCTATCCACAATTATTCAAGATAAAGAAAATATCCAAACTTCAAATTTTGATAAAATACAAATAGGCATGCTGTTTACATATTATGACTATTCCTGGTTTTGAAGCCTGTGGTGGAGAAAGCTGGGGGAAAATTGAAGAAAAAGAATGAATTCCCTGATAACTATTCTTATCATCTTTTCCCACAATATTTTCTTTGTCATAACTTTAAGATCTGATAAGTTACAGTACTTTGTCACTTGCATCTCCTTTTAGTTTGGATGTTTCTGAAATTTTGTTGATAGGGAAATGATGAATGTGGATGTATTTTCTTGTGTTAATGTAGGCGGTTATGACAGAACGTTACACATGGACCGAGCCAGTATGGAATGTTACGATCCCGCTACTGAAGAATGGACATTCATGTCAGAGATGGAAAAAGCGAGGTCCGGATTAGCCATGGCAACTATAGATCAGAATATACATGAAATAGAAAATGAACATAGGGAAAATGTTAAGACAAAAGAAGAAAATGCTGACAACCAGCATTTTCTGCTTTTGTCGCAACATTTTCTGTGCTACATTGTGTACAAATCCAATTTTTAGCTCCACTGGCCGAAGGCCAGCGGGGCTTATGTCATGGCCCTGTGTCCGTCGTGCGTCCGTCCGTTCGTGCGTCCGTGCGTGCGTGCGTCAACTTTTTCTTTAAACATCTTCTTCTCCAAAACTACCCGACCAATTTCAACCAAACTTCACAGGAATCTTCCTTGCATGTACCTTTTTCAAATTCCTTCAAAAAAATAAATTCCGTGTAGAACTTGAATTTTAATTAATTTAATTGGTTTAAATTTTCGAAAAATCTTTAAAAATTCTTCTTCTCCAAAACTACTGAACCAATTTCAACCAAACTGCACACGAATCATCCTTGCATGAATCTCTACCAAATTCCTTCAAAAGAATAAAATCTATGTAGAACTTGAATTTTAATTAATTTAATTGAATTAAATTTTCAAAAAATCTTTAAAAATTCTTCTTCTCCAAAACTACAGGACCAATTTCAACCAAACTTCACAGAAATCTTCCTTGCATAATTCTCTACTAAGTTCTTTCAAAAGAATAAAATCCGAGCAGAACTTGAAATTTAATTAATTTAATTGATTTAAATTTTCGAAAAATCTTTAAAAATTCTTCTTCTCCAAAACTACTGGACCAATTTCAACCAAACTTCACACGAATCATCCTTGCATGAATCTCTACCAAATTCCTTCAAAAGAATAAAATCTATGCAGAACTTGAATTTTAATTAATTTAATTGATTTAAATTTTCGAAAAATCTTTAAAAATTCTTATTCTCATAAACTACTGGACCAATTTCAACCAAACTTCACAGAAATCTTCCTTGCATAATTCTCTACTAAGTTCTTACAAAAGAATAAAATCTACGCAGAACTTGAATTTTAAATAATTTAATTGATTTTAATTTTCGAAAAATCTTTAAAAAATTTTCATCTCCAAAACAACTGGACCAATTTCAACCAAACTTTACAGAAATGTTCCTTGCATTAATCTCTTCTTAAATCCTTCAAAAAAAAAATTCTATATAGAACTTAAATTGTAATTAATTCAATTAAATTAAATTTTCGAAAAATCTTTAAAAATTCTTCTCCTCATAAACTACTGGACCAATTTCAACCAAACTTTACAGAAATGTTCCTTGCATTAATCTCTTTTTAATTCCTTCAAAAAAAAAAAATAAATTCTATGTAGAACTTAAATTTTTATTAATTAAATTATATTAAACTTTCGAAAAATCTTCTTTTCCAAAACTACTGGACAAATTTTAACCAAACTTCACATGAATCATCCTTGCATTTATCTCCTCTAAATTCCTTTAAAAAAATAATAACCATGTAGGACTTAAATTTTTAATAAATTGAATTAAATTGAATTTTCAAAAAATTGTTAAACAATCTTTTTCTCCAAAACTGCACGACCAATTTCAACCAAACTTCACAGGAATCTTCCTTGCATGAATCTCTTCCAAATTCCTTCACGATCGGGTTAAAAGCTTGGCTGTTGTGGGCTAGGCTTATTTTTCGCTATATGAAACAATGTAATTTTCTGAAAATTTTAAAAGCATTTCTGCTCCTTAATCACTTATTGGATTTCATTCTGGTGTAGCATTAATCTTCTTTGAATAGACCTCTATTGTATTCCTTGAAGAAGTTCGTAGTCTAAATGTCTAAAAGCCAGTGGAGCGATACAGGGCCATCTTGGCCCTCTTGTTAATATGATCCATTTTGTCATCTGTACTGTATTAGTTTTTGAATTGTAACTGCTTGGATTTTTTGCCGTTTGAAAAACTTTATTGTTTACTTTATATTTATGTCTATGTAGGCGGTTATGACAGAACGTTACACATGGACCGAGCCAGTATGGAATGTTATGATCCTGCTACGGAGGAATGGACGTTTATGTCAGAGATGGAAAAAGCGAGGTCTGGATTAGCCATGGCAACTATAGATCAGAATATATTCGCTTTTGGTGGACGCTATAGGCATACTGATCAGTACTATGATCTTGTGGAAAGGTACATTGTCATTGATTTTATTCCATCATCATTTTCAAAGGTGGATGGTAGGGAATTGATGAAATAAAAAACAACATTTTTACAACATAGCATATAGTTGATTGAATATTGGCTTTTAAAATGCTAGATACACTGGTGGTGAACTCGACCAAAGCTTGGGACGTTTTTTCGCGATCATTGTATTCCGTCAGTGTTGTTATAAAATATCGTAACTACGGGTTCGATAAATCGATAGTTACGAGATTTTGTAACAACACCGACAGTTTGTCATTTCATATCGGTAAACCGGGTCTATTTTTAGAACAAATTCATTTTTATTAGAAAAACTATCCAATCAGATCTTTAAACTCATATTTAAACGCAAAATATCTGTACCTTGTTGTAGTGAAAAACGTCCATCGCTTTGGCCAAGTTCACCACTAGTGAGATAGTTAACATTGTTATTATTTTTTTTTTATTTTAAATATATTTGCCCATATTGCACAATTTGTTCTTTGAGTAGTAAGCAGCTGTTCAACTTTTGAAGGATATGTGAATGAAGGAGGAAATACATTGGTATCTTCTTCGTCTGCCTATCCATTCTAATGTACATTGATTATGAGAAACACCTGCCAAAAACACTCATATTTTCTGTTCTTTATGTTACAGATTCAACATTCTAACCAGACAATGGACCACACTCTGTCCCATGAATACACCCAGAGCCTGGCCTGGTGTAGCCATATTTTGGGGATTCTGAAACATTCTAGTTTTCAAGTTTGACGAAATTTAAATTTTCTATGAATTTTTGGTAAGAAAACATTGTGGAAAATGTAGAAATTGCTTGTGACAAGCAATTTCTTCATTTTCCACAATTTTTTCCCACACTTTATCTTTAGGGCCCAGGGTTGGCAATCGACCGGTCAATATGAGTATTGACCGGGCCGGCGGTCAATACTGGTTTTAACCGGTCAATACTGGTCAATAGTGGTCAATACTGGTCGATTGGTGGGCCAGTCTTGATTATTTTTCTACAAGTGCATCAAAAAGTGTTACCATGTCGAAAATAGTACTTTAACTGATAGCAAATTTTCTTTTCAGATTGAACATTCTTACCAGACAATGGACCACACTCTGTCCCATGAACACACCCAGGGCCTGGCCGGGTGTGGCCATATTTGACAGTAAAATATTTAGGGAGGGGGAGATTCATTCTAGTTCTACCTTAACTGATAGCTATTTTTCTTTACAGATTCAACATTCTAACCAGACAATGGACAACGCTCTGCCCCATAAACACACCCAGAGCATGGCCGGATGTTGCCATATTTGACAGTAAAATATTTAGGGAGGGGGGGGGGGGGGGTGTGATTCATTCTAGTTTCCAAGTTTGATGAAATTTACATTTTTAGCTCACCTGAGCACGAAGTGCTCAAGGTGAGCTATTGTGGTCACTCAATGTCCGTCCGTCCGTCTGTCCGTCTGTCAACAATTTGGTGTTAACACTCTAGCATCCACAAAAGTTGGCCAATCTTAATCAAACTTAGTCAAAGCAAGTATGGTCATAAGATCTCGGATGAGTTCGATTGTCGGCCAGATCGGACTTGGAAGTCTGTAGTTATTTGCCCTTGAACATGAAAAATAGCTAGTTTTGACCTTGTTAACACTCTAGCATCTACAATTATTGATCAATCAAGACAAAACTTGGACATAATGTTGGAGACCATAAGATCTCAGATTAGTTCGATTTTCAGTCTGATCTGACTAGAAAGTTGAGAGTTATGTGCCCTTGAATTTGACAAAATTGCCATTTTTGGCAGTTTTCGACCTTGTTTACACTCTAGAATCTACAATTATTAATCAATCAAGACAAAATTAGGACACAATGTTGGGGATCATAAGATCTTGGATGAGTTTGATTTTCAGTCTGATCTGATCAGAAAGCCGAGAGTTATGTGCCCTTGAACTTGACAAAATTGCCGTTTTGGACTGTTTTCGACCTTGTTAACACTCTAGAATCTACAATTATTAATCAATCAAGACAAAACTTGGACACAATGTTTGGGATTATAAGATCTTGGATGAGTTTGATTTTCAGTCTGATCTAATCAGAAAGTCGAGAGTTATGTGCCCTTGAACTTGACAAAGTTGCCGTTTTTGACTGTTTGACCTTTTTTACACTCTAGAATCTACAATTATTGACTAATCAAGACAAATTTTGGACACAATGTTGGAGACCATAATATCTTATATCAATTAGTTTGATTTTCAGTCTGATCTTACCAGAAAGACAAGAGTTATGTGCCCTTGAATTTGATAAAATTGCCATTTTCGGCTGTTTTTGACCTTGTTTGCACTCTAGAATCTACAATTATTAATCAATCAAGACAAAATTTGGACCCAATGTTGGGGATCATAAGATCTTGGATGAGTCAGATTTTCAGGCTGATCTGATCACAAAGTGGAGAGTTATATGCCCTTGAATTTGATAGAATTACCATTTTTGGCTGTTTTCGACCTGTTTTACACTCTACACTCTACAATTAGTAATTAATAAAGACAAAATTTGGACACAATGTTTTGGACCATAAGATCTCAGATGAGTTTGATTTTCAGTCTGATCTGATCAGGAAGTCGAGAGTTATGTGCCCTTGCATTTGAAAAAAAAACTGCTTTTTCGACTGCTTTCGACATTGTTTATACTCTAGAATCTACAATTATTTATCAATCAAGACAAAACTTGGACACAGTTGGGCACCATAAGATCTCGTATAAGTTGGATTTTCACAACGCTATTGACCATAAGTTCGTTCTCAGTCTGAAAGTCATAAATATTAATTGAATTGAACAAAAGTGTTGCTCATATCACTTTGGTTCAGGTGAGCGATATAGGACCATCATGGTCCTCTTGTTTGTGAATTTTTGGTTAGAAAACATTGTGGAAAATGTAGAAATTGCTTGTGACAAGCAATTTCTTCATTTTCCACATTGTTTTCCTCCGAGACAGACAAAAAATGTAAATATTCATTCACTTGAAATTGTCGTCTGCAATTTCTTTCAAAACTGGACCAGACAAAAATTTTGCTGCTTGGGAAAGGGATAATTATTATAATTAGTTTACTAAAAGTGATTGCCCTAGTTTATTCTCTTTACAGATTCAACATTCTAACTAGACAATGGACAACACTCTGCCCTATTAATACACCCAGAGCATGGCCGGATGTTGCCATATTTGACAGTAAAATATTAAGGGGGGGGGGGGGGGGGGTGATTCATTGTAGTTTCCAAGTTTGATGAAATTTACATTTTTTGTGAATTTTTGGTTAGAAAACATTGTGGAAAATATAGAAATTGCTTGTGACAAGCAATTTCTTCATTTCCCTCAATTTTTTCCCACACTTTTACTGGCGGGCCCGTCTCGAGTATTTTTCTTCAAGCGCATCAAAAAGTGTTACCATGTCGAAAGGAGTACTTTAAGTGATAGCTATTTTTCTTTTCAGATTCAACATTTTAACCAGACAATGGACAACACTCTGTCCCATGAATACACCTAGAGCCTGGCCAGGCGTGGCCATATTTGACAGTAAAATATTTATTTTGGGGATTCTGAAACATTCTTGTTTTCAAGTATGACGAAATTAAAATTTTCTATGAATTTTTGGTATGAAAACATTGTGGAAAATGTAGAAATTGCTTGTGACAAGCAATTTCTTCATTTCCCACAATTTTTTCCCACACTTTATCTTTAGAGCCAGTCTCGATTATTTTTTTCAAGTGCATCAAAAATTAGTGTTACCATGTCGAAAATAGTACTTTAACTGATAGCGAATTTTCTTTTCAGATTCAACATTCTAACCAGACAATGGACCACACTCTGTCCCATGAATACACCCAGAGCCTGGCCGGGGGTAGCCATTTTTGACAGTAAAATATTTATTTTGGGTGGATTTGATGGTGGTTATAGACTCAGAAGTGCAGAGAGATATGACATCGAGGACGACCGATGGACGTTTATAGATAACATGTTAGTTAGTCGAGCAGGATGTGGTGCTGCTGTCGTGTGATCTTTTAGAAAACATTGTGGAAAAAGGATGTAGCCATATTTGACAACCAAATGTTCATCGTTGGTGGATTGGATGGGGGTTATAGGGTGGAAAGTGCAGAAAGATGTGATAAGGTGACATATGGACTTTCATATGAAATAGGCTGGTTAGTGGAGCTGTATGTAGTGGTGCTGTCCTGTGATAAATAAGTCTTTAGCCCTTTCCTTAACATTGTAGGAAAAGGAGAAGAATGCTGTTTATCAGTATTTTCCTCTTTAACCTCTTCATGTTTCAAAGCATTCAGCATAAAGTGACATTGAAAGACAGAATTGTTTGGGAAAAGGTTCAGATAAAGCTACATTCATTGTTTGAACAGAAAACGTTCATCTGTTAAATACCTATATCGTCGCTTTTCAACAAAAATTTCGTAACTGCAGCTTGTTTTAAGCTGCAGTTATGAGGTTTTTGTTGAAATGCAGCATTGTGATAGTAGTTATGGACATGATAGAAGTGCAACCAGAGCAACAAATAAGAGGCGATGAAGACATTCGTAACCCTTTCCCAAACAGCAAATTTTCAACATTTCCATTTCAAAAGCTGCTGCAGATGACAAATGGACTTTGTTTAAGATAGAACTGTGTACAATATAGCATGGAAAATATTGAGACAAAAGGAGAAACTGCTGGTTATCAGCAGTTTCTTCTTTTGTCTCTATGTTTTCCTAAGCATTTTTATGCTCCCCGAAAAAATTTCGGGGGAGCATATAGTCGCCACGCTGTCCATCCGTCCGTCCACAGCCAGATCTCAGTAACCCTTGGACCAAATTCAATGAAACTTCAAATGTGAACTCCCTGGGATAATCCCTAGGGACCTTTTTCTCCGTTTTATAATTTGAGGCTGCGTCATGGAAAAAGGGGCCTTAATGTCAAAATTAGTTTTTCTCTAATTTCTCTTCATCTAATTGACAGAATTAAATGAAATTTTGTGCTTATCTGATAAATGAGATGTCCTAGACCATATTCTATAAATAATGTGTGTACAAAAAATCTGTCATGGGAAAAGGGGGCTTAATGTATGATAGTTTTTATTTTGTGACAAACACTTATTCGGGGAGCATAATCCGTCTATGACGGCTCTTGTCTATAAGGGACGTCAAAATCAGGTCTTGTTTGGGAAAGGGTTAGTTATTTTTTCTTCTTCAATTCTAAACTATAATGTTGTGGGAACTCATTGGAATCATCTATTCCTTTGAGTACCCACAACTTAGGGTTTGATGAACATTTAGTGAAGTATGTCAATATCAAAAGCCATCACCCCTTCTTATCTGCAGTTCTGGAGCTATATTGTTCAAGCTTAGGCTGCTTCTTGATATGCTATTCTTACTGTGCAGTGTGCACTTCGTGAAAAAAGCATCTGGTTTAGTATGGGCATGTCAATTTTGCATATGATCGGGCATATTAACCTTTTCCCAATCAAGACATGGTTTTGACGTCCCTAATAGAAACGGCTTGGGAAAACATTGAGTCAAAAGAAGAAACTGCTGATAACCAGCAGTTTCTCCTTTTGCCTCAATATTTTCTTGGCTATAACATAAACATTTTAGCCTTCTGTGATCATTTACTTTCTCCTCTGCAGCAGCTTTCAAATTGGACCACCTTAAAGTTTTGCCGTTTGGGAAAGGGTTAAAAATGTACCAATGTACCATATTAAAATGTACATGTACCAAGTTTGAAGTTGATGTCGTGACTATATGAGTGCAGCTTGAATATGCTGTAGTTTTGGCATTTTCCAATATGATGATATCGAATCACTGGCAATTGTTATTTCGTCATTGTAAATGCAAAACCTCGTATCTCGTTTTTGGAATTTTAAAGGGGCAGGAAAAAGTGGGATAATTTTTCCCAGACTGAAAGGTTTTACTTGAAATTTGGACATACTGTTCACAAATAATGTGTCATTAATACTGATTAGTCAAAATATCCCAAAACCTGTAAGAATTGTCTCAACTGGGCACACAAGGTTTTACTTTGACAATCGGAAAAATCGACATGCAAGGTTTTGCGTTTACACCGAAGATTTGTTAAGGAATTTGGTATCATTTTCTTGAACTTTTTTTCTTATTTCTTTTTGATGTTGTAAGTAGATCTAATTTATTGCAGTTCATTCAATCCCTTTTCTGAGTTATTTATGATAGAAAGAATCAGACGGAACAAGTGCAGGAATATTGGGTACAGTTGTTAATT
Source organism: Fragum sueziense (assembly GCA_963680895.1). NCBI lineage: Eukaryota > Metazoa > Mollusca > Bivalvia > Cardiida > Cardiidae > Fragum > Fragum sueziense. The sequence continues at coordinate 10,471,212 of OY804608.1, forward strand.
GTATAAAACAAGTTTTATTTTTGCGTGAAGGTGTACTATTAGTGCTTTGATTATCTTTTTTGCTGATATTTTATCTTTATAAATGTCTATTTATTATGCAAGTTAATAAAAACATGCAAAGATGATCTTGCTTGTTATTCACGTACAATTTATATTCCTTAGCATTAACCCATTCCCAAACAGCAAAATTGTAGACTGTTCCAATTTGATTGCTCCTGTATACGACAAATTTTAGATTAACAAAGAGAATATGTACGATATAGCCAAGAAAATATTGAGACAAAAGGAGAAAATTCTGATTATCAGCATTTTCTTCTTTTGTCTCCATGTTTCCCATTTACCTTTTTCCTAGGAACGTCAAAACATCGTCTTGTTTGGGAAAGGGTGAAGCGAACCAATTTTAGACCAGACCAAGTCGAAAGAAGTGGCAGTAATTACACCTTTATGTGTGGAATTTATACCGTTTTCGCATTGAAAATATTTAATTTCAGAGAAAAGGAGAAAATGCGGCATTTCATCGATTTTCTTTCTGTCAATCCTTCACTAAGCCCGTCATAAACGTCAAAAGCAATGATCGTTTCGGAAAGGACAGTGAAACGTTTGAAAAGTCTCTTCTTTTAAGAATATTTTCCAAACAATACCTCAGAGCTACTGATAAGTTTCAAAATTCAATAGTGCATTAAATATTCACCAATCGCTATGTTGTTGGTACTCATTGGAATCGTCTCGGATGTTTTTGATCCGAAATTTAATATAGTATAGATCATATAGAATACAGATAAGTTTCAAAATACAATGGTTCATTAAATATTCACCAAACGCTATGTTGTTGGTACTCATTGGAATCGTCTCGGATGTTTTTGTTTCGAAATTAGTGCTATAGTTTAGATCACATTTATAGAATTTAAAAAATAGCTGATTATTAGCATTTTCTTCTTTTGTCTCAATATTTCTAAAGCCTTTCCTATCAGTGTTGTCAAAACCAGGTCTTGGGAAAATGCGAAAAAAGGGAAGACAAAAGATTTTTTCAGAAATCTGTATTAAAGAAAAAAATATTTTATTAAAATCACTTAGAAAATAACAGAAAAATAATTATTAACAATGCCTTCAACAGTAAATACTCTTGCTCTGTGAGATCGAGTTTAACCCCTCAAATTATTCCATCCATCATTAAATACCAAACACTTCGTGCAACTTCGGGCGCAAGCCGTGGCAACGGAAATTGACGAGGGTATACCTCGTCAAATTCCGTTAGCACGGCTATCGCCTAGTAATTGGCGAGAACGTATCATAGTCAATTTCCGTTGCAAGGGATGACGCTCGAAGTGTTCGGTGTTATAATGATTGATGCAATACTTTCACCGAACAAAGTATTTTGCATTTTTTTTGAAAGGGTATAGTTCTAAATAGAATTAATATGAATTTTTGTCAAACAAAAAGTTTTTGACCCGATCAGAATTTTTGATGTAAGAAAAATATGTATTTTTTTCAAGGCATTCTAGACACAAGTTTAACCCATTACCACACAGTGTCTCTTTTTTGACTCCCCACAAAATAATTGCCATGGAAAACATTGTGGAAAATGAAGAAATTGCTTGTGCCAAGCAATTTCTTCATTTCCCTCAATGTTTTCCATCTTAAAAGACAAAAAAAAAATAAAAATTCCATTAACTTGAAATTGTCGTCTGCAAGATCTTTCAATTTGGACCACCCAAAAATTGTGTCGTTTGGGAAAGGGTTAAATTGTCTGCTAAATTGGTCGTCCCAGGTATCTGTTATCATATTCAAGTTCAGCAGCCTCAAGTCTTTTACTTTCCATAGGCGCCGGCTGGCGGGGGATTTGGTACGATTGCAGTTGAACCGCCGCGCTTTCTTCTTCTTTATTAGGCGTGCGTGGGAATAAGGTGCGCTCATGTTCCGCGAATTCTGCCTTCCTCGCCCTGTTTTTCTCCTCGAATCTCAGTCGTTGTGATTCCGTAAAGAGGCACATGGTGGCGAATACGGCGAAGAAACCGCCGACGACCGCTAGTCCGTAGGACCATGCTAAGTAGTTTTGGTCTGGTCGAGGCATCCATTGTCGGCTTACTCTAGCCTGTACGCCGAATAGTGTTAGGCTGAATCCAGTCATTACCGCTGAAATGAAAAAAAAGACATCGATGCTTTTCAACAAAAACCTCGTAACTGCAGCTTGAAACAAGCTGCAGTTACGAGGCTTTTGTTGAAAAGCGACCAATTGTTAGAAAACCCATCCAATAAAACCAACGAAACAAAATACAACAACAAAATAATCGAAAGATGAGGCTATAGTAGATGCAACGTTTCGGGTAAAAAAGGTACGTTATTAGAGCAAAAACTACCGATCCTGATCAGCCTTTGAGGCTGAACGGGATCGAAAGTTTTCGCTTTGTTCCTTTTGCGGCTTGCGATTATTGCAGTATCATACAGTGTAGTAGGTTTTAAAAATCAAGTATAGCGAAATCTTTGACCTCAAAAAGCTGTTCTAGATCCTTGTCTACATGTTCTATCATGGCCGAAATCTTGAGTATTCAAAACGAGTAAGTAACTAACCTGACAAAAGCATCATCGCCGAATTAGTTAAGACTGTAATACTTCTGTTCCTTATTTTGAATCCACCAGACAACTTCTGAAGCAACATTACGAACAATAGGATAACATCCACGATCAACGACATAACCATTAGGACTTGTACCAAAACCAACCAACCTGCGAGAAAATGGACATCCTCGATGTTATACATGTACATATCGCTGCCTTTCAACAAAAACCTCGTAACTGCAGTTTGTTTAAAGCTGCAGTTACGAGATTTTTGTTGAAAATCAACGATATAATAAACAGAGGGATGACTTTTGAAAGTGCATGTAGCATAACAAACAATAGGATAGCATCCACGATCATTGACATGACCATTAGTACTTGCACTAAAACCAACCAGCCTGCGAGTAAGAAGGATTACCATAATGTAATATCTCAAAAACTCGTAACTACAGCTTTCTGAAGCTGTAGTTACGAGGTTTTAATCTTCCACCCGACAACTTCTGTATCAGCATCACGATCAATAGGATGGCATCTACGATCTCTAGCGACATTACCATTAGTACTAGTACCAAAACTAACCAACCTGTGATAAAAATGGACATCCACAATGTTATATGTGTACATATCGTCGCTTTTCAACAAAAACCTCGTAACTGCAGCTTGTTTTAAGCTGCATTTACGAGGTTTTTGCTGAAAAGCAGCGATATGATGAATAGAGGGACAACTTCTGTAGTAGCATAACAAACAATAGGATGGCATCCACGATCAACGACATAACCATTAGTACTTGTACCAAAACCAGCCCACCTGCGAGAAAATGGACACCCACAATGTTATACATGTACATATTGTCGCTTTTCAACAAAAACATTAGTAACTACAGCTTAAAACAAGCTGCAGTTACGAGGCTTTTGTTGAAAAGCAGTGATATAATGAATAGAAAGATAACTTCTGAAGCAACATTACAAACAGTAGGATGACACCCACGATCAGCGACATGATCATTAGTACTTGTACCAAAACCAGCCAGCCTGCGAGAACAAAGGATGACCAAAATGCTATTTATGAACATATCGTCGCTTTTCAAGAAAATACTCGTAACTGTAGCTTGTTTTAATGTTAGTTACGATGTTTTTTGAAGCAGCGATATACCCGGCAATATAAAGAAGAATAACTTGTGAAGCAACATAACAAACAATAGGATAGCATCCACGATCAGTGACATCACCATTAGGACTTGTACCAAAACCAACCAACCTATGAAAAAGGAAGAGAAACCATAATGTTAAACGTATGAGCCATGGTCTCCATAGGGTCCTTGATAACATTTGAGAAATGTTTGACGATCAACCTGTGCCTAAGTCTGAAAGGGGTCCATGCTGCTGTATCAAGGCCTCTACAAGTCAGGAAGAACCTTCTGTAGACCAACATGGTTTGCGATCAGACTGCGTGTATACGCAGGCTGATCTTGAACCATGTTGGGCTCAAAAGCCTTTTAGGACGCTTTTACAGATCCTAGCACATACGTATATAAATAGATAGAGAGACAACTTCAGAAGCAACATCACCAACAATAAGATAGGATAGCGTCCACGATCAGCGACATAACCATCAGTACTTGTACCAAAACCAACCAGCCTGCGAAAACAAAGGATTACCATAATGTTATAATGTAATATAACGTCTGTGGGTGATCAAAGACTCGTAACTACAGCTTTCTCAAGCTGTAGTTACGAGGTTTTGAATCGACCGGACAACTTCTGTAGCAACATCACAAACAATAGAATGGCATCCACGATTAGAGACATGACCATTAGCACTTGCACCAAAACCAGGCAACCTGTTAGGGGGAAGAGAAGTTATAAAGTTCTGCTAGGAGCTCGAACAACGAGTTTTGCAATAAAAAGTCGCGACTTTATTACAAAACACGTTACGTACTTAACAAAACGTAAATTGATAAGTTTATTCTACAACTGCCCAACATAGGACAGTTCTAATTATTCATTATGAGCTGTACATATACAAGAACCAAGTTTCGTGGAATCTCTGTCAAGAACTAGATCTATTGAGTTATCGCTCTCAATTTACATGCATGAGTTATTGCTCATAATTTGACTTAAAAATATCTGTCCGCAAAGTTACTCCTACAGTTTCAGTCGTATTTTCTTAATACTTTTCAAAAGTTATTTCTTGGAAATGAGATAAGGCATATTTACCTGGGTTAAGCCAATCAAATACAGGCTTGTACTCGTACGAATAAATCCAGTGACATCCATCGTAAGTCTTCCCCAGATAATCCAGATCGTACGCAAAGTTGTGAAAACATGCCGACCAGAGACCCAGGCGATCAAACGTGCTGCTTATTTCGTCATGACTCTCCAACCAATGAGGGGTCGCCATTCCAAGCACGTGGAATAGCGTGGCCAAAACGACGAGCAAAAACCCGCAATGGTATAAAACGTCCCTCCTTTCAAATATTGCTGTACACATTGTTGTTTGTTTGTTGGTTTGTTTGTTAAAAATGGAACTTTACTCGTTCACATATTGGAATTTCCTGGAATGTATGATGATAAATAATATTAGGTTAGTCCACCCCTAATGAGATTCATGCGGCGTCGGACGTCGTTAACATTCGTTACGTTACGTTCCCGAATGCGACGTAGTAAATGACGTCGCCCGAAAAATTCGGACGGTGTGTGAATCTCTTTAGGAATGGGATACCTTACAAATGTTATACAAAGCTTTGTCATACCATATGAACAAGATACTCCCAACGAGAAAGCACACCTAACTTCTCAGTTCCAATCATCGGAAGTATTGTGAATCAAAATGTAATCACGTTAGAGATTGAGAAAATCAATGTCTTTTATGAAGTATGAAAAGGTACCAGGTTGTTTTCTGGTATGAAACATTGCCAGGTATTCCCTAATGACTGAATGCCGTCGCTTTTCTTCAAAACCACATAACTCCAGTTTTTTTAAGCTGTCGTTACGCATTTATTGGAAGAAAATGGACGAATTATTGCATGATCAGAACACGTTAACCCTTTCTTAAACGACAAAATATTCGACTAGTCTGATATAAAAAAATTGCAGACGACACATTGGATGTGAACAGGCGGTGGAAGGTTTTTTTATTAAAATGTGTGGAAAATATTAATGAAAAAGAGGAAAATGCTGATCATCAGCATTTTCTTTTTTTCAGCAATGTTTTCCCACAAACATTCTCATAGGATGGCAAAAATCATTTATTGTTCAGGAAAGGATAAACAGTTTTCCATCGCTGCTCGCTAAACAATCCACCAGCATCTTTAATTATAACTTATTCATGGTAAACAATACTAATCAATATATATCGCACGAAATCTTTACACAAACTGGCGGGATCTAAATACGTAATCTTTGTCATAGTCGTCGGCATTTTCTTCTTTTCCGTCAATGTTGTCCTGTTTGGGAAAGGATAAACAGTTTTCCATCGCTGCTCGCTAAACAATCCGCCAGCATCTTTAATTATAACTTATTCATGGTAAACAATACCAATCAATAGACATCGCACGAGATCTTTACAAAATCTGGCGGGATCTTTACTAAATACTTTCATGAACAGCAACAGATTCATTGAGATTAGTCCATAGTAAAAGGAAAACATTTTTCAGCGACGTTTCTGAACTCTTACTCATTGCTCGTGAAAGGGTTGATCATTTTCTAGCCAGCCCGCTGAACAATAGCAAGCATCTTTAATTATAACTTATTCATGGTAAATAATACTAATAAATATACATCGCACGAATCTTTACAAAATCTGGCTGGAGATTTACTAGAGCGCAGAATCACGCGACACAACAATCTCAAAAGAGAGGATGTAAAAACGTCACGAATATGCTTGACTTGATTAATATTTCAAAGTTTAAAATAGGTCCATGGCCTACATCCGATGTATGATTCGCCGGTGTGTTCCGAATGCCCAACGCGCGTCGTAAATAAGCCCTACTTGTAAAAGTCATTTTCATTGGTTCCTAGAACCGGAAATTAACGTTACCTAGCGTCAACGTAATTGACGTCATTAACAATCGTTGACACGTTTCCGTAACGGCACACATTTAGCGCGCTTAAAAAACTATTGTAGTTAGATCTACTTGAATCCAACAAAAAGAAGTTATAAAAGGAAAATGTCAAATTCCTGCTTCCGATTTCTTTGCTGCTTTGGTACATCACCATCTTATAGCGTAAGTGTAATTATATATAACAACTATTCATTCAAAATAATATTCCAAAAATAACAATATTTTTTACCAGTCTCATCTAAAAGATTCTGTTGAAAACTAAATATACGAAGAAAAAAATGTAACAACAAGCTCAGCACATAATATATTGAAGGAAAAGTGGAAATGCTGCTTACTTGTATCCTTTCTTTTATTGAATTCTAAAAGTGAATCCTGAGAGTACGCTCAAAACCATGGCTTATAATTTCGGAAAGTATTTTTAATCGTTTGAGAAATTCTACTTTTAAATAATGCAATTGTTTCATTTATGTATTTGGGAAAACCAAGCAACAATTTACCAGTTTATCTAATTCACGAATTCATTATTACCATTCGCTGATTATTGCTATTATGATCTAAAACATAATCAACAGAAGCAGCATCAACATTAACATTAGAGTTACTCCTCAATTTCTTCCACAGAATGATGTTTACATCAAAATATCAAAGAGCCGTATGGACGAGATGTAGGCTAACTTGTTTTTTTATGTTTTTTTTTTTTTTTTTTTTTTTTTTTTTTTTTTTTTTTTTGAAAACGTTCTTTTTTAAATTCACTATTTCATCATATATTTGCCAATTATTAAACTCTTAATAGATCTACTTTTTTCATTTTCAGACCGGTGATGTTAACATCAAAGTATCTAAGAGCCACATGGACGAGATGCTAATAGAGAAGATACAAGCCAAGGCGACTATACAGAGATTACAAAACATGAACGACAAACTAAACAAAAACATGGCCGAGATACAGACTGAACTAGATGAAAGAGAGCGAGAGATCTCCAGGCTTGAAGCTATTTATGGGTATCAAAGTCCACAAAAGAAAGCTGACCAACTCCAAAAACATAATCATGGTGATTTTTACGGCCACGAAAACAGGTTTATCCGAATTCAACATATAGATACACGACCACCACTCACAACTAAGATAACACCAGGTGTTGATTTTGAGAAGTATCTGATCAAAGATGGACAAGGTACCCGATCTTGGTTCAGATTTCCACAGATTGACAAAGACGGTGAGGTTGTGAGTACAGATGAGATGCTTACTTATATAGAAAGAGAACGATTCTCGTCCTGGATCAGTTTTGAAAAGATTGATGATGAAAAGGCCGATGATGAACTGAGGAATACAAGTAACGTTACTACCGAGAAGATGAATAAGAACGAAACATCTTGGATTAGCTTTGAGAAGATCGTCGATGAAAATGGTAATGAAATTAATACTACAAATGTACAAGCTGACATCGACAAAGAGCGAACGCCTTCTTGGTTCAGCTTCCAAAGGGTTGGCAACGAAAATATAGCGGATATTACAACAATGAATGAGATTCGGCCTGATCTAAAAGATGACATTGGTCCAGAGTTAAAACAAATACACAAGGAACTTTCTAACAAAAGTAACAATCTAGCTAGGTCCGTGATCACATGTGGTACACGCATGCTTGGTATAAATGTTGGTTCCGGTTTGCAAGTGAAAGGCACACAACATGCTAAAGGCATTTCACACATAGACGAAGAGGAAGATGATGACGACGAATGCGGTTTTTGGTTCTATAAATAATTTTTGATAAGACATTTTGATCTGGGATTTGAGAAAGATGAACAGTATTTAAGACCAACATGAATCTTGATCAGCCTGCACAGACGCACAGTCTAATCAAGATCCATGCTATTATTCTATTGCGTGTACATTACCTTTAGCAGCTATACAATGTCAGTCCTGATCAGACTGCGTTTATGCACAAGCTGGTCTTGATCCAGGTTGGTAAGCTTTTTTTTTTCAGTCTAGATCCCAGCTCAATGATATATTCAACAAAAATACCATACGATTTGAATAAATTCATACAGGAAACATATCAATTGTTTTTGTTTGATTATCTTGTCTGATTTACTCTTAATAAACCCAATGCAAAACAGCACAACATTAATTTAACCCTTTCCCGAACAAGATCTGGTTTTGATGCCATGAACAGACAAGAGGGCCAAGATGGCCCTGCATCGCTCACCTGAGAGGACTTTGAGACAAACATCTTGCACACTTCAAACTCGCACTTTTTACATGACCTAGATATCATCAAGATAAATATTATGGACATTTTTCACAATGATGAGTAAATATTTAGGTTCTTATAGCAAAACAAGATTTGACCTTTTGACCTAGTTTTTTACCTTATATTAGCCACTTTCTACATGACCCATTTATAATCAATATAAGCAATCTTGAACTATTTTCACAATGATGAATAAATATTTGGATTTTTTAGAGCAAAAACAAAATTTGACCTAGATTTTGACCTCCCATGACCTACTTTATACATGCCCCAGATATTGTCAAAATAAATATTCTGAACAATTTTCACAATCATTCAGATATCATTATGGTTCTAAATGCAGAAACAAGATTTGACCCTGTGACCTAGTTTTTTACCTCACATGGCCACCTTTTTACATTGACCAGATATCATCAAGATAAATATTCTGAACAATTTTCACAACGATAAAGTAAATATTTTGGTTCCTAGAGCAAAAACAAGATTTGACCTAGTGACCTAGTTTTAGATCTCGCATGACCCACTTTTCACATCACCAAGATATCATCAAGATAAACATTCTGAACAATTTTCGCAATGATAAAGAAAATATTTTGGTTCTCAGGGCAAAAACAAAATTTGACCTAGTGACCTAGTTTTGAACCTCGAAAGACCTGCTATTCATATCATCAAGGTATCATCAAGATAAACATTCTGAACTTTCACAATGATCGAGTTAATATTTTGGTTCTTACAGGAAAAACAAGATTTGATCTTTTGACCTAGTTTCTGACCTCACATGACCAACTTTTAAAATGACCCAGAAATCATCAAGATAAATATTCTGAACAATTTTCACAACCATAAAGTAAATATTTTGGTTCCTAGAGCAAAAACAAGATTTGACCTAGTGACCTAGTTTTAGACCTCGCATGACCCACTTTTCACATCACCAAGATATCATCAAGATAAACATTCTGAACAATTTTCGCAATGATAAAGTTAATATTTTGGTTCTCAGGGCAAAAACAAAATTTGACCTAGTGACCTAGTTTTGAACCTCGAATGACCTGCTATTCATATCACCAAGATATCATCAAGATAAACATTCTAAACTTTCACAATGATTGAGTAAATATTTTGGTTCTTACAGGAAAAACAAGATTTGACCTATTGACCTAGTTTCTGACCTCACATGACCCACTTTTAAAATGACATGACCAAAATATTACCAAGATAAACATTCAGGACAATTTTGAGAAAGTTTGGGTCAAAACTGGCATGTCCAGAACAATATGAAGGATTTTTAAAGATTTGACCTTGTGATCTAGTTTTTGACCTTGTATGACCTTGTATGACCCACTTTTGATAATTTCATAGATATAATCAAGATAAACATTGAGGACAATTTTGACGAAGTTTGGACAAGAAATGGCACTTCAAGAGCAAAAGAAAGGATTTTGTAAGATTTGACCTCTTGACCTAGTTAATGACCTAGAATGACCCACTTCTTGACTTGACCTTGTTATCATCAAAATAAACATTCATGACAATTTCTACAAAGTTTGGACCAAAATTGGCACTTCCAGTGTATAAAGATGGATTTTACAATATTTGACCTACTGACCTAGTTTTTGACCTGGCTTGACCTATTTTTTATCATGACCTAAACATCATCAAGACAAAGATTCTGATCAATTTTCACAACGATTGAGCAACAAATATCCTAGAGCAAAAAGAAGATTTGACCTAGTGACCTACTTTTTGACCCCATTATGGCCCCGATTAAAATTCTTTGAAGGATTTTGAAAAAGCATGACCCATAGATCATATGCGTGAAATATGATTGAATTCTGCCCAGTACTTTAGGAGGAGAAGATTTTTTTGTGAAAAGTTGACGGATGGACAGATGGACAGATAGACAGATAGACAGATAGACAGACGCCGGACAACAGACCGATCACAATACCTCACCTCGAGCACTATGTGCTCAGGTGAGCTAAAAACGCGCGGGAAAGGTTAAATAGAGCTTCAGACCACATTAAAAATCGACAGTTGTAGACATATCTTCGACTTTTGCAAACGCATTACTTGCGTTTTGTTTTCGTCATTTTCAACAATTTTTAAGATATATCCCTACCAAATTAAATTCAGTCAGGGTCCGGAAAAGGGCAGCATTTGAGACTACCATGCTTCCAGATCTGTCTATCTAACAACATCTTCGATGTTCCCTTAAGTAGCTAAACGTCCACTATGAATCAGCTATTACATAACAAAAGAGGGATCTTGATCAGACTGCAGGCTTGCATATGTTAATCGGGATCAACGTTGTTCTCAATTGCTTTAATGCCCCGTTAACAGATCCTGTGTCAATTACAATACATGTATACAATACATGTGTGCATTTTCTCGAGGGAGGAAGTCTTTTTTCAAAATATATGGAAATGATTTCAAGCATGATGATATATATTCACTTCTATTTCGCTCGACGTTTTCTAATTCGAGTTTTCTCTGATGACATTCGCTCTTTGATAAATTGATGTCGCTCATTTACGTAAATGAGCGACATCAACAAAATTTAAAAGCGAATTTCATCAAAGAAAACTCGGATTAAACATTTTCTACCACCCAATACAGTTGAAAAGCCATAAGGCCGTATGTATTTCTTTGCCTCCGACCCCGTTCAAGTTTGACAAGTCTAAAATAATGTATAGGAAGATATTTGTCGGATGTTTTGGTTTTCGGATCAAGATGGAAAAAGGCAAAATAAACAAGAAAATAACGACAGAAAAGTTACCTTTACAAACTGTACAACTCTGTTAGGATCCCGATTCTATTATTTATACCCGAAGATCAATATAATTATGTACAATTACCCTTCATAACTTCTCGTTTTTTTACCCTTTTCTGCTAATCATCGCTTTTCAACAAAAACCTCGTAACTGCAGCTTGTTTAAGCCGTAGTTACAAGGTTTTTATTGAGAAGCAGCTATATGCGTTAGTACAATACCAGCAGAACTCTTAACAACATTAATAATAGAGCACCAGTAGATCACCAAACGTAAACAGATTATCCTATTGACCTTATCCTTTGCAATAGTGAGAGAATAATAGCAAAGCTACAGATAAAAGGGAGTGAAGGTTTTTCAAAGTGCAATATTTCAGATATTGCTCATCAAACCCTATCTTGTGGAATCTCATTGGAATCGTCTCATTGAGACGAATCAAATAAGTACCCACAGCATAGGGTTTTAAATAGAAATGACTAATGGAAAGGGCTAAATAGACCAACCAGATTTTAAATACATATTTTCGTACTATGACAAACAGCTCGATAATTATAAAGATCGTTTTTTCGTTTGTCAATTTGAATGTAGACCTATTTACGTAAATTGATAGTCCTCTACCATGACAAATCTTTTGTATTGAATAGTTTTGTTCTAAATTATCGGCTTTCTGCAGACCTTGGCATAAATCTAGATCTATTACAATATTTATTTGTGAAATAAAATAATCGTGACTTTTTAGTTTGAATGTCTAGTATACTTGTTTTCCCTAATTTCCTTCATGCAAATAACCTTTTTTTTTCCAAACAAGCCCTCGTTTGACAACAACGCTCATTTCTTCACAAATTAAAGGTTTTATTGATAGTTCATGTTTTCCATTTTCTGCTTTCTATAGGCTGTCTATATACCACGGGTGGTAAACAGAGAAACTAGCTCCAAAAAGAGGTAGTTGCATAGAGCGAAAATTTGTAGGTCACGAACACATTTTCTAAAATTATTTCTTTTAAAGTGAGTTTTTGAGAAATCCGGCGATGCTGTAATATGAAGAAATGGTCGAAGTTTGTTGTGCACGAGAGCATACGGTATTAGTAGCAGGGTTTTAATACAATCGTTGAAAAACATTTCAAAATCGAAAGTAAAGAAGTTTTTACTTTCGATCTTGAAATGTTTTTCAACGATTGTATTCAAACTCTGCTCACTAACACCGTATATTCTCGTGCACAACAAACTTCGACCATTTCTTCATATTACAGCATCGCCGGATTTTTCAAAAACTCGTTGTAAAAGAAATATTTGTAGAAAAAATGTGTTCGTGACCTACCTTTGTTTACAGATTTTCGCTCTATGCAACTACCTCGGTAGAGGCCGGATGTCACGAGGAAACGAAATACCGTTGACTCTTTTTGGAGCTAGTTTCTCTGTTTACCACCCGTGTATACGTACAAGAAAAGGATAAGTATGTTTGCTTATCATTATAAATTGTAAAACATAAAACAAAAGTGTTTTGTTTCAATACGAATGGCTTTTTTCGATTTTCAATAACATTGTTTTGAATATTTTGACTTTTGCAACAATGGTAAGACATTTCTATTTATCATTCTCATTAAATTTAGTCCTAATAATTATAAGAATGCTAGTTATGTAGTAGTAGTAGTATCGTTTTGATAGTTGTGATTATTTCGTCACTTTTCAACGAAAACCTCGTAACTGCAGCTTGTTTTAAACTGCAGTTACGAGGTTTTCGTTGAAAAGTAGCGATAAATTCTGTCTGGGTGTCCTCTTGAAGCCTATAACTCTTTCCAAAATAACAAAACTTAGGGCTGCCCCCGGGCCCGTAGGAATAGGGGGTAAGGGGGTCAAGCCCCCTCCCAAGTTGGCCAAAATATCGCATTTTGCTTATTTTACACTGCCAATTTAAGGAAAGTCCAATTTAGCTCCTCCAATATTAAGACACTGGCCAGGAAAGGGGCTCTAGTCCGCGTATGAAATTGCTTCCTACGGGCCTGGCTCCAGCATTGAAAGCTAATAACAAAAACCTTGACATAAACGGGAAAGGATATTTATGAACACTTCAGCAAAGAAAACATTGAGACAATAGGGATAAAGTGTTTGTCATCATCATAAGAACAATATAAACCATATTAAACACTATAGTTATGTATCTGGTTTGACTACAAAATCGGCATAAATGGAAAAAGGCATTCGTGAACACATCAGCTTCATATCTCATCATCATAAGAATAGTATAAACCATATATTAAACACTTTGTATATGACTTGAAAGTCTGGTCACATGCACAATTCCACGTCCACATCACTGCCGGAGCACGTCTAAAACAGGGGATCAGTGCAGTATAATTAATTTTGGATGTGATGTGGACGCGATATGGATGTGGAATCGTATGTGACAGAGCCTAAACACAAATTGTCACTTTTCAACAAAAATCTCCTAACTGCAGCTTAAAATAAGCTGCAGTTACGAGAATTTTGTTGTAAAGCATCGGTGTACAAAACATTTATATCTCGTTTTAGACGCAGCTGTCGCCAGACCAACTCGATGAACTACAAAGAGGTAATTTCTTAGCAATTATTGCGCAATTGGTAATTTCTTGACATCTGCAAAGAGTCCATCTTTTAACAATTCCTACGAATTTTTTTTAAGACAATGGATATTAAAAGCAGTCGATCCATGCTATATCGCGGATTGAATCGACCGTAGCCTGACTGCGCAGAATATCCAAGTCAACCATGCTTGCTTATTTTCGCAATACGGCCTATAGGCCTATATGGGAAGATATTTTCCTTTTCACCGACTAATGTATTACATTTAAGTACAAAACGGTTACTTTTTGGGTTTGCTTTAATAGCCTATTACGAGTACATACATGAGGGGAAAAATCAATCTATTCTTATTTCAGCCTTTGACTTGACCCAAGATTCTGGGGTTGTGGATCTATATGGAGCCAAGAAGATGTTACAGATATTTAACATGAACCCGACCAGTGATGATGTGGCTAGAAGATACCGGGAACATGATAAAGACGGTAAGAAGTTTTGAGGCAGTCCATCTGTCATGAGATACCAAACAATTTATACACTTCACGCCGCCATCTGTGTCTACGGAAACTTCCGAGGTTATCCGGATTTTAAATAAAAAAAGTCGGGATAACCTCGCAAATTTCGGTTGGCATGGATAACAGCGAAGGTATAGAGAAAAAAATCACGAGTTGTTTAGTAAGAGCTATTGATGGACGGGGTACGTTAATCCTGTACACATTGTTTTCATGGGTAGCCTATATGGGTACAAATAGATGTTACAGACTTTTCATTAGGCCTACAATCCAATTTTCAAACTGCTTATTCCTTCTGACCCATTGACGGTACATGTCGATGTCTTTTCCTATTAGTTTTATTGACGTGTATACTTATAAAAGTCGTGCAATTTCAGCTGGTCGAGGCCTAACGTTTGAAGAATTCAAAGAAGTCTTCAAAGACTACTTAGTGAAGAGGGATAGAGTGCCCGACGCTCTTACGCGTACACTAAACGATCTGTTTGAAGGACCGGTGTCTAAGGTAAATAAAATAGGCCTTTGGTTGGTTTTCTTCCAAAATCTTGTTACTTTTAAATAAGCTATAATTACGAAGGAAAGCAGCATTATGTTCAAAGATTTAAAAAATATGTCATTTTGGCCGTTTTTAACTGGATCAATAGTTTTCCTTCGGCATTTTCAGATCTATATTGTTCCCTCAGTTCTTAAAGTATATGGCCTTGGAAGATGCATATCACTTGGGTAGAAAACGCATAAACGGTCCGAAAGTTTGATTTCATATGGTCACACCTTACCAAAATTTTAGGAATCTATTTTAATATTGTTCATTGAAAGCCTTTCTCAGTGCTCTTGTCTTAATTTCAAATCTTAATTTTGAGGCTGTTTTCATATAGTATTATTTAGATTTAGCTTTGTTATACAAAGAGGGGATGCAGACTTCTTTTCATGATATCTCTCAGTATTCGGGTAGACTAATTTCTATCTGACGATTCTTGTTGTTCTGTATATATCATCATATAACGTCGGTGTAAATGCAAAACCTCGTATGTCGATTCATGCGATTTTCAAAGTAAATTATTGTGTGTCCGATGAAGACAATTCTAGCAGGGTGTAAGATATTTTTACCAATCAGTATAAATGACACATTATTTGTGAACAATATGCCCAAATTTTAAGTAAAACCTTTCAGCTAGCGAAAACTTATTGCACTTTTTCCATCCCCTTTAAAATTTTCCAAAAACGAGATACGAGATTATACATTTACAACGACGATAAGTAAATTACAACAATGAATATTCAATAATATTTTTTTTAATATATTTTGACTTTACTAGGCTGAGTTACGGAAGATATTGACAGAAATGGGTTCTGAACCTTTCGAGTCGGAAGAGGCAGACGAAGTGATTAATGAAATAGTGTTTGATGAAAATGGACATGTACCGCAAG
The DNA here is from genome assembly GCA_963680895.1 of Fragum sueziense. Lineage (NCBI taxonomy): Eukaryota > Metazoa > Mollusca > Bivalvia > Cardiida > Cardiidae > Fragum > Fragum sueziense. Next base: position 10,487,344 of record OY804608.1, read on the forward strand.
AAGGTGATTGGCTTTTTAACCATAAATAACCACATATATATGTAAAATACCATCGCCTTTCAACAAAAACCTCGTAACTACACCTTTAAACAAGCAAGGTGTAGTTACGAGGATTTTGTTGAAAAGCGATAATGCAATCGCGGATGTTTGTAAGATGCTGATTATAAGCATTTTCTTTATCTGCCTATATGTTTTCTGAAACCCTTTCGATTAGGGACGTCAAAGCCAGGTCTTGTTCGGGAAAGGGTTGAGTGCCTGCTAATTAGATGGGAACCTAGTGATATATCCAGTCCCCTTTATGCGTCATTCTTCTGCACATACCAAGATAAATCGTTTTTGCATCAAAATTTCCGATACGCCACTTTGGCTCCAAAACTTGAAACACGTCGTTTTCTGTCCACAAGTTTCGTGGCCCCTTTCTGGTCCCCCAACTTAAGATTACCGTAGGGCATTTGCGATTTCTACAGTCTTATTGTCGAGGATTAGGGATTTCAAAATACCGGTAACTCGACGCTTTTCACAGAAACGTCGTAATAGTTGATTAACCCTTTCCCAAACAAGACCTGATTTTGACTTTCCTAAGAAAATACACCTATAATACACTGATAATCAGCATTTTCTACGTTTGCTTCAATATTTGCTGCGCTATAAAGGACCAACATGGATCCAGATCAGCATGCGTATACATACAGTCTGATCAAGATCCATGTTGTTCTCTAATAGCGCTGTCACCTGTGGCAAGCATCCATAAGATGTAGCACCATGGAACTAGATCGGAAAGCACCGAGGCATAAACTGATCTGGGAGCATGTTCATCCCAAGGGCTTTAAATGCTTTAAAAGTACAACACTTTTCCAGAATTTATATCATTTATTTGATTAACCCTTTTCCAAACAACAAACCTGGTTTGACGATCCATAGAAAATATGATAGAGAAAAACACTGGGACTGAATATCAGCATATTCTCCTTTCGCTTAAATATTATCTGCAATAAATTGTACACATATTCTGCCTTTTTATTGATATATTTTTTCGTCGTCTGCAACAGCGTTCAAATTGGACCGCCATAAAATTTTGTCGTTTTTGGAAAACAATAAAATGCGGATTGCAAGGGCCGGTAACAAAGGGCGTTACCGTTTGATGGTTAGCACCTATTTTATTTAACATTCTTTTAAAAGAATTTGTATTCATCGCCAATTAAATGCACAGATAGCGTTTGGGGACCCAGAAGGGGATACGAAAACTTTTAAAACGAAAAGTTATTATCTCGAGGGTCGGTGCTAAAATACGTTATCAATTTTTTTGAAGCCAGAAAGAATTATCTTTATTTTGGCAGGTATACTAAACGATGTTATTCTTGATTTAAGTAACAGTGCTTCTAAATCGTTTTAACGGGAAAACCTCCTACAGATGACAAAATCTAGATTTATATGCAAAATGGAAAAGAAAATTTCGGGACAAATGGAAAAATGCTGCTTATCAACATTGTCTTCTATTGTCCCAAAGTTTTCCCCGTGCACTTTCATTTATGGGTGTCAAAGTAAGATCTTCTTTGAGAAAGGGTTAACGTAACAACCATTTTCACATAACAAAGTACGTATTTTTTTCAGTCGCTACCTTTTCTATTTTCAGCTTTACTAACATTCTTGCTAAATAAAGTTAACATTAAAACAGCCAATGAGAACCCAGGAGATATGTCACGTGACTCACCGATGTTGGCAGAAAGAGACCAATTAGAAGACGACGATCAATTTTGAACATAGAAATAGAATGTTTTATAGTATACTCCGTATATTGACCTGAACCTGTTGAATATGCAATGAGTAACCGTAATGCTAAATAATTACTCTCCAACACGAGAAGCATGTGCAGAATACAAAGTCATAATGTCTATGGAAACTATCGACTCTGCTCGACATTGAGGATTGCTGGCTAGTATTGATTATTCCGTGTCACAATTACTCATTGCATATTCATCGGGTTCAGGTCAATATTTACAGAGTATAGACACACTTTATCTCGATATAGTTCAACCCAAACCATCGCATAGGTCTACGTGATAACCCGAAATATTCTAATCAAAGGAAAAGAATAAATATGTATAGCTTACGATAATTGACACGACAGAGCATCCCTAGCTAATAGCTAGAGATGTTCTGCCAAGCCATTTATCGTGAGCTGTAATATGTTATATCATATATTTGTTTTGAAAATAAATTTAATTATGGAAATATAGGAAAAATGAGAAGAACTGCTCACGTCGAGTAATTTCTCACATTCCTATTCTATATTTGAATTAAACGGGACACTAATAGAATAAAGGGCTTTGATCGCCCACCAATGGCACTGGTGGTGAACTCGGCCAAAGCGAGGGACGTTTTTCGCTACAACAAGGTACAGATATTTTGCGTTTAAATGTGAGTTCAAAGATCTGATTGGATAGTTTTTCTAATAACAATGAATTTGTTCTAAAAATAGACCGTGTTTACTGATATGTATTGACAAACCGTCTGTGTTGTTATAAAATCTCGTAACTACGGCTTTACCGAAACCGTAGTTACGATATTTTATAACAACACCGACGGAATACTATGATCGCGAAAAAACGTCCCACGCTTTGGCCGAGTTCACCACCAGTGAATGGTCTCAATGCCTCAAATGTACAGAAATCGAACGTGACAAACGAGTGGTCACTCGAGAGTTTGGTATAACGAGTGTCAACTTTTTTACCTAGAATTGTTTATCAGAAGCAGAAATAATGTAAGCGCATGAAAATGCAGTGTTGAGTAACACGGTGAATAATCACATGACTTAGAATTTCCGATAATCTTCAATATCCCTTTTTAATACCAATTTGAATTCGGTTGGTGGGAAAATGCCAGGAATAAGCTGGACGTGTTGGATTTTTGAAAAATCAACTGATAAAAAAGAAATTGAAGATAAACCAAAATCAACCACGTCCATCTAATGCGTGACGTCTGTCCACGTTCTCTGCTTCAAACCGAATTCAAATCGGTCGCATATTAACAAAATTATTGAAGATTTTCTGAAAATATTGTATCACGTGATTATCCACCGTGAGCAAGTAGGTTTATTTTTTCGCCACCCAGATTATCTATATATATTGTGTTGCAAATAAATATTATGAAAGTAAAAACATCTGTGTTGTATTTTCTTCTTGCACATTTCATGCAAACGTCTGTATTTAAAAAAATCAAAATAGGCATTGTTAACATACGAATAAAAAAACAAGTCTTGTAAAAAGATATGACAGTTCTAAATTGTTCGAAACCAAAAGTTTTAGTACTGAATTTTCGTCCCCTTCCCCCTCCCCCATCTCCATTTTCCTCGATTAAGCGTCTGAAAACGGTTTAGTTCTTATAATTATGGACTATAGTATTTATTGAAAGATGTTGCAGATGGTTTTATAAAAGCGTACCAAAATATCTCCAGTGCTAGTGCAAAACCGCGTAACTCCAGCTTGATTAAAGCTGGAGTTACGCGGTTTTGCAGTAGCACCGACGATATGCAACTTCGTATCAAATAGTTGATAATAAAGAGAGAGAGAAGGAGAAATCACAAAAGCTAATCTGATGGTATTTTGACCAGAAAGGTCGAAAAGGCCCTTACATCATATCCCCACTCATTTGATTAATTTTAGTTTTACTCATTTGGAGTTCCAAAACAAGTCATTTATTGAAACGAGTTAAGGTAGGTTCACACTAACGAATTTTCCTTACGAATCCTTACGAAATGGACATTCGTAGGCCATCCGTGAACATTCGTAAACAATACGCTGGCATCCGTAAATAACTCGTAAGTATAAATTGCTTTATTTCTCAATGTCAGCTGCTTCATGATGATATGGAGATTATATCTTATTATTTGCAACCAAAAATATAATAGACATAGTAAAGAAATCGTGCATATTCCTAGATTTCGTTTTGAGTGGCCCATTCGGAAAGTTCTATATCGTATATAACCGCAAGTATTCGTTAACAACTCTTATGCATTCGTAAACAACTCGCAATGAATCGGTGATATTCTTAGTGATTCGTGCTCATACGGGGACATTTTTTGACATGTTGAAAATGTTCTCACGAATGTCCACGGATTAAATGTTCCGTTAATCAATCGTAAATGACTCTTATTTAATCGCAAATCACCCGTAAGTGATTCACGAATATAATACGGCAAGTTTACGAATATAAACGAGCCGGGATGTTTAAAAAAGGACAATTATGATACGAGATTCCGAGAATGATACTAAAACAGATCAGGCTCCCCAAAGGGCCTGATGAGGGTTATGTTTGATGGAGAAGCTGCGAGAGGACAGTGTGGGTCCTGGTCAGACCTTGTGAATATGCAGAGGCATAAGATGATAAATATTTATCTTACATGATATAAGTACACTTTTTCGAAATCATTGCTCATATACTATACTTCGATTCAAAATTGATGACAAATGTAATCTATGATAGAGGAAATACTATTTAATGTTTTGCTAAACGTCAAACGATTTCCAATTGGATTTGCAATAAAATGAGGACTAAGTTCCCTTTTTTCAATGTGTTTATATGCACTGGGGTCATTTTTTTTTTATCCCATCACAAAAATGACGATAAGTCCTTCAAACGTCGTTCGATGTTCAAGAAAAATTGATTAATTATCCACGAATATAAGATTGAAAAAGTAAAAAAAAAAGTAAACGTGCATCGCAGAACAACTTCGAATAAAGCATTCATAAATAAATGACCCAATACGGTAGTATGAGGGTTATTCCGGTAGAAGCAATTAAGTTTTCTTTCCCAAACGGCAAGATATTTTGTTGTTTCGATTTGAAAGGAGTTACAGACAAAACAATTATTGATGTAAGAAGTGTAAGCTCTGTATGGTATCGAATAGAAAATTCTGGGTGAACAGAAAGAATTGCATTGCTGATTATCAGCAATTTATTCTTTTCTCTCAATATTTTCCCAAACCATGGGACGTCAAAACTAGGTCTTGCTTGGGAAAGGGTTAATGGTTTTGAAGAAATTGTTGGTAAAACCCAAGCTCATTTCGTTCGCAAGTCATATCGTCTTGTCGAATGTCAGATTTTCAAAAACGAGGTTGTCTTTCTTACAACAACAACAACAAAATAATAACAAAGGACTCGTAAACATTCGTAACTAAGTCGGCAATACTCCTATTGATTCGTAAATAATCCGTTTACAGTCCGTAAACTAGTCGTAGAAATACGTAAACCGTCCGTTAAATTAGCGCAAATCGTAACAATACGTGAACTTATCGGCAATGTGATTACGAATGTCCAATTCGTAAGGAATCGTAAGAAAATTCGTCAATGTGAACCCACCTTTAATCCGTTCCAAAAACAAGACCTAGTTTTGGTATAATTTATAGAATAGACATCAGAAAACATTGAGACAAAAGAAAAAAATGCTGGTTATATGTATCTTTAAAAAAAAGCATTAAAGGGGGAATGGCACTTAAAATCATGCAAATTTTCCGAGAACTTCGTACAAAATAAATATGTATGGTATTATGAAAATATGGCCTTTAAATTGCATCTATGCCAAATCTTAGCTTTCTATCTTGTGTATTGGCTAGGATGTCGACGGATTTAAAACCCCATATGTTCCATTATTGTAAATATTATCCCCGGGACAACAAATCATGGGGTTTTAAATCCGTCGACATCTAAGCCAATACACAAGGCAGAAAGCTAAGATTTGGCATATATGCAATTTAAAGACCATATTTTAATAATATAAACTGACACGATTTAAAAACGCAAAAAAGTACTTTTACAAATGGTATCTCCTGCATCTTACAAAGCCGATGTATAGCCATGTAAAATTGTAAATGTTACAATTGTTAACATAACAGGACAGAAAATGACTTTTAAAGCCACGAATAATGCCTGAATGGACGTCAAATTATGCCAAAATGCACGCTGAGTCAAGAGCCTGGCATTGAACATGGGCGACAGCGAACCCAGTGTTTTCACAGGCGATTTATCACCATGTCGCGATGTATAGGCCGCCTGCGATTACCAACTATAGAATTTGCTATAGACTGAGCCGTCACAAATCTGTTGCGTTAGTGACGTTGACGTATACAATTATGTTGACGTGCAGTTGTTACACGCAGCTGACCGGGACGTGGGTGGTCTGTAAATCTTCCTGTGTCGTTTACACGTCTCGTAAACCTCGGAACCGTCGATTCGTCTACATTAAAGCGTCTAGCTACCTTCATTTGCGAAACACGGCAAACCAAAAGCCAAAAAACTCGGTTCCTTTTTCGCAAAGTAAGCCTCATCATTTTATACACAATTTTCTTTTGTTGTTCTCGTATGTTTTCAATAAGTAAATCAAAGTGGCAATTTGTTCACAAAAAATCTTAGTGATTTAACACGCGGTCTGAGTGCACGAGACACACGAGCATTTAGTGATGCGCGGTTCAGATGTCCGTATAGTTTACAGAAAACACGACAAAATCGTTTGGGCGTGAAGCGTATACATTGCCTCATACATGTCCCCAAATATGTTGCCGATCGAGGCAGTAGGAAAGGAATGGTTAATGAAAACGTGTTTTGCGTTTTTAAATCGTGTCAGTTTATATTTATTTTTTGTACGAAGTTCTCGGAAAATTTGCAAGATGTTAAGTGTTATTCTGCCTTTAAGACAAATTACCAGCATTTTATCATTAATTTCCTTTTATATTTTACACAATTTTCTTATTTACAATCATTTCGTCGACTGCAATAGCTTTCAAATTTGAACAGTCAAAACTATTTTGCCGTTTGGGAAAGGGTTGAAATTGTATTGTCTATATTTCTTTGTAGTACGGCCATTTACAATCTTATTCATATCCAATCATTCGTTTCAAAATTCGCTTTATTTTCTTTTGTTTTAAACACTTTATACAATGTGTGCACATTTTAAACCATTTCCCAAACAAAATCTGGCTTTGGTGCCCATAGTGGGGACAATTTTGAAAAATATGAAAAAAGAGCGAAAAATGTTGATCAACATTTTATCCTTTCTAATCAATATTTCCTGTGTTGTATAACAGAGACTGTCCACTTTTTTAAAACTTGACGTTGTCGTGTGTACCATCTTTGAATTTCGATTATCCGATTTTTTTGTCGTATGCAAAATGTTTTGAACTATTACCACCAATATTGTGCTGAAGCATTTAGTTTTATTGGTTTAACCCATTACCATACAACAAAATTTTGGACTCGTCGAAATTCAAAGATGCTGCAGACGACAATATGAATTGAATGAAATTTCGCATTCTTTGATCTTTCTGGATAGAAAAATTGTGGGAAATGAAGAAATTGCTTGTTAAAAGCAATTTCTTCATTTTCCAAAATGTTTTTTTTTCAAAGCCGTTATCTTGTAGTGAGTCAAAAGGAGTCTTTATGTGGTAATGGGGTAAGACTGCATAAAAGGTTGCATCCATCTAATGAACATCCTTTCCGTAAAAGAGATCAAAATAATTTAATTCAGATTTTCAGATCTGAGTCCACTCCCTTTCGTCTTGGAGGAAAGGGTTTCGAGTATTCATTGACACAGTGGCGACCATGTTATAATTTCAATAAATACGTATTTAACTTTCATTTGAATAAGACAGAAAATTAAAAAGATGGCGGGTTTAACTTTACATTGTGTTTTGGTGGCATCATGTTTGGCTTTAACGCAAGGTAAGACAATTTCATTGATCTATCTTACAACATAAACTTCAATGCCTCGATTGATATTAACATTAGAGAGCATTTATAAGTCTTATCTTTTGTTCGCTTTTTTTACATTCTCCGAAACATCCATTTAAATAAAAGAATGATTGAAAACTATTGCAGACTATGAAATGGACGAGATAAAATGAATAAAGTGTCTCTTACAACCCGTCGTGCCTCCTTATAAATCGTACGTTTTAAAACTCTGCAAAATCGTACGATTTATAAAGACACACGACGGGTTGTAAGAGCGCCTCAAAATATTTTACATTCAAAGCAGGTCAAAAGTATGAATCTCTTTCGAGAAAAGTACGCATTCTTTGTGAATTTTCTGGAATTTCAGGTTAATGTTCCCTGTGTCAAACGCACGTCTGTCGTACGTGCTCAGTACTTCTGTCTTGTGTGCTCCTGGCGTTCTAAAAGACGCAGAATGGTCGTAGCAAAGAATTGTCCAGTCAATTCTTTGCTGCGTGCAGTCTGTGGCGTGGTTGCGTCCACCAAAATCGTACGAATCACGTGCGTGCATCGCACAACTACACGTACGTTTTAGATGCAGACCGCACGCAGACCGCACGCAGGAGCACGTACGACCGGTTCTAAGAGAGGCTGTCTTATCTAAAATCCACTTTTATGTAATGCAACATTGATGTGAAACAATTTCTCGTTCGTGAAAGAATTAATGTTGATATCAGTTTGAACCCATGTGATCCAAGCGACAAGGCTGTAAGGGAAAGGGATCAAACTCCGGCTTATTATTTAATTAATTCTTATGTCTGTCAATACAGCCTCGGACCCTGTATTTTCACCAAACACCTACTCAGCTACGATTGGTATTAACACGTCTGTGGGAACGACGTTAGCCACGCTAGTTTATACGACGGATGCGAATGAAGTCGCAACGCTGTCTATGGATTCAAACATTAGTAAGTAAAACATTTGCCAGACTTTTGCATAAGATGTATGCTTCCGGGCCGTTTTAGACATGTATACACGGACAGGAAGCAGGCGTTTACCAAAGAAAACGTTAATTAGGCCTACTGCCTTTTGTCATTTTTCTACAATTCTTTATATAATCAACCCGGACTTGAACATTTTATGAATTAACATTGTTAATTCATGTTTTTCTGTTGTAAATTTTCGCAGAGAACCCCCAATTGGAACACTACGGACAATTCTGTCGAATCATACCTCGGATGTAAGTCGTGTATCTACTTTCACACTATGAATAGAATAGAATAGAATAGAACAACAAAACGTTTGTCCGTAACTAATGTCAACAATAAAGCGACCGACAATGATACTGAAATGCATTGTATGCAGTTACAGTGTCCTCTCTTTTTAGAATGATTTCATCCTGCGTAAGTTGCAATGGTTGTTCATTTGGATGACATTGAAAACTACTTTATGAAGCGGAATAACTTCCGCTAAGAAATGCGATTTTTTAAACATTTCTTCATACACATAGGCTACTTCCGAGTCGATGATTTGATCTTTGATGGACTTGTCCGAGGTGTTCCAAATGAGAACCCCATGCTTCGCACTCCGATGTAAACGAATTATTCTTTGGCGTCTGCAAAAATCAAGATAAGGACACCAAATAACAACACAGTAAACGACTATCAATTGTATATTTAATATACTGTGCACAAAAAGTTTAGCACACTTGGAAAATGTCCTTTCCTAGTCAAAAACTATTCCAAAATCCATAAAAATACAACTCTAATGTGTTTGAAAATTCAATTGTCTGGCGCTTCCTGAAAATTTTGTTTAAAAATTCTTAAGCGTTAGTTAGGTATCTTACGTTAAAGTGCACAGGGGTCAGATATCGAAAGTCAAGCAATTTTCAATGACGCGAATGTCCAGCATAAGCAGCTAGGACCACCATTCAATGTCTTCCCATGTTTCAGAGAAGCTTCCTGACCACACAGAAAGGAATTTTGCCCATTCATACTGCAGATGACGCTCATTGCCATTGACGTTACATACGTCATTACTTTCTCTAGCCTGACGTCCAACAATGTTCTTTGTGTATTCTTTTGCTAGTGATTAAGCAGTTCAGGCGTAGATCATTCAGTATGTTCCTTGGAGTAAGTGGGTGGTGATTATCTTATTGAAATATCACAACGTTGTGCCGTTGTAAGACGGTCCTGTGACAGGTTGCATAAATTCATTGCAGTGCCCTTGCACCGTTTGGTTGTCATTAACTGAAATGAGGTCTGTTTAACTGTTTTATCTATTCCTGCCTAAAAATGACGCTGCACTCGACGTAACAGTCTCAATGATGACGTTATTGGTATCAAGACTTACGCATCTTCTCCAACCACAAATCCTGCCGTCAGTTAATGACACGTAAAATGAGATTCGTCCGGACATCAGTCCAATGTCTCCTGAATCAATGTCGATGTGTCAATACCCACTGACGCCTTGCCTATCGATGCCTAACGTCATTGGCGTAAGATCGGAGGATCCCGATGCAAGTTGTGTGGAGCCTGTTCCGGACAGTCTGGTCACTAACGGTATACCTTGTGACGTCCTTGAGGAGTAGCACTAAATTCTTACTAGACGGGAATTCGAAACGTCGTCAAGACGTCGCTGTGAAACGATCCTCCCTGAACGTCGTTTTACACGGTCTACAGGATTTAGGTCAGTCGTTGGTGGCTAAAGTTGCATAAACCAAGTGCTGTAGGCGCGTAATTGTCAATTGGAGACAATTAAAATGCAAAGCGACATCTCTAACAGACATACCTACTTGGAGCATGCAAAGAGCTCTCTGACGTCGAACTTACGTCATCATTTCTCGCCTTCCCATAATCAATTTCAAAGAATTTGTAACAGTTAAGTTGATTCTGCTAAAAGATCTGTGTAATCGTGTGTTTTTGGACAAGTTAGACTTTATCGATGTCACTGCACACGTGCCGCACGTGACTTTTGCTTATCTGGACTTTGTCCAATACACTGAATGTTCACTCTACACATGCACTGTATGCGTAATGGTTGTCAATCGGGACAACTGAACAGCACAAAGCAATGTTCATTTAATAATCATAAACTGAAAAAATAATGTGTTAAAAAAACGTGCTAAACTTTTTTTGCTCAGTATATATTCATTAATCTATTGTCTTTTCAGACGGGTATAATTATTTTGGATTTTCCGGAAATGACGTCATCCTAACTGCGGGACTGGATGTTGAATACGGTGGTGTTTCCTGGGCTGTAGAGATATTGGCAATTGACAACGGAACATCACCAGGAACCGGTAAAAATTAACGGCGAGAAAACATGTGGCATAACAACAAGAACTTTGCAGAAAATCATCATTTTTTTTGTTTTGTTTTAATAACGTGACCGATTTGAAAATGGTTTAAATCAGAGAAATTAGCGCACATATAAGAATCAACGCCATGTGTTTTTATCTGGATGTTTGTCTCTTAAAAATCATTTACAAATGCATTTGAACTATGTATTAACAGATTAATTGAAGAATATTAGCAAATTATTGTTTTTGCTATCGTTGTTGTGTCACGAGATTTAGACGTGAACACGATGACAGTAACTGTTGTTTAATTGCTACTATTAATCGAATTATCGATTGGCTAACCAAATGACTCGGTATCCCCGTTAATATTCGAACACATTGATCTTTTTTCGAGACAAATATCCAGATATTCCATAAAATGCTTTTCTGCGTCCATTATTTTGTTGTTTTGACCAAGACTTTGAAAATTGTTAGAATGATACATGTAGTGATACCGCCTATGTGAGTGTGGCCATCGACTCATACGTTAGTCTACTGTCATGCAACATATATTTCATCTGTGCAGCAGACAACATAATTGCATGAAAACGAAGTTAATGTAGGGGTTAATTAACGTTTTGGGGGTCGTTAGCATTCGCAGAGGCCCAAGAAGTACGTTAACGCCCCGGTGCAAAGCGCGAGGGTCGCTTTCGTATTTTTCGGGCCTCTGTGAATGTTAACGACCGAAAAATACATGAATTTAAGGTAAAAAGGGCCTAATTAGCACCAAAGAGCCCGCGGCGAAATTTGAAAAGTGCTAGTAATTCCCAAAGTGTGTTACATTTCTATTCCAAATATAAACATAAGCATTTTGTACGGTTTAGAATTTTGAATTAATGCATATTCATGGAAATATTAGACAAAAATGTTCCAAATTACCTCCCTTTTATATGAATATAGAGTAAAATAATATTTGTAAATTACTTTCTCTTTGAAGCATTATCTTGAAATCCGGCACGGTGAATCAACTAATGTGAAGTGTATTTACAAGCGTGTGTAATTTGATGCATTTCGTATGGCTAGAAAGTGGTGTTTTTAATTAGGCACTTCATACCTTAAGCCATTATTGCATAAAAAGCATACAATTCTAATGATTTCTTACCTCAAACCCATTGATATGTGCGAAACATGAGAGGTGAGATAAAAAATGTCCGCCATTGTTGTTTTGTTCTGATAAATCTTCCGAGATTTTTTTGTTATGCGTGACGTCGGTAAAACGACGTTACGTTATAATTTGGCGCCATAGGCGAACGGCGCTAATTTAACGTAAGAAGTTGAGAATTTTGCGGGAAAAGAGACAATTGTTTATTTTGAAGGGTCAAATCGAGGATATTTGAGTGCAAAGCCGGTCCGATATCGCACGTTAATTCTGAATAACGACCGGTTTTTCACGATATCAGTCCGGTTTCTTCGCGTTATTCAATGCTGATAACGGCCCGAAAAAAACATATTTTATGCAATAATATAGGGTTAATTCACGTTCTTGAGGTCGTTAACATTCTCAGAGGCCCAAAAAATGCGTTATCGCCTGAGACCGAAGGTCGAAGGCGATAACCCATTTTGTGGGCCTCTGAGAATGTTAACGACCGAAAAAAAGGTAAATTGACGCTATTATTGCATAAAATATGAAGAATTTGCAAAGAAATGTAATAAAATAAGACGAATAACTAAAACAACTTTGTGAAAATTTAGCCACATTTACACCGACAGATACCAGAGTTTTCCGGCATTCGACTCGCCATATATCGAGTAAGTACGATATCCACTACACGGGCAGTTAGATTTTCATCGTCCGTGTAGCTATGTAGTCAAGTTTCATCGCATTTTTACTGACATAATCTTCATTTGGGTTGGCGAAATCGTAACAATATTCGACTAAGTTTCTTTTGGAAACATACTCTGGATATTCTAACGTTCATTTCAGTGCAAGTAATAAAACAAACGGTCGAAACTTCCGAGGTAGATCTCTGGTTCGTTTCAGACATCCGTTCATTTCAATAAAAAATAAAAAACAAAGTTGTAAAGGAAAAATTGCAGTAACTAAAAGAAGAACAAGAAACACATAGGCTTACCACCAAATTTGACCTAGACCACAACCACCCAATTCTAATTTCTATCCTTCCATGTCCACGAAATCCACCTTTAGTTTAAAATCTGTCAGCTGCCCGTTTGTTTACTTTTTTATTCCAAGAATTAAACCTACGTCACTATATTACGTCATCAGATATGGTTATGCTGGGAGACCTAGTTTACTATTTATTGGGGTTTAAACTGGAAATGGGGTCTTATAAGAATTTACATCGCGGAAAAGGGAAATGACAAAATTTTGGCTTTATTTTCAATTTTCTGAAGCACTCACAACAAATCCCCGATCGAAGACATGTGAATGCAAAACCAGTCCTATAATGCACGCGAATTTACTACTGAATAACGACCGTTTTTTGACGATATCGGACTGGTTTTTGCTCGTTATCCAATGCAAATAACAGACTGAAAACACACATTTTAGGCAATAATATGCAAAAACATTGAAAATATCGTTTCAAAAGAAGAAAATGCCAATAGTCAGGATATTTTTTTTTCTGTGTATACAAAATTTTTAATGAGCAAGGATCTGAAAAAACGTCCTTTATGGCATTTGAGAACAACCTGGATCCAGACCGGCATGTGTATACGCACAGTCTGATTAGGATCCATGGTGTTCTCTAATAGCTTCTTTGTGACCTGTAGCAACCATAGAAGAGCAGAATCAGTGTATGCCAGTATTCGCTTAGGCACAGGCTGACCAGTCTTGAAATGTGGCTGTCTCAAATGCTATTAAGGACGTTTTTCCAGATCCCGGCTCAAATGTTTTTTCGTTTTAACCTTCCATTTCAGGGACGTCGACATTAGTGCAGCATTCTCTTGGAAAGCCTTACTTGGTTGCAAAAATAACGTAAGACTAATCGCTTTCTTTCAGGTACCGCTACTTTGTCCCTAGTGACGTACGTGACGCAGACCACGACACCAACCACGACTCCAGCGCCACCTGGTTACAGCTGGTTTGATAATCAAGACAACCTCATCTTGTTTGGATCATTCTTCGGCTTCATGGCTTTTATGACAGGTATGGTGCTTTCAACACAGATTCCCACAGTTTCATTTGATATACCACAGTTAATAGACTAAATTTGCATACACGGATAAAAATATCCAACACTGAACTCTTAATTTAATATTTTACACACCCCAAGTTCGAACTTTACAGGTCAATGCTTTACTCAGAAACAAATCAGACTAAATCGTGAAAATTGGCAATTATTTCACATTTGAAACATGCTGCAGTTACGAGTTAATTTTTAGAAAAGCGACGAAATATGTTTGTGGAATGCGAATACAGTTTGTGTGCGTTTTCATATGGCAAATTCGGAGAATAGTTTAGATAATGAGTGTGAGTTTTCTCTGTGCGGTCGAAGGCAAATACAAAGCAATGTAATGAGTTCGGTCCATGGATTCGACATGTACAATACATTTTTCAATCTAAAACGAAAAATGAAAGACAATCGGAGTATTTTAATAAAACAACAACGTTACTTAAAAACGTTACTTAAGATTTCAAAGCCCTAGAAAAATGTACCACGCTTTATTTTCCAGGTATCTGTATACTGATGTGTTTCCGTTTTCACCGTATTGGTACATGTTTACCACGAAGCTGTCCTGAATATAAACAGTGTAGGGCAAGTTTTCGCAGACAGGCCGATTGCTGTGCTCTGTAAGTTTGCTTTAATTTTGGGATGAGTTAGGTCATTTGACGTCATCGATTTAGAGGTAGCTACCTCATGTGATCTTTTGGAAACGTGCACTCGCTCATTTCACTGTACTTTTTTCTAATTCAATAGTTTGTACCCAACAGTTTTTGATAGCATAGCCTAGAGTGCACCGTACGCGCTTATGATGGCGTCATTTTCGGTTCTATCTCACTTTTCACAAAACACCATGCATTTTTAAATATTCAAACGCAGTTTACATGACAGATGTGAATGTTTTTTTTTTTATATTTTGGCGCACCGAAACATGCTTGCGCTATACTGCTTAAGGACAGATCCTCCATTTATTTCCTACGGTAAGATTTTTTTAAATTTTTTCTGTACTGATATTTAGATATATGAGAAGTAAAAAAATGACTTAAAAACTATAGGTCACCAAGCGAATTAAAAAGTTATTGGATTTCAAGGGAGACTACTCTTGTCTAAAATTGCAAAAATGAGGTGTCACTTAAATACCCACAAAAAAGGTGTTTGAAATGACTAGGATTACATAAATAAGTCTTTATTGTGTTCGATATGCTTTATTCTGTCTAAATGAGTATCAATTTGGGACAATTTAGTGATGATTTTTAAATTTTTAGGAAAACATTATTTCAAAAGTAGCTGAAATTGCTCTTATTTCGCAACGTTTCTGATAATAAAAAATATTCCAGCGGTAAGAATGTTTTCTTTTTTGGTATAGACATAGTGCTTGGTCATACCTACAAAAACAAAAAAAGAAAAATATATCAAACCAAGCGTTTTTCTTAGTTATACGTAAAATTTGGTTTACTTTTTGCAGCTCTGTCCGAAATTGTTTCAGTACTTTTATCCATTTTCTTCCTTATTACCAGCTTTAGATAATAAAAAGTGTCATCTTTTATGTCCATCTGAAGCGGACTAGCTCATAAAGACACCATTTTGCTTTTGTTGCTCCGTTTCCTATCGCTAACGCCACATGTTGAACGCGTAACAAAAAGCAAAATGTACCATCCGAGTACTATTGCACTTTAATTGACCAAACAGAGAAAATTGAAATAGCCGAAAAGGGTCTTGTCATTTATCAACTAAACATTAACTAAATGTAAAAAATACATTTGCTGAAAAAGTCCAATTATTGAAACAGCTTTATTTCGTTATTTAGGGTATGCGCAGTAAGTTGCGCAGTAACAACTGGAGGATCTGTCCTTAAAAATATCTTTTAATGTTTTCCAACGCTTCCTTTTCATGTGATGCCAGAATCGGGGACTAATTTGCATGAAATAAAACAATTTTGTGATTTCGTTTCTCTTTCTTTCAGACCATGCGTATTCTCCGATCACAAGCCTCTAGAGCACGTGGATTCATTCTTCGATGACCGGGAGACGACAGTGACGTCATCGCTATCCAAACGGGCAGAACCGTCTGACGCCACAACGTGAGTAATGCAAAAATTCTTTATCCCATAGATAGATTTGATAAATATAGGGTAAAAAAGCTGGAGTTAAGTTAGTCCACCCCTAATGAGATTCACACGACCTCGGAGTTTTTCGTGCGACGTCGTTAACTTACGTTACGTAGCCTAACCGAACCTATTTAGGAGACGTCGTAAACATTCGGCGGTCGAATGTTCCACCGTCCAATGTTTACGATGTCGCCCGAACAATACCAACGTCATGTGAATCTAATTACTACCTTAACAGGGTTTTCCCCATCACCGAAATGTAGGTGTATCGTTGATTTCGTTCCAAGACAGAACAACGATAGCTTAAATTGAAATAAAAGTACAGGTATATATCATATCGCTGCTTTTCAACGAAAACCTCGTAACTGCAGCTTGTTTTAAGCTGCAGTTACGAGCTTTTCGTTGAAAAGCGACGATGTAACTGTATCGGCACCAATATTAGGTCGCTCAGGATCACCAATGATTTGTGTCTAATATGCTCAGTAGGTCTTTCTTTCTTTTTTTTCTTTCATCCTTTCTTTATTTATCTATCTATTCACCATTCTTATTGTTCAAGATGATTACTTTATGCTTATGTTGTAGGACTTTTGTGGAAGCCAAGAGTGAAAAGAGTTCCAAGCCAAAGAGTAAGCGTATGTATTATATTTATTCATCGTTCTAAAATATACATTTTTAAGAAAGTTACTTATGAATTATCATTTGACAAATAAAGCATTCTACAAATAAACGGATGCCTTAAATTAAGGCCACAATGAAGTGGGATAATTAATATAATATATAGATAGTAAAAAAAGTTTAGCAACAAAATGTAAATATCTTTAGTAACTAAAATATTTTTGTTTTAACATAAAATCAAACGTTTACACAATGGATTATAGTAGTATTTTGTAGACATAGTTTTTCATGAAGTACAATATCTTAGAAACATTTTGAGCATTGTTTGCACTCTGGTCATTGGGGCTTTTGGCTGTAACCCTTATCTAAAACCCTTAACCCTATCATTTTTTTCATTCAAATTTACAATTCTTATTTGGTCATATCTTCATTGAATATTGTCCTACAGATGTCTAAATGGTATCAAATGAAAGCTTATGACTTGCTCTTTCATTTGAAGTTATTTTATGCAAATTAGCTCATTTGCATATTCATGAATATTAATGATTTTCCTTAAAATTTCCATTTTTTGGCGATAATTTGATAAATACTTTCTTAAAAAAGGCATTTTTGTCCAGGGGGAATTTTGTAAACATAGTTTATCAGTAAGAACATTCTATTAGAAACATTTTGAGCCTTGTTTGCACTCTGGCGGTTGGGGCTTTTCGGCGTAACCCTTATCTAAACCCTTAACCCTACCAAATTGTTCATTCAAATTTTGAAAATGAATTTGGTCATATCTTGGTTGAATATTTACACACAGATGTCAGAATGGTATCAAATGAATGCTTATGACTTGCTCTTTCATTTTAAGATATGTTATGCAAATTAGCTCATTTGAATATTCATGAATATTGATTATTTTCCTAAAATTGCGACTTTCGACCAAAATCTGGTAAATACTTTCCAAAGCAAGACATTTTTGTGCAGGGGAATTGTGTAAACATAACTAATCTTAAAGAAAATCAAATCAGAAACATTTTGAGCGATGTTTGCACTTTGGCTGTTGGGGTATTTGGCCAAAACCCTTATCTAAACCCTTAACCCTATAAAATTGTTCAGTCATTTCAAAACGTAATTTTTATCATATCTTGGTTGAATATTGACCAACAGATGTAAGAATGGTATCAAATGAAATGTTATGACTGTCCCAATAAATTGCCATAAATTCTATGCAAATTATCTCATTTGCATATTCATGAATATTAATGACATTACTTAAAACTGTGACCTTTTTAGCGCGTATTTTGTAAATACTTCCAAAAACATTGTGTTTCTACTCAAGGGGAATCATGTAAACATAGTTTATCTTAAAGAACATTTTATTAGAAACATTTTCAGCAATGTTTGCAATCTGGCGGTTGGAGCTTTTGGCCGTGACCCTTATCTAAACCCTTAACCCAATCAAATTTTTCATTTGAATTTTCAAAACCTTTTTGGTCATAGCTTGATTGAATATTGACCTACAGATGTAAGAATGGTATCAAATGAAAGCTAATGACTTTTTCTTTAATTTTCAGTTATTTTATGCAAATTGGCTCATTTGCATATGCATGTATATTAATGATTTATTTACAATAAGTAACTGCAATTTTAAAGTGTGCAACCCATCATATTTTGTTCCTATAAATCTTATTATCAATGTATGTATTCAGTTTCCATTTGATTTTTTTTAATCTTTATTGTTTAAGTGCAAATATGTTTAATTGATTCCATGTATTGTACTGGTGTTATTGCTTATATCTAGTTTAGTTGACAGAATGTTATCCTTTGATGAATCCAAAATTGCTGCAAAAAAGGACTTTGAACATAAACATTTTATCAAATGCCATATAATGATACAAAAGGTGTCTAACCTGCGGGACTTTATTCTAATACACATATAAAATTAATTATTTCAATTATCTTTGTAATTTTTATGGCTGAATAGAGATCCTGGAATGTAGGCAAATTGCATACATATAGCAGGATAACATTGTTAAGCAATTGTCAAGTGCCATTTTTTGCCATTCACATGGAGAAAACAGCATGATTTTGTTCAATCTGGAGAGCCCTTCCTTGTGTATTCCTCATAGCCAAGTCAATTTGTTGGCTGTAAGTGTATTTGATATGTGGCTGACAGATCAGGGACACTGGTGTTACCATTCCTTTATGCTCTATTGAGGTATTTTAACTTCAGATGATTTAAGCTTGGGGTGCCATATGTAAAGCCTATGTATCAGATGCATAAATCAAGAAATGTACTGCTGTACATATGTAGCTAGAGTACAGACAATAACCGATTGCGATCAATGTATTATTGCAGTTATTTATGATGCATTTATTTGTCTGTATCAGATCAGAACAGATGTGAACTGTGAACTGATCCATACTACGGACAGCCCATGCTGAATGTACATTCAAATTCTTCCGAACCTATACATATGTCTTATATGAGCTTTCAGCATAGTATAACCTCACAATGGATTGAAAATAGTTCCCTTGTGATACATATACAATATCTTTCAATATGACATTTGTTTTCAAGGATGGCATTAGATAGCCATAGATATGTTCAGTTCAATTCTTTCCTGATATTTAAATGCTACAACTTAAACCTGGTTTAGATCAGCATATGAAATCCCATATTAAGACACTTACTTTTTGCACTGTTTAGGACAATTTGACCAAAAATGATTAACATCACACTTGGTGGCAATCTTGGAATTACTTTCAACACTCTGGGAGTTTTGCTATGTTATCATAATGGAAACCGATATAGATCAACACTAGAATGTCTATTTAATGCAAAGAATCATCAGCATTTATTGTACTAAACATAACAGGGTTACTATGTACTTAACATTACAGGGTTACTATATAACACATACTTTAGCACTGTCAAATGGAATACATTTTATGGATTTTCCACAATAAATGTGGTTTTATCCCAAACATTTAAAGAATCAATAATATTCATGAATAAGCAAATAAGCAAATTGCCAATATACAAGCAATTCATTAGATGATTTCATTTGATACCATTATGACCTTTGTATGTCAATTTTTGATTAAGATATGACCAAAAACATTTTGAAAATTTTAATGAACAATTTGATAGTGTTAAGGGTTTAGATAAGGGGTTTTGCCAAAAGCTCCGATTACCTTTGTGCAAACATCACTTATAATGTTATTTATGTAATGTTCTTTAAGGTTCATGTAAATCCGGTATCAACATAAAATTTGAAGTTGATTATTGCATTTATTCTTAACATGTATATGCCATAGTATATATCAAATTAAAGCTCTAAATGAGAAGAAGATGTTAAGCAACTTAATTCTGGTTTACCTTGTACAGCATAATCAAAATATTGCGAAAAAGGACAACTTCTTGGAGAACCGATAACATAGTTATCCTTGAATGAAGTTGGCTAGTTTTTCACACAAACATACACCAAGGTCTGAACTAGGTAGTACTACTACTTACACAAAGTTTCTTTATTCAGAAAATCTGCCTTTACGAAAAAAAGTGTGACATTTCTTTATTTTTCATATGTAATTCAAGGTGGAACTATTTTTTTAGCAACATGAGGCATGGTTAGATAATGGGGTCATTTATTCAAGCTGTCAAAGGCGGTTTTATCATAAATGATCATTTATTTTAAGTCTATCGATTAAATTCAAGTAAAAATTGTTGCCAAAGCCACAACATATGTCACTTGACACCTTAGGCCTTATTTTAAATTTCAATTTACATGCTATCGAGTTTTATCCCATGAATTCAAAAGTATAACCCATTATAAAAGTTCTTTGTTATCAAAATTATATCAACAGTTAGTATAATATTCCCTCTCTTTATTAAGCAGTATTGCTCAGTAATTGCATTGAAATTATACAGAAAAAATCGTGATACATAACTGGATAATAAAATTTTGTAATGACCAACTTTGTACACCATACTATTCCTAATTCAAGTTGAAATCTTATTTCATTTAATAATTAATTTAAAATGTAAATATGGGAAGAGAAGACATTTAAATTGTGTTTAGTATGCGTGGAAGTTGTATATTTACGAAATAATTAGTTTTTGAACCAGTTTTCAAAATGTCAACAAACACGAGTTCCGGTTTCTTATCATTCATAATAACAATTGACGCGATCCTTAATCTTTGAAAATCGAAGAAGGATCGTTTATTCATTGTCTTTAAACTTATAGATGCTCTTGATTCTGATCAATTGCCAGCGAATAAATACCTTTTTAAACCCCAAACTGTAAAATGTTTTCATTTTGTTTACACGTCCGGCGGAATACACACGGCATATAGCTGCATATGAGTGAGGCGCGTTAGTAATTAGTTCGTATTTTTCAGATGTCAAGTATCAAATTCCACGATCGGTTTTATCCAGAATTTTGTACAATTTATCATCAATGCAATCTCAGACATGGCGAAGAACCAGAAATCTTTGTCAGACATTCGGTCTGACAGTACCAAATATTCTGTTAGACTGAATACAATTTTGTCAGACCGAACTATATTCCACTATCTTATTGATCAAAAATTGTGTCAGACAGTGGGACTGACAGTAGCCAAAAAATCATCAGACCGAGGGAATTTTCATCAGACATGTCTGCCGGTCCGACGGTCTTCGCCATGACTGCAATCTTTTATCAATGTTGTGCGATGTTTTCTCAAATGTTGTTTTCTTTTAAAGATACGAATTTGCGGATTAATTTTATCGTCTAGCTCTCCAAGGTGGAAACCGAAAGTTGAATTAGGTAAACTAATTTTATATCAGAAAAAGTTGTTTACTGTCCATGGATCGTTGATTTGTGCCATTGTAACACGCACTACAGATATCAGGTATGACAGTTGCAATGCAATAGCTTGTGTAAACCTTATAAGTACTTGTGAATTACATCGTGCAAATTTTGAAAACAATTTTTGCAAATGGCCGACCAAAAAATCTTGGCATGCCATGTGTTTTCGTGAATATCTCGGTTACCGCTTTCACTATTCTATGTCCGATGGTAGTAGTACCTGAATTAGAATTTGCACATTATATTGACATATTTGAATGGAGAAAATTTGTTATGGGGAAAAAGTTGCTTGTTTTGGGAGAAATCCCAATTTTTCGACTTTTTCATTGGATTTTTCTTCTCTGTTTTGCTCTGTCTGGCAAATGACCTATGCCTATATCATGTTATTGTCATAATGTACAAGAACATGTAAGTAATTTTCATTGAAACAATTGTTTGAAGTGTTGGCAGGAGTGAGTCCGAGTGACACAATTTCACCCGTTTTGGACTTTTCTAAACCCTTAAGATAAATCATGTTTGTATAATTTCCCCTGAACAGAAATGCCTTGTTTCTGAAAGTATTTTCTGAAAGTATTTAACAGGTTTTCGCTGAAAAATCACAATTTTAGGGAAAATCATTGATTCTCATGAATATGCAAATGAACTAATTTGCATAGAAAATAATAGCACATAAAAGAGTCATCCATAAACTTTTATTTGATACCGTAGTGACATCTGTAGGTCAATATTCAATCAAGCTGTGACCAAAAAGGTTTTGAAAATTCAAATGAAAAATTTGATGGGGTTTAGGGTTTAGATAAGGGTCACGGCCAAAAGCCCTAACCGCCAGATTGCAAACATTGCTCAAAATGTTTCTAATAAAATGTTCTTTAAGATAAACTATGTTTACATGATTCCCCTTGAGTAGAAACACAATGTTTTTGAAAGTATTTACCAAATACCCGCTAAAAAGGTCACAGTTTTAAGTAATGTTATTAATATTCATGAATATGCAAATGAGATAATTTGCATAAAATTTATGGCAAATTATTGGGACAGTCATAAGCTTTCATTTGATACCATTCTTACATCTGTAGGTCAATAATCAGCCAATATATGATAAAAAAACGTTTTGAAATGACTGAACAATTTTATAGAGTTAAGGGTTTAGATAAGGGTTTTGGCCAAATGCCCCAACAGCCAAAGTGCAAACATTGCTCAAAATGTTTCTTACATGATTTTCTTTAAGATAAATTATGTTTACACAATTCCCCTGCACAAAAAATGTCTTGTTTTGGAAAGTATTTACCAGATTTTGGTCGAAAGTCGCAATTTTAGGAAAAATAATTAATATTCATGAATATGCAAATGAGCTAATTTGCATAACATATCCTAACATGAAAGAGCAAGTCATAAGCTTTCATTTGATACCATTCTGACATCTGTGTGTAAATATTCAACCAAGATATGACCAAATTCATTTTCAAAATTTGAATGAACGATTTGGTAGGGTTAAGGGTTTAGATAAGGGTTACGCCGAAAAGCCCCAACGGCCAGAGTGCGAACAAGGCTCAAAATGTTTCTTATAAAATGTTCTTACTGATAAATCATGTTTACAAAATTCCCCCTGGAAAGAAACGCCTTGTTTTGGAAATTATTAACCAAATTTTAATCAAAAATTGACAATTTTAAGGAAAATCATTAATATTCATGAATATGCAAATGAGCTAATTTGCATAAAATAACTACAAATGAAAGAGCAAGTCATAAGCTTTCATTTGGTACCATATTGACATATGTAGGTCAAAATTCGATGAAGATATGACCAAATAAATGTTTGTATATTTGAATAAAAAAATTAAAAGGGTTAAGGGTTTTAGATAAGGGTTACAGCCAAAAGCCCCAACGGCCAGAGTGCAAACAACGCTCATCTTGTAGCATTTGGTATAAGCTTTAAGAAAATCATACCCTTCAAAATTCCCCCTGGTGGGGAGCAGGGGTTATTGGTGGCTCAAGGTCTATTTCCCAAACGGCAAGATTTTAGGGTGATCCAATTTGAATGCTGCTGCAGACGACAAAATTGGTGATAATAAAGACATGATTTGTGTAAAACATGGCACAGAAAATATTGAGACAAAAGGAGAAACTGCTGGTTATCAGCAGTTTCCTCTTTTGTTGCAATGTTTTCCCAAGCCTGTTCTATTAGCGACGTCAAAACAAGGTCTTGTTTGGGAAAGGGTTAAGGAAGACGTGTGCGTGATCGCAATGACGCGAATGACGTTCAATCTCTTGATAAAGTAGTGAATGTTGATACTGTGTACAAACAATTTAAGTGGATTAGAAATCGTTTCACTGCTGTACCACTGTGTAAAAGCGTACAGTCGCGTGTATCGGAAGTTGCATCTAACTGTACGCAAAATATCACTAGTGCTGATAAACAAGTTGATAATTTGGCTTTTTAAAGGTATATAAGTAAAAATCGGAACAATCTTTTTTTATGCGATTTTCAACGTTGTGGGGTAGACTAAATGTACTTTCATTTCAGCAGTTACGATTTCTCGATCAGTGTCTATTTTGTTTATAAAATTGGATTTTACCTGTCAAATCACTGGTTTGTGCTGTTTTTCATCGTGCTAACTTGTGCAGTTTTGACTGCAATCCCGTGATCTACACAATAATATACGCTTAAACTTGTACCTGGTAATAGCTAAACCTCTCTGCTATTGTGTCCATCGGTTGTATACACATATGCACATTGTTTCACAAAGATATTGGCTTTTGAATAAGACTGGTGTATTTCTTCCGACTGTACGCCTAGTGCAAACTGTACAGCATCATTAGTGCAGTTTGAGGAACATGTATCTGTGCGCCTAGTGCCGTTATGTCATTCCGTATAATTATGTTGTAATCGATTGAAAAAGTGGAATCAATTTTCGTTTGAAAAGCTTTGAGATGAGATTTGATCAACCATTCATTGCTTTATTTAAAGATAGAACATTTGCAATGAGTGTTTATTCCAAATTACTACATGTGATTACATTAAAACGATCTGGTCTCAAACAAGTCGACAGCAAATATGACCACGAATTGCTAGAAAACAGTTGTCCAAACACGCGTAAAAGCGACAGACGTAGGCGTAGACGTAGTAGATGTAGTGTAGATGAGTTTATATAGTAAATATTAGCGACAAATCAGAGAAGTAGTTGGACGTGATTTAGCACCCCGTTTAATACTACTGCAGTTACTATGCGTTGGTTTATACAAAGCCATGTGTTCCATGCAATTCTCTCAACAGCACAAAAGCAACATCCCAAACCTTATGTACCACCAGTTAAACACCCTACCTAGCCGATTCGTCCTATGGCGAGACAATCATTCTAGTCAAAATGACGAAAG
The DNA here is from genome assembly GCA_963680895.1 of Fragum sueziense. Taxonomy (NCBI): domain Eukaryota; kingdom Metazoa; phylum Mollusca; class Bivalvia; order Cardiida; family Cardiidae; genus Fragum; species Fragum sueziense. The sequence goes on from OY804608.1 coordinate 10,512,440, forward strand.
GATATTAATAGAGTCGGGATTCAAACCCTTGGATCAAGATCCTTCAATAATTTATTGGATCAAGCGACAGGTGGTAGCTAGTCAGGGCGTATGTTAAAAAAGTGTAGATAATTTTCATTTTTATTGCCCATTTGAGTCTGGATTTCAACGCTCTAGAACAAAAGTTTGAAATCCCGATGCTATGGTATATGTACACCATCGAAGGTATTCGTCTATTGGTATTATCTCGGTCTGTCCATACGGCGTAAGGTCACCCAGAGTAGTCATTCCGGTTTGTGGGGTGCTAAAATAGTTTTTGGCTCCTATTCTGGTGATACATTGCTCTCTTCGTGAATGATTTTAGCTACGGTTTGCATTGATGCCTTTGGATGACATGTTTTCTCATCTTTGAGCCAGAATTCATCCTTCTTTTCAGGACTATTGTGTGTGTTTTGGTACAGGGAGACACGTGGCCCCCATTTCGGGTATGCCCATTTCGGCGCGGAAAAATACACTTTACGCATGTTTGAACGAAAATTGTGAAAAAAAGAATTACATGAGGTGGGTCCATTTTGTGAAAAAAAAAAAACAAGGCAAGGATGGATCTATGCCATTTACGTGCAGTTTTGCTCATTGGGATGTTGGAAAAAGGTATAAAAATGTGTTGTAAGGGGGATTTTACATAGAGTTATATATAGGAGCCAATCTGAGTGACCTGTCACCATACGTCCTTACAAAATTCATTTACACACCTACATTTATGGACGTTTTTTTTTAACAGAACGTTCCTAGTTACTTGACGATACGTATATTGGCAGGTTTTGCCAAATCACACTCCATCATCTCCTACATTTATTAAAGAGACATCATATTTCATTTTTTTCTAATATATACATGTATTTTGATGCCAAGATTGATTATTCTAAATCATTTAAATGATATCAGACCTTTTAAGTTGTTGCTGATAAGCCCAAAAACTCTTTGAAAGCTGAGATGAAAATGGCATATTCCAAAGGCCCGTAGGAAGCAATTTTATATGGGCGGGCTGAAGCCCCAGTGTCTGAAGATAGGGGGGGCTAATTTTGATTTTCCCTATATTTTCACCGTTAAAAGGGAAAATTCAGCACTTTTGGCCCACTCAGGGAGTTAGTCCCCCCCCCCCGTTCTTTCGGGCCTGTTCCATTAACATATTATGTTCTGTGATTTTAAGATCCTGGTAAACAGCGCAATACTTACTTTGGCTTAGAATGTTCAGAATTTTCATAAAAATATATGTTCTTTCAAATAAAAAAAGTACATTTTGTGAGCAGATATCTACGGGGTGTCTCTTTAACGGCTTTTGATGGGAAAATCAGTTAAATCATCACAGGACTGGAAAGTCAGAGATTCCAATGAAAATAAATGATTCAAGAGACCAATGATATCTGGAAATAATTGATTTTAATCAGTAACAAGCTGGGCTGTGATAACACTTCAGCGGTCATTTTGGACTTCAAGTTTTGTCCTGCTCAAGAGAAATATCCTTGTCGAAATCATCGAGTAGCGAACTCGACTAAGATTGGGAAATTACAGCATAGATATCCTTTGCGTAAGTGGTAAGTCGTAAGTGCCGGTTACATGTATCAGTATAATTACAAGTAAAAATTTGCTGTAATGTACAGCAAAGAGAATTGTGTCGCGCTTCAAAATGATTCGGCAATATTTGATTTTTCTCTGTGTGTGTGTGTGTGTGTGTGTGTGTGTGTGTGTGTGTGTGTGTGTGTGTGTGTGTGTGTGTGTGTGTGTGTGTGTGTGTGTGTGTGTGTGTGTGTGTGTGTGTGTGTGTGTGTGTGTGTGTGTGTGTGTGTGTGTGTGTGTGTGTGTGTGTGTGTGTGTGTGTGTGTGTGTGTGTGTGTGTGTGTGTGTTTGTGTTTTCAACATTTACTTTTTGCTGAATGTAGATCTATATTTTTCCAACCAAATCTTAATTCTGATCGAAATTCCATCAATGACTCTAAAAGTGGCCTATCCCCAAGCGAAACACATACTTTATTACAATTTAATCCAATGAGCGGTTTTAAGTAACCAGAGTACTGCATGATTTTTTTTTAGAAAATTTTAATGGCATCATGCAAGAAAGATTCCCGTATAGCCTATTTAGTTGAATTTTTGAAAAATAAAATGTTTGTTTTATCGAAACACATACTTTATTACAATTTAATCCAATGAGCGGTTTATAGTAACCAGAGTACTGCATGATTTTTTTTTTAGAAAATTTTAATGGCATCATGCAAGAAAGATTCCCATATAGCCTATTTAGTTGAATTTTTGAAGAATAAAATGTTTGGGAGAAGAGGTTTACACACGGACGCACGCCCGTAACGGGACCATGAAATTAATCCCGCCAGAGGGGGTAAAATAGTAGGGTTCAAAAGAAATAGAAATATAGATCTACTTGTAGAAATATAGATCTACTTGTTACTTGTTTAATCGTTAGCCTTTTGAAATGTTATTGTCTTTGAATTCAAATTCCAAAATCGGGACATTTTAACCACTCTAGCTCAGACGTTCCTATAATTATTTAGTAGAGAATAGTCGGTGTGTTTAAGATCAGATTGCATGGTAGTGCAGGCTGATCTTAGTCTATGCAATCTGAAAACGCTTAGTGAACAGGAGGAAAAGGATACATTTATTATTAAAGACATGGTTGAACGGACGCACAGCGGACACAACGCCAGTAAAACATGTAGCCCAAAATAGATTGGTGTTGTTTCGGGTGTAAGATGTAACGCAATGAAAACAATGCGATGTATCAGTTTCGATAAATGGCCTGGTAGAGCAATTCGAGGTATTAGATAGAGGCCGGGCATTTCTACAGAAATTGGGTAAAACGTGTTCCACAATTTAAGAATTGGATTAATAAACAATCATAACCAATATGATTCTGGAAATTTGATTTATGTATGCATTGTATGTGGACTAAGATGTATAATGATATTGATCTTTGTCTACACTGCCTGTAAACGTAGCCTTGTATATCAGGGATCCGACTGACTGTACTGAAATAACATAACCATATATAACACAATGAAGACACATTTTTAAACCTTTTCCCAAAACACGAAAAGATTGAACTGTTCTGATTTCAAAGCTGCTACTAATCTGCTTAAAAGCTTTCCACTAGGAACATAAAAACCAGATCTTGTTTGGGAAAGGGTTAATAATGTTAGTGTGTGAAAAAGCCTAACTGTCTTCTATTTTGGGGGAAAAAGTACGAGAAAAACCATGTTTTGTTAGGGGAATGGTTAATTATTTTAGTGCTAGAATCCCCTAAAAAGTCTACTACAGTCGACACTCGATATGTCGACATCGGATAAGTCGAATTTCGCTTAAGTCGAAGTTCAAATTTGGTCCCGTCCTCATCAATGGACATAACTTATTTTCAAAAGAAATCGAACTGAATATAGCCATTGTAATATAGTAGGAAAAGAATAGAAATTGCTCGAAACCAGCAATTTCTTTCCTTTTCCTACTATATTTCAATAATAATCGTATATAATTAGTTTCCCAAACGGTCAAATATCAACTTTATCGAAGCCGAACAAAATCGGATGAGCCGAACTCCGGATATGACGAGGTATTTTGACGGCCCCTCCGACTTCGACACAACGAGTGTCGACTGTATTTTGAAAAAAATATGTCAAAATAGCAATACACAGACTTGTTCAGTTAAAACGATACTTGAAATTATGTAAGTTGGTCAGCCGAAATTGTATATTCAATACTAAAGTAATTGTGGTAGGCCTACATTGATCATTGAAGTATACATCACGATTAGCGATTCTTATTGTATGCATTCTGGTAGTTTAACAGATAGGAATTAGATATTCCACTGGTATGCATTACTCTGGTCTTCAAATGGATAGGATTTATACATTCCCCTATGGTGAAACCGGAAGTAGGGACTTTCCATTGCTTTGCAAAAATAAAACAATTAAAATTGTGTTTACTTGAACTTTTTGTGTGTTCTTGGATTGGATAAACATCAAAGTATACTTTGTAGTACTGCTTGAAAAATATATATAGTAAACAGTATATAAGTAGGACATATACACGATTTTCAAGTACAAACAATTATCCCTCATGACGTAATTTCTAAAATTAGAAGAAGTGTACCACAAGATGTGTCGCGCAGAGCGCGACACAATAACATTGATGTTCACGAAAGCAAACTTTTTTGTTCAAATTTATATACTTAGCAAAAGTTCTAACGAGTCACTTTTTAAAATTACATAACTTCTTCATTGTCAAAGATCTAGATTCAGAAATTGGCATTTGTTTATCGGACGTTTCTGCACACACCCATAAAACTATTGTACGTTTTTCTCTCTTATGTGACCGCGTCATACAAATCATTTTTGAAAGAATTTATTTTGAAAGCTGGTTGTTTGTGTTATTGAAATTTGAAAAAAAAAAAAACAACGTAGCTCGCATAGACGCACCTTTTTTGAATGCAAGACAATCTGTCAAGGTCATGGTCACAAACTCAAATGTAACGGTCTCAAATGGAAAATCTTGGTGGCATCCATTGTATATGTGTAAAATACATGTATCAAGATTACATCTTAGACGGCTCGTAAGATATAAACAGTTAAGTTTCTGTCTACGTAACCGACGTTGCCGTCGCCTCCAACACTGACAACCAACGACGCTAGTGATGTAACATTGCCTCCACATGCATGAAGTACGAGGTCTCATAAGCGTAAGAGCGGTCGATTTGTTTAACCCTTTCCCAAACAAAACCTGGTTTTGACGTCCCTAATAGAAAATGCTTGGGAAAACATTGAGACAAAAGAAGAAACTGCTGATAATCAGCAGTTTCTCCTTTTGCCTCAATGTTTTTCCATGCTATGATTTACACAAATACATTCTTCATAACCTTCCATTTTGTCGCCTATGGCTGCTTTTGTTTTGGTCAAGTCTACAATTTGGCTGTTTGGGAAAGGGTTAAGGAACATAACTTTTATACGCAGGAACTCTTTCAGCCAATATAAATGGTTTACAAATTATGTGTGAATATCCCATTTTAACCAAAGTTCAACCTTTTGGATTTTTTTTTTAAAAAAAGGATACCCTTATTGAAAGTTCAATCTTTTAGAACTGACTGTCGCATTTACTTTGGAATTTCACAGGATTCTGTTCAAATGGTGGTAGTCGGCATCTGCAAAGTTTGAACCTATTCTGTAGATTCGTTGAAAAAAATACTAACAGTACTAATACTCTACAAGATTTGAGTGATGCGTTGGCAGTTTTGCGAGTATATTATAACTCTCATATTCACGAAAGTAAACTTGAACAGCGTGCCACAATGGCATTTAAAGATGGAGATAAATACGTCAGTTACCGCGGTAACAACAAGAAAGCAAGAACGACAAACTATATAAATCAACACTAACACGAAAGTATGTGATACAGCCGCACTCACAAGCTATGCGTACTGTCACACACACAAACAACCACGTGCACGTAAGCAAACACGCACGCACATACACACAATTGTACGCATGCAAACGTACATTAAGTATCGCGCAAGGAGGAATCAAGGTTTATAGTAAGCCTTTACTGTATGTAGTTGTCCGTAATTATTGTTTACCAAGGCAAATTAATCTACGTTCATTTAGGAATAGGAATGAACTTTGTTCTAAAATGAGACTGCTTACGTGACTATATTGATAAATTATCGATGTAGTTAAAACACCTCGTAACTACAACTTAAATCACGCTGTAGTTACGAGGTTTTAGAATTATACCGACGAAATTCTACTGTATATCCGAAATTAGGTTACGGGTTACTTGATAAAATAGTTCCCTATTGGTGTTCCTTTATTTAAATGTAGTTGGGCTATGTCCACATGACCAATTACTTTTTAATCTCTATAGATATTCATTGTGGACAGACAAATAAATTCGACCGCTATACTCGTGCAGCATAAAGAAGTTTTGCGTATGTTTGAAGTGAGCGTAACCCTTTAAGTGATCTAATGAACTAATTAAGTGCACCCTGATGCATTGTGCATGTGTAGCCAAAGTAGTAATTGACATTTTCTGAATAGAGATTTTGCCACAACAGGTCATGTAAAATCGCCATTAGGCGTACAGAACACAATTTGTCATTTAGCACTAGGCGTACAGTCGGAAAAAATACACCAGTCTCATTCAAAAGCCGATATCTTTGTGTAACATACCATATTTGTGTAAACAACTGTTGCAAATCATAACAGATAGGTTTAGCTACTAGATTATGCAAATTTAGGTTTACAATATTGTGTAGATCGCGAGATTTTAGCCCATATTGTGCCAGTAAGCAGGACGAAAAACAGCAAAAAACAGTGATTTGACATTTTGATACGAATTTACACACAAAATCCGTTGACATACTATAAATCGTAACTACTTTAGGTAATGCCTATCTAATTCTCTCTTCAAATTTGAAAACCCCGTCAAGAAAGATTGTTCCGATTTTTACTTATTTGCTTTTAAAAATCCAAATTATCAACTTGTTTATCAGCACTAGTGATATTTTGCGTACAGTTAGATGCAACTTCCGATACACGCGACTGTACGCTTTTACACAGTGTGTACTTGCTCGAAAATGGCCTCATAATCGATACCGAATTCTATTGTAACTTTTTATTTTGACCCCTTACCTACGTCAAGACAATGTTTCTAACACAATATTCAACGTTACCACAAAGCGACCTTTGAATGTTGTGCGTAAATTTTTATGCATATGCTAAAATGTATGTAACGGTTGTGAAATAAATATCAAAGAAAATACATGTTTTCAATTAACAAAGTCAGTGTTGCTAAACTTTTTTACATGGTATAATTTATGTTATCAGGGCACCTTTTAAAGAACTCTTGAATCAATTTTGCCGTCAATGGCTCTTCTTACCTATGTCTGCAAAGGAACAATGGTGTCATTAATGAAGGAACCATAACCCTACAATGATTGCGTCATTTTACTTGTACGATAACGTAGGTATCAATGTAGATGTTTTAGTTATATGAATGAATGATTTTGCCCTTAAATTCATTTCATAATCCCAAAGGGATTTGTTATCAGTATTACTGTTTCAATGTACTCGCTATAATTTCAGTCCTACCGCTCTATTCTCTTAGTGACGCCAGTGAGCATCGTAACGTAGATTTCCGACGGTATGAGGTCCCAAGGGCTTATGTTATTTGTGATAATAGATAACGATGACGATGGTACTGTTGCTGTTGTTGTTATTGTTATTATTATTATTACTGTTGTTATTTTATTGTACTTAGTACTCTCACCACCTATCCGCTCTGTGACGCCAGTCAGCATAGGTAACGTAAATCACAGAGAGGTCAGTTTTTACCATATGAGCTCTCCGGGCTTCATGTTGTTTGTAATGATAATGCCATTCTTGTTTTTAAGTACTAACTATAGTCACTTATCGTGAGCTATACTCTAATTTCAGTCCCACCACCTATCCGGTCGGTGACGCCAGTCAGTATAGGTAACGTAGATCTACGAGAGGCTGATTTAGATGGTATGATGTCCCCTGTGTATATCGGCGCTTTTCAACAAAAACCTTGTAAATGCAGCTTGTTTTAAGCTGCAGTTACGAGGTTTTTGTTGAAAAACAGCGAATTACTTAAATGTTTTACTTTAATTTCAGTCCCACCACCAATCCGCTCTGTGACCCCGGTCAGTATAGGTAACGTAGATCACAGAGAGGCCGGTTTGGCGGTATGAGGTCCCCAATATATATCGTCGTTGTTTTAAGCTGCAGTTACGAGGTTTTTGTTGAAAAACAGCTAATTACTTAAAATGTTTTACTTTAATTTCAGTCCCGCCGCCTATCCGGTCTGTGACCCCGGTCAGTATCGGTAACGTAGATCTGCGAGAGGCCGGTTTTGACGGTATGAGGTCCCCAGGCTTTAACGCTCCCATGTTTACATCGTACGGTGGGTCTAGCGGGATAACCGACAGTGGGATGATTGTTGCTGTTGCTGTTGTTGTTGATTGAATGTTTACTCTCATTTCAGTGCCACCACCTATCCGCTCTGTGACCCGGTCAGTATAGGTAACGTAGATCTCAGAGAGGTCAGTTTTTACCGTATGAGGTCCCTGACTTCATGTTGTTTGTAATGATAATGCCATTCTTGTTTTTACGTACCAACTATAGTCATTTATCGTGAGATATACTCTAATTTCAGTGCCACCACCTATCCGCTCTGTGACCCCAGTCAGTATTGGTAACGTAGACCTACGAGAGCCCGGTTTTTGACGGTATGAAGTCTCCAGGCTTCACGTTGTTTGTAATGATAATGTCATTCTTGTTTTTAAGTACTAACTATAGTTATTTATCGTGAGCTATACTCTAATTTCAGTACCACCACCTATCCGCTCTGTAACCCCGGTCAGTATAGGTAACGTAGATCTCAGAGAGCTCAGTTTTGACGGTATAATGTCTCCCGGCTTCATGTTATTCGTGATAAGGATCTCATTGTTATCATTGTTTTAATATTTCAATTAAATTTCAGTACCACCACCTATCCGCTCTGTGACGCCCGTCAGTATAGGTAACGTAGATCTCAGAGAGGTCAGTTTTGACGGTATACTGTCTCCTGGCTTCATGTTATTCGTGATAAGGATCTCATTGTTATCATTGTTTTAATATTTCAATTCTATTTCAGTACCACCACCTATCCACTCTGTGACTCCGGTCAGTATAGGTAACGTAGATCTCAGAGAGGCCGGATTTGGCGGTATGAGGTCTCATGGATTCATGTTGTTTATAATGATAATGCCATTCTTGTTTTTACGTACCAACTATAGTCATTTATCGTGAGCTATACTCTAATTTCAGTACCACCACCTATCCGGTCTGTAACCCCGGTCAGTATTGGTAACGTAGATCTACGAGAGGCTCGTTTTGACGGTATGAGGTCTCCAGGCTTCAACGCTCCCATGTTTACATCGTACGGTGGATCCAGCGGGGTAACCGACAGTGGGATGATTGTTGCTGTTGTTGTTGTTGTTGTTGTTGTTGTTGTTGTTGTTGTTGCTTGAATGTTTACTCTATTTTCAGTGCCACCACCTATCCGCTCTGTGACCCCGGTCAGTATAGGTAACGTAGATATCAGGGAGACCGGTTTTGACGGTATGAGGTCTATTGTATATATCGTCGCTTTTCAACAAAAAAACTCGTAACTGCAGCTTGTCTTAAGCTGCAGTTACGAGGTTTTTGTTGAAAAACAGCGAATTACTTAAATGTTTTACTTTTAATTTCAGTACCACCACCTATCCGCTCTGTGACGCCAGTCAGTATATGTAACGTAGATCACAGAGAGTCCGGTTTTGACGGTATGAGGTCCCCAATATATATCGTCGCTTTTCAACAAAACCCTAGTAACTGCAGCTTGTTTTAAGCTGCAGTTACGAGGTTTTTGTTAAAAAGCAGCGATATATTGTTTGTAATGCAGTTGACATTTTTGTTCTTATTATCTTAATGTTTTGTAATTTCAGTCCCACCACCTATCCGGTCTGTGACCCCGGTCAGTATAGGTAACGTAGATCTACGTGAGGCCGGTTTTGACGGTATGAGGTCCCCTGTATATATCTTCGCTTTTCAGCAAAACCCTAGTAACTGCAGCTTGTTTTAAGCTGCAGTTACGAGGTTTTTGTTGAAAAGCATTTAATTAATTAAATGTTTTACTTTAATTTCAGTACCACCACCTATCCGATCTGTGACGCCAGTCAGTATTGGTAACGTAGATCTGCGAGAGGCCGGTTTTGACGGTATGAGGTCCCCAGGCTTTAACGCTCCTATGTTTACATCGTACGGCGGATCCAGCGGGATAACTGGGATGAAGAAGAAAAAGAAGTTTTGATTCGTTACCAAGCCACAAAAACAATTGTGTGACAATTGGAATTATATGGAGAATGCATGATGGACCTGGGTGAAGAAGAAGAAAAAGTCAAAACAAGAAACGCACTTGTAAATTATACGAAGAAATCGTATTTTGTTGAAATTCAAAATGACATTGAAAATCAAATTTTATTATTTGTATCACCACTGATTTTGATTCTGTACCTTGTGTTGTTGTTGTTATGAATGATATTAAACGTAAAACATACTCTTATAGTCTACTTTCGTCAGTACATATCCTTCTAAAATAGTCCATTGGGAGCAATATACATGTACATGTAATGATGATCGTAACTGAACAAAAAATAATGAGTCCAATGGTAAAAGTTTTCGATGTTGTGATCTATCAATAAAGGAAGTCCATCCCTAATTGGTTTCAAGCCACGTCGTGATTGTTCGGGGATAAATGCTTACGACGTCGCTCGAAATGGTTCGGATACGGAACGAGTGTTAACGACGACGCATGAAAACCTTCAATATCGCGTGAATCTCATCAGGGGTGGACATCTTTAAAGTTGATAGAGTTTGTAATGTAAGAGATGGTTCGAGAAGCTAAACTGACAACAACAACTATCTTTCGTTGGCTACGTTCGAAGCTGTCGAAGATAATTACATAAACTGTAGTTACGTTGTTTTCCAGTTTAGCTGACAATTTGTTCCAGCCTATGCCATGTGACGATGGTTTCAGCTGGCGAAGCCACAATGAATGCGTGTCTTAAGGCTTTTTTCTTGGTGTTGTGTTTGGGGCGCAGTGAAAAAGCATACAAATACAAAATCATATTCATAACCCACTTCTTTTGGCCTAATTTGGGAGAAGGCCAGGAAACCCTCACCCCCAACTGGATCTGCATACCCATTTATTCCGTGGTACAAGAGAAACTCATACCAAAGACACCAAGAAGGACAGGTCTATGATTTTTTGTTCGAAAAAACGTAAGTTGCGTAAATGAAATGTTTGAAAAGCGACGATCGTGTCCTCTTCATACTTATTACGTATTCTGGTGGCCTTTATAGATTTCTAAAGCCATACATGTGTCGTACTTCCATGGACAGCGTAACGACTAGAAGTCAATGATGAAACTGTTGTAGGAAATTCAAAAAAGAAGATATTTCATTATGTGGTACGTTGCTTTCTTCTTAACCCTTTCTCAAACAATTTTTAGGGTGGTGTAATTTAAAAAGTGCTGTAGACCATAAAATGAATGTTGATTAGATTTGTGTATAATATCACATGGAAAATGTTGAGACAAAAGGAGAAAATGTTGATGATCAGCAACTGCATTATCGTATTGCTGATTTCATTTGACATCGCTGACTTTTAGGCAATACATGCTCACTTTTTTAAAAACAACCTTATGTACATCATGATCAAAGAGACTTAAAATCACAGTGTCTGGATGTACAGGGTGTCCCAAAAGTAAGGTAACACTTATAAATGGTTCTAGCTCTGCTATTTCTTAGCCGATTTCTTTCGGAAAACTATCAATATCTGCAGAATTCATTGGAATTTTGTTCACCATACACTTCAATGATATGCACATATCAAAATGGCGTCATTTTTGACGTCATCTGTACCACTATCAAAATGACGTCACGACCTACCTTCTCAAATTGTATGTATGCGGTAAAGCATACCGTTTATCTAAATGTCCAATATGTGTGCAAATAAAATTTAAATTCTAATTCAAAATAGAAGATTCACCACGGGAATACCCATCTACTCAATTATAGATAAATTTAAACGACCTTGGTCAGATTTTGATGAACATGGAAGCAAATGCCCGAAAATATCCCTTAGCACAGAACGCATCGAAGCTTTGAATAAGACTGCACATGGAAGTCCAGGAAAGTCAATGCGAAGGATTTCGTCCGATCAAGATTCATTGAAATCATTAGTACATTGTATTTAGGATTTGTATTTGAAATTTTCCCATACCATATTTAAATTATGACTTTGGAAGATCGAGTTGAACGCAAAGATGTTGTCGGTGGAAACATGCCGGATTCGAATTCACTGGACTATTTTTTTTACTGGAGACAGGAGTTGTCTAAAGTGTAATCTCCACAGCAAGAACATATTAAATTAAACATGTTCAATGTTGCTATAAAACATTCAATGAGAATGTAGGAACCTTTCTATGGAAACATATGAGGCAGTTATAAGCCTAAAACTTTAAGCAAAAAAATAAACCATGGAAAGTGACAGAAGGGACGCAATCTAGAGAACGTCATTTACTATCAAAATGACGTCATTGATAAAATAGGGTGTGTTTGGTTTATCATATATAAAATATATAAAATTTATGATAATTTGATGAAATTTCTTTTATTCATTTTTACACATAACATTCTGTACTGTCAGCGATATAAGGAATATATAAGTGATATATTGGCCGAGATATATTAGATTTTAAGTGTTACCTTACTTTTGGGACACCCTGTATTACAGATTTCATTTCACATGGCACAGCTTTAGCTTTTGTTATCATAAATTACACGCCTGTGCTTTTCTACAAATAACAATGCATATATATATTTTCTTGTATACATGTAATATCTGTGTACTATGATATAAGTCTTTTTGAAGAATGTTACGCTGTATGCGAAATACGAATACATTTTGAATAAAGGTCAGTGTCGGGTAAATTGAAATCCGTATTAACAAGAAAACATGACTAACCCAATTTTACGAAAAGCCTAAGTGTGTATTTAATGATAATAACAGCTAACGATGCGCCACGTCAAATGAAAACGGTAAAATATGCGAAAACATACGAAACAGTCTCACGTATTACGGTAACAATGGTACTGATGGACTGTAACAGAAGAGTGGGCATGCATTTTTGTAGCTTATTATATTCATGTTCTTATTTCATATCTTTTAACCCTAGTCATACTTGTCCTTAACCCATTCCCACATGTTGGGGCTTTTTGACGCCAAACAAGATGAATGCCATGAGAAATATTGTGAGAAATCAAGAAATTGTGTATGACAAGAAATTTCTTCATTTTCCACAAAGTTTTCTATCCCAAAAGAACAAGAAACATAAATCTCATTTGCTTGAAATTGTCTTCTGCAACATCTTCGACTTTAACCCTTTTCCAAACGACAAAATCCTAAGGTGATCCATTTCAAAATCTGAATACAGTCATCAAAATAGATGTCGAAAAAGACTTGATTTGTGTAAAATATGGTGTAGAATACATTGATGCAAAAGGAGAAACTGCTGGTCATCAGCAGTTTCTTCTTTTATCTCAATGTTTTCTCAAATCATTTATATCAGGGACGTCAAAACCAGGTCTTGTTTGGGAAAGGGTTAAATAGACTGGTCTAATATTTGCCGTCCGGTAAAAAGTTAAGAAGGGTCATTGTGCAGTGTGGTTCAATAATTCTATTAGTCTATTTTGAAGTTTGAACAAGCTTAAAAATTCTGGAAACAATTAAGGGGGAATGCTCCAGTTTCCTAAAATTTTTCCCAATAATAGAATTTATTTATATTTTGTATGCTGAAATTACATGTTATTACCAATTGAAAAATAAAATAAAAGTGGGTGGTCAGCGATCTTGTTTGAATTTTATAGGCACTCGTATCACATACCCCTACAGCGAAAAAATGCACAATTTCTGGCACCTGTCCAAGGTCACTAAAATGCTAATAAAAAGCTGTATATTCATCGTTTAGTCCCGAAAACGGATTTAAAGTAACGTCTTACATTCAATACAAACAGAAAACCCAAAATAAGTGCTATTATAATTGCGTAAATGTATAAAACAGCATGCTCACGTGTTCGGTTAGATCAACGAAGCTAAGGTGTTTTATGTCAAAATTTGCATATTTTCGGAAATATTTCAAGTTCTACATAATAGAATTTGATAAAACTCCCTCATTGTATTAAGCAACATGTCCTGGTAATAATTCAAAAAGAAAATGTATAGGTCAGCGCACTAATTAGTGAATTACGGCAATTTTTATCAGCTACACATGAATAAAATGACGCAAAACAGTGGTAACTGCATACACACTTACGACTGTCTTGCTCTAAATAATCGATTTCCATCTTGCGAAAATCAGTATCGCATAATAAATACACTTTTACCGTCGAAAAAGGTAAATTGTAATGATGCGTTTTATTATTGAAAATCTGGTAGCCAAACATATTGGTACGAAACATTTAATTTACTACAGTAATGTCCGAGTGTTCCGAAAAACTGGAGCATTCCCCCTTAAATTTACGTTACTCAGCAACTAAAAGTTGAACTTTAGGAAAAAGGTAACATTTTTTTTTGAAAACAGAGAAAATGTTTTTTATCCGTATTTTTTTCTTTTTTCACTCGATGTTTTCCAATGCATATTTAGGGTGTCAAAATCAGGGATTTATCAACACAGGTTAAAAAGCTGGGCTTAGATTTCGAGGCGCTTTATTCAGTTGACACTCAATCAGGAACGTTTTTAAAATTCGGACAGCATCAAATTGACGTTCCAGATCGAGAATGTCTGGGATTTAAAAGGTGTTGTCTACCCTGGATTGGGATTTGATAGATCTCTGCAGGCACAGCTTGAGTAACCAAGATTTTAGGTAATTAAACTTTTTTATTTAGATTTTTATTAAAAAAAATAAACACGGGTTTAGAAATGTTTTAAGATTATGAGGTGTCCTAAAAAAATAAGATTAAATGATAACATTTTCTAACGTTACACCGTTTAAATTTGCGCCGTCTTTGCGACATCACGTGAATATAGGCCTATCATGGTCACGTGATTTATATGCCTGCAGTGATAATGTAAGGCATTGTCTGGGATTTAAAAAGTGTTGTCGAGGTCTCGTCAACTATTCTGACTAAATAGAAGCACTGGTGGTGAACTCGGCGACAGCGAGGGACATTTTCTATACAACAAGGTATGGATATTTTGCGTTTAAATGTGAATTTAAAGATTTTTTCTAATGACAATGAATTTGTTCTAAACATAGACCGGGTTTACCGTTATGTATTGCTAAACCGTCGGCGCTGTTATAAAATCTCGTAACTACGGCTTTATCGAAGCCGTAGTTACGATATTTTATAACAACACCGGCGGAATACAATGATCGCGAAAAAACGTCCCACGCTTTCGCCGAGTTCACCACCAGGGAAATTTGCGCCATCTTTATGATATCACGTGAATATATCATGGTCACGTGATTTATATGCCTGAAGAGAAAATGTAAGACATTGTCACTGTGTGGAGTTTGATCGAGAATGTCTGGGATTTTAAAAAAGTTGTCGTGGTTCGTCAACTATTCTAACTACATTATAGGTCTCTAAACAAGTACAAGGTTTGTATGGTACAACCATCTTCATACATTTATAATTCATTTGGGAAGTTTTTTTTCTCTAAAAATGTTGAAAATGTTTCCAATTTTACTTGATGGTAGTGAAATAATTATGTCGATAGCCAACGTTTTTTTTATTAAATAGAGGCTGTATAGTAGATTCTACGCGAAATAAACATTCCTAAGACTCTATCTGACTTAGTGTTCGTTAGCAGTTCATTGGAGACGGGGCGTGGCTATGTATAGATGTCACATAAACTAGCTGACAGTCTTGTTTATTCGAAATATAGCGGAGAAATATTGAAATATACTGCATTTGTCATTGGTCCAAAAAGTAGGTCGAACACTTGATTTAAATCCGTCAAAAATATTAAAGATCCACACCAATCGAAAGTTTGTCCATGTCATCAAAATTTTTGACAAGGTGATAAGATAAATTATAAATGATTTAGCTGAACTGCGAAAATGGTCATTATAACATTTAGGCCAGGATGGGTCGACAGTGACTATGTCTATGCAAAGAACGGTTAAGAGGACGAATTGGTGACCAGTGCAAGTATTTAAGGGTACCAAGCGAGAAATTCGACTTCGCTGCATATAGACATCTAGACCACTGGCGTCGCTAGCCGAAAATAAAGTGTACGCAAAACGCATACCTAGTGTATCAGGGGAAGTTTCATGGCGGGGTGCATACTGCTGGATGGTCTTGCGGGCATCTTCAAGATTTTTTTGAAAAGTTAATGTAGATCTAGATGCTTATTAAACACATACCAAAGGCCCACCCGGTGCCACGAATGACCGTGGTCATTCGTGGCTCCTGGTGGGTATTTAGTATTTATTTTAATGGCGAATAATGTATTTATTTCAAGGGAAACAAATACAGTACATAAATCCACATTTCTTTATCTTTATTGCGATGTGTATGCAATTGCGTTTTTGCGTACGAGTTGCTACGCCTATGACAGTGACTATATCTATGCAAAGAATGGTTAACAAGACGAATTGGTAACCAGTGCAAGTATTATCGTGTACCAAGCAAGGAAGTCTCTTTCGCTGCATATAGCATTGTGGCAGAAGGGGAAATGCTGGCCACCCGCTTTTTTCCTCCTCTGTCTCAAGTGTATCTTGCGTCTGATGACGGGTATGCAATGGTTGTTAGGTATCATACATCGACCCTTTCCCAAACAATACAATGGCAATGAATTTTGTGCTAAATATAGAGTGGGTTTAAAGTTATGTTTTGATAAACCGTCAGTGTTGTTGTAAAATTTCGTAACTCGGCCATTCTCAATTAGAACTTACACCTTCCAAAATTTTTTCGAGAAAAATGAAGTATTACAAAATGTAAAGTATGTGGTCTTTTCATAATTCTACAATTTCCATGAAGATATTGTGAAATTCTTTTGAACATCAATAAGTTCGTTTGTTCATGATGTTAGTATGAATACTAGTACCCATTTGCCCGATTTTAACGCCAGAAATGTTCGTGACTTCGTACTTGAAGTTTCATGACAGACATTTACTATTTAAAGACTAATGGCATTGATTTGGATATAAATTAAATCACATAGTATGATGTCTAAGACGCCGAATTCAACAATAATGGTATGAACTTCGTGTTTAATCACGCCGAAACGGCCATTTAAAATGTTGTCTCAAAAGTGAACAACCAAATATACAACAAATTGTGATTGAATATATATTACCGATCGTCATAACATTTATATCTTTATGTTTGACTACCGATGCAATATTTTATTCTAACCGTAACCAACTGACTTGTTTATGGAATATGATATAAATGCTAGATAGGCACTTAGGCATTCGTATCATTTATGAAATAATAACAAGTTTAGCGGTCTTTATTGCGCAAATAAAACCCGATGTGCGACGGACTACATGTGTAGGTAAACACCGAGGCGCAAAGCGCCGAGGTTTTTGCCATAACATGTAGTCCAGAGCACAGAGGTTTTTATTGCGCAATAAAGACCGCTAAACTTGTTATTATCTCCATTATAACACTCAAAATAACAAAACGCACATTCGAAATGTGTTATTTTGTGGAAATTCTGCCATGAACTAGTTTTCGGCGTAGGAAACGCTTGGCGGTCAAGTGACGTCATTGATGACGTCATTTGACGTTACCTTGACGTTACGTGACGTTTTGGCGCATACACAAAGCATAATTACATAGAGTCATTATTGGTCAAATAAAACCCGATGCAGTTCTTCTTTCGCTATATATGGATTTTACGGAAACGTGTTATAATAAACAATAAAGCATCTATGTGACATCACGAACCTTTCACTATTTGAGTAAAACTTTAATATACTTGTATAAATAGTTCAACCTATGGAAACAGATACGTTACAATTAGGCCTATATTGGACATTTATATCCACGGATTGAACAAACTCTTTTGCAGAAAAATAATTAATAATAGAACGAATGTATTTCAAAAATTATACTTTGAAAGGTAACAAGATCTTCAAACAAATAGAAACATTTAACACGAATAACCCCATAGTCAATAAACTTCTAAACAAACCATACTTGAATACTTTTACACTGTGAATTGTAAATGCTGCACGCAGTTTATAAGCATGATAATGAAAGTTTCGTCATTTGGACCAGAACTTCTCGCAGCAAACATGGTATGAATCAAAGCGATATCTTTGCCCAGTTTGAAAGCTGTCTGCGATCTTCCTATTGCTCTGGACTTTTTTCCTTACTATTGTCTTAATGACCTTAGATCCCAACCATGATAATATGTATGAATCCTTTGTCTATTGAAAAGCAATGCATTAATTCGCTTTGATAAAATTTATCTCTATTTTACCGCCACCTATGTCAATAGGAAATACCAGTACTGGCTAAAATCCTAAACGGGTATTGATATATTATCTCTTTTCGGGGTATTAGATAAATATATTTGTTGTTTTGTCTTTTCGTACAAATCTGTATCAAAATGTCAATCTGCAATAACAGTTCCATGCTGTTACATTCAGTTTATATACGTTTTTTAAACATAAAAGAGCCGGAAAGGTTCGTGATAATGTTCACGAACCTTACCTTTATTTCAAGCAGATGTTCCATAATGAGTTTTGACAGAATGTGTAAGTATATCATTTTCCGTGCAAGCGACACAATTGATAAAACAGTATGTAACCGAAGAAAGTGTGCAAGTTTTATAAAAAACGAAATAAGGCCAACTTTCTAATTATTCCCAAAACTGTTGAAACACCGCATGTTGTCTTATTGAAGCTGTTGTTTTGGATTTTTATTACGCTATATATCAATTTATATCACATTGTACCCATGTACTTCTTCACAGTCGCGATATTAAGGTAGTGTGGCAGTCATTAAAGCTGTTTGTGGAAATCATTGCACGAACCTTTCATCACGAACCTTTTTTCAGCATCCTTCAAATGAAATAATTTTATATTTAATGACACATAATGTGTTATTTTCAACCCGGTAAGAAGTATATGACGGGATCGAGTAAATAGACAACGTTTGCATTATAAAGATCGATTAGAAAACGCTACATAGCCCTCACGAACCTTTCATTCTTAACTCGAACCACGAAAAAACGCTATATTTTTCTTTCATAATTAAAAAATGGCGAGGAAGGTCTGCATAATCACGCTATCATATCATTCTGTGGTCATTTTTACACGAAATCGTGAATTGAAAGTTGTTAAATGATGAAACGTTTTTTCTGAACTATTGCTTTTGATTCATAAAGAATCTTTTATACGATTCGGTGACAAGCAATTATCTCCATTCACTTGACACAAAAAATGTAGTGATATGTGTCAAATGTACATTTCCATACACGCGTGTCATTTCTTTAAAATATGGTACCAAACATTTTGAAATTTAATCATAAAAAGTCATCGAAAAGTACATCTACTTTTGACAAAATGGACGGCGACCGTAACGAACCTGTCATTTCCGCAACTTTGAATGATATTTTGAAGAAAATGTTTGCTCATAGAATTCTTTTTTCTGGTTGTCAATGGTAGAGAACGTCCCCTTTCTTAAATCAAAACAACTTTACGTCATACAATCATTGTAGATAGAAGATAATGGGTGGCGACAAGCAAATTTAAGGGGTGTAAGTTCTAATTGAGAATGGCCGAACTACGGCTTGAATCAAGCCGTAGTTACGAGATTTTATAACAATACCTACGACATACTATTGTTTGTCCGAAATTACGTCATTGTTTACTTGATAAAATCGTTCCCTATTTTGGACTTATTCGCTTACAGAGCCGCAGTGGGCGTCAAAATGGCTGTTGATAAAGGAAAGATCTGAGTAAAATATAGCATGGAAAATATTGGGACAAAAGGAGAAATCAGCAATTTCTTCTTTTGTCACAAAATTTCCCTAAGCCTTTTCTACTAAGGATGTCAAAACTAGGTCTTGTCCGAAAAGGGTTAACAAGTATCAGCAAATATTTTTGTAACATAGCATAATGCCTATAGTTACATAAATAGTAATTAGACCACTATCTAATAGATAACATTTTTATTTTAATTAACTTGCAAAGGTTTTTAAATTCTTTTTGCTTTGAGTAGCTATTCATAATTTAACCTATCTTGTGTGTGTATTAATTTTGGTCTTTGGTAATGCCAAGGTTTAGGATATGTGCTTCTTTCATATGAAAATTTTCTGCATTCAAGTATATAGTGGAATTCATCACCTATTTTGTTATCACAGTCTGTACAGACTCTTTGATTTATTAGTGTTCGATCTACTTTTTGGATCAATGAAATTGCAGTATATTTTAAAATTTTGCCGCTCTATTTCGCATAAACGGGCTGCCGGCTAGATTATGTGACGTCTATACGTAGCCACGCCCCGTCTCCACTTAACCCTTTCCCAAACAAGACCTAGTTTTGACGTTCCTAATAGAAAAGGCTTGGGAAAACATTGACACAAAAGAAGAAACTGCTGATAACCAGCTGTTTCTCCTTTTGTCTCAATATTTTCTGTGCCACATTTTACAGAAATCATATCTTTCATAACATCAATTTTGTCATTTGTGGCAGTTTTTGAAGTGGATCACCCTAAAATTTTGTCGTTTGGGAAAGGGTTAATTAACCGCTAGCGAACACTAAGCCAGATTGAGTCTGAATAGTAGTTTCTGCGCAATATAAACATTCAATGCGCTGCACGCATTTGAATGTTTATTTCACGTAGAATCTACTATACAGCCTCTACATTGTATCTAATACTTGGTGTTTTAGTCCAATTTCCTGTTTCAATAGGGAAATTGTGGTTTCTTGTTCTTAGTTTTACATAGTTGAACAAATCTTGGAATCTACTTTTTGCCAAGTATTTTTCTTGGCCAAAATTTGTTTTAAATATCTTATAATAATAATAATAAAAAAAATCAAAAACAGGAAATCAAATTAGCCCAAAAACATTTTACACAATAAGAAATATTTGAGTTCTTGACATGTGATGTTTTTTCACAATTTCTAATTTCCGGTGGCAAATGTAACAGTAATTTTATCACGATGGATAATCACGTGATACAATTTCAGAAAATTTTCAGTAACATTGTTAATACTGGACCGTTTTGAATTCAATTTAAAGCAGAGAAAGTGGACATGCGTCTCGCATTCGATGGACGTGTTGGTCTTTTAAAAAACAGCTGGTAAAAAAGTTATTGAAGATCAACAATCATTTTGGTTGATCTTCAATAACTTTTTTCCCAGTTGATTTTTCAAAAATCCAACACGTCCAGCTTATTTCTGGCATTTTCTCGTCATTTCTGCTTCAAACAGAATTCAAATTGGTCAATTATTAACAAAGATATTGGTGATTTTCTAAAATGTTGAGTCATGTGATTATCCATCATGTTAATGACTTCTAAAGGCCTACTGGTAGAGATGGAGAATGCAGTATCAGTAGGTAAAGACCACAACAAGTCTGACCAAGATGAAAGTGCTACTACAGGAAATGGTGTCAATGGTACAAAACAGTACGACAGTCTCAACGCTGATGCTACGTATGCCGACGATCCAAACATGAAATGTGGATTTGGATCGTTCCATCCAGATTGCTTGCAGGTAACATTTTATTAAGGTAACCTACCCCTAATGAGATTCGCACGAAGTCGGAATTATTCGGGCGACGCCGAAAACATTCTATGAAAATTAAGACAATATAAATGAGCCGGGATCTCGAAAAACGTCCCTTATAGCATTTGAGACATCCACGTTTCAAGACCAGCCTGTGCCTAAGCAAAGACTAGCATACACCGATACTGCTTTTCTATGGTTGCTACAGTTCACAAAGAATGTGTAAGAAAACAACGTTGATCCTGATCAGACTGTGCGTATGCACAGGCTGGTCTGGATCCAGGTTGTTCTCAAATGCCATAAAGGACGTTTTTCTAGATCCTAGCTCAAATGAATTTAATTTGTTGAAAAATTAATGAAATTTGTTGAAAAATTAATGAAAATGATTCATTAAATTCTACGTTATTTCCAAAACGGTAAGTGTTGCGTTTAAAGTGTCTCTAAGTGTAGATTAGATGGTAAAACATAACTGTAATACTATTTACAGTCGACACTCGTTGTGTCGACATCGGATAAGTCGAATTTTCGCTTAAGTCGAAGTTAAAGTCATGTCCCGTCCTCAACGTATGGATATCAAAATGTTTAATCAAAATAATTCTGAAACAAATACAGCCATTGAAATTTAGTAGGAAAAGGATAGAAATTGCTCGTTTCGAGCAATTTCTTTCCTTTTCCTACTATATTTCAATCATTGACACATACGATGTCCATCAAGAATGGTTAAATAACGTTTTGATCGAAAAATAATCAAAATCGGATGTGTCGAACTCCGGATATGTCGAGTTATTTTGACGGCCCCTCTGACTTCAACACAACGAGTGTCGACTGTATTTATTTTTTCTATGGTCAACTTTTAGGTTTTTGCAAGAATGGGTGCCTTTGTCGGAATCTACAGCATATCTGGATTGCTGACTTCTAGTCTGTCGGTCTATGTTAATTCTCAGGTAAGCATTCAATTTACAATTTGTTGTGTCATTGGCAATAAAAATATAAAATTACCAATCAAATGATTTGTTCAGTCAAGTGTTCAATGTTCACAGTGCATATTATATCATAATTTAAGACCTGACAGAGAATTCGTTTCGATACAGATTATGTACAGATATACCATGCACTTCAATCACGCAAAATCACATTTCTAGATACCATATCATCGTTGTTCAACGAAATCACGTAACTGCAGCTTCTTTTAAGCTGCAGTTACGAGGTTTTCGTTGAAAAGCAGCGATATACCGTTGCAAGCAAACAGATTGTCAAACAACCATTAAGAAAAGCTCTCGTCAACATGTTGTTGCGATAAACGACAAACACAAGGGATATTTTTGACAAAAGTGTTGCATGAATCAAGATGATTCACAAATTTTCATACCGTGGTGCATTTCTGACATTTATGACACAAAAGTATACGAATATATGTAATTGTCTGAAGGAAAATAGAAATATTTATGCCGTGGACGTCATCAGTAGTATAGGGGACGCTTTGGCTTCAAACAAAGATGACGTAATCACCGCCATTTTGTTACTTTTTATAGTAACCCACTTGTGCTTAAGGAAGCTACTATTTTTATACTATTGACGAATTTGAATTTTTGAAACAATAAATAGTTAAGTCGGAATGAAATGAAAGGAACACAAATGGCATTTGAGCGCACCTTATATCCATGTAAGCCTATGCATAGCCAGTCTTGTCAACGTGCATGGGTTTTCAAATGGTTTCTTCATTACCTGCAGCAACCCTCTGTGAGGAGTAAGAACAATGCCTAGACTGCAAATAGGCATAGACTAGTCTAAATCCATGTAGTTCCGAATGCCAAAAAAGATTTTTTGCTAGACCCCAGATCATGTGAAATGATTCTCTAATCGTTCAATTTTAGGTGTCTATGTTGGAAAAGCAGTTTGGATTTAGCAGTGCGGAGGCTGGCGTTCTGATGAGCTGTAATGATATAGGATATCTTTCAGTCGCTCTGTTTTGTGGCTACTTTGCAAGCAAGGTAAATAAATCTGTCGTGTTATCCTTTCTTTTATTATGGCATTGTATGGTAATTCCGTATAAATGTTTTATTTTAGTCAATAAAGTAATAATTCATTGTGCTGTTTGGTATTTCTTATCAAAAACCGTTCTAAGCTGCAGATATATTCAATTATTCAATTAATAGCAAGTATTGTTTACCACATTCATTAAATCACAACTCTCTGGTCTTTGCGTTATCAATTCAAATTGGCACTAAATTTTCATTTTACAGGAACTTTATGTTGTAAATGTTTTCAAGTTGACTTTTTAAAGTGTAAATGTATTAATCATGTCAGAGGAAATATTGCAAATTTCAGGTACACATACCACGAGTACTTGGACTGAGCACTATATTATTCGGAGTTTGCGGTATCATGTGCGCCTTGCCCTACTTTTTAGAAGACCAGTCCACTTATGACGTAAATCCGCTCTCTCCGAATGCAACCGTTTCCGCAAGTCGCCGGAAAGTACCGATGTGTGATGTTACTAACGTTTCGTTGTCTGAGAGCGCATGTTCTAGTTCTACGTCTGACGAAGCTGCATTCAACATAGAGGAATTGAGGGTTAAACGAGTTGCCTATTGGTTGATTGCAATTGGAATGGTAAATAAGTTATTCAGGCTCTACGAAAACATGTAATGAGTACTATTGAAAGTATTTACATATGCTGTTACAACTGTTCGACAAGGTGAATTTTGGTCAAATTTTGTCGACGTCTGTGACGTTCTTTTGAGTCATTTTATGACGTTGGCAGAGCTCTGGATGATGGCTTGCAATGTTTCTTTATTATTTATCAAACGATTTCAATGAATGCCCCCTCTCATCTATATCTCTGCATTGGTAGCCTATAAAATTATAAATTGCATTTATTAGAATTCAATATCGACCTACTTAGTGTTTGAAATTTCCTTTAGAAGACTTTTAATGAGTACTGGTATTTACGATCGCAAAGATTTGTTTAACAATGCCGCAGATGACAAAATGTTATCTAGACTGGTCTAATTGAAAACCTGTCGCGATGAAAATGAACTTCAATAGCGAGTCTACATTGTAGTGGAGAGAAAATGCTTGTCATTAGCAATTCCTTCTTTTGAGTCATTTTTTTTCAATAGAAATGGCGTCAAAACCAGGATTTAAGATTTAATTGATAACAAAGCTGGATTGGGATATAATGTATTTTATTATACCTTTCTGAAAATGATGGAACTATCTCATGTTTCTTCGTGTTTCCCGTAGGTTTTCCAAGGGGTCGGAAAGTCAGTTAGAAACCCGTTCGTTACCCTGTATATTGACGATGGTGTTGACAAAAGGAAGACCGGATTTTACATGGGTATTATTATAGGGACTTCCATATTTGGTCCTGCACTGGCGTATCTATTAGGCGGAGTATTCAGCAAGATATATGTGACGCTAAAACGTAAGTAAATTAGGGCTACCTTTTTTACTTGCTTTACTTGAAGTGTAAGAGAAGTTACAAAAGTTCAAAAGAAGGTTTGGCACATTAAAATATTAAACTATGTATTCGATTATCTTCATTGTCAAAGATGTTTAAGAAGTTTGACCCTTTCCCAAACAAGACCTGGTTTTGACGCCTCTAAGAGAAAATGCTTGGGAAAATATTGAAACAAATGAAGAAACTGCTGATAACCAACCAGCAGCTTCTCCTTTTGTCTCAATATTTTCTTTGTCATATTATACACAATTCATGTCTTAAATAACATCCGTTTTGTCGTTTGCGACAGCTTTCATATCGAACCCCCCTAAAACTTTGTCGTTTGGGAGAGGGTTAAATAAGATGCATTGTTGTTTTCAGAAGACATACCTACCTGGTTCTCTTTGGTTCTGCAGGAAAACTTCTTAGACCTCTTAGGTCTGGTTTTCCAACTTAGCTTTTCACACATTCTGGTCATTACTTTAGTATTCGCATAAATGTTTGATGTTATTTAATTATTATTATATTAGTGTTTTAAGGATAGTGATTTTTTTTAAATAAGCTGGGGTCTTGAAAAAGGTCCCTTATAGCATTTGAGACAATCATGTTTCAAGACCAGCTTGTACATAAGAGCAGCCTGATCAGAATAGACTTTGCTGTACAGTTATAAGTAGCTATAAATCATGAAGAAGCTATTTGAGGACAGCATGGATCCTGATCAGACTGTGCGCATGCACAGGCTGGTCTGGATCCAGAGCCGCGTTCTTTAGAACGAGATTTCTTGAGATATCTTGAGATTTCTTTAGATGTTTTAGGATAAAGCGCTCTTTTGAGCAAGATTTTTAAGACGATCATTGCGAGCCGCCATTGCTCTATACTTCTTTCGGAACCCCTCGGTAAATTCTGTATAATTTATATGGGAGAGAATTGACGGAGTAGTTCCGAATGCTAAATGATTCATAAACCGCGGAGTTCCGAATGCTCCATACTTCATACAAATGACGTCATGATGACGTCATTTGTATGAAGTATGGAGCATTCGGAACACTTCGCTTATCATCTCGGTCTCGAAGACGCTGTATCAAAAACATCTTTTAAAGAATTCTTAAAAAATCTCGCTCTAAAGAACGCGCCTCATGTGGTTCTCAAATGCCATAAAGGACGTTTTTCCATATCCGGGCTCAAATACATTTTCCAGCGGTCGAAATAACCCCAAACGATCCCAGATGGATCGGTGCATGGTGGTTGGGTTTCCTTGGATTTGGCGCATGCGCAATACTATTTAGTGTACCGCTCATGTGTTTTCCGAGAAAACTGAAGTCAAGAAGCCGTCGACAGGCGGAATTGGGCGAAGTAGCAGCACCGGAGAAGCAAGAAAGTAATCGGTCATTCTTAAGGGTTATATTTGCTGAAATTAAAGGTAAATACCAAGAAAAAGTAAAGCGGCGTTCTTAAATGCTAACTTCAAGTAACTTGCTGGCATTCAATGTCCAAAGATTTATTCAAAGAAGTCATGTGTGGAAAAAGTATGTACTTTTTTTAAAATTATAATGCACACACGTCATTTCTATTTTTTTGATAATTATTGACTAGGGGTAAGTGAAACCGTATAATAGGAAATATTGTCATATAGTAGAGTCTTAAGCTAAAATTCTAATGTAGAAGCAACTAGTTGACAGATAAAGTTTTGGTACGTGTACACGGGTTTTCGGTCTTTTTCTGTATTTAGTGTGGTTAGACTTTTTCCTAACCGATTATCGCTTCATTTCCAGGTTTTGTTCTGGCGATGTTCCGTATACTAAAGAATCCTGTATATACAACACTAGCGTTGTCCAACTGTGCCAGCATAATAGGTGTATCTGGGATGTTAGCATTTATGCCAAAGTACTTCGCCTCTCAGTATTCAATACCTTTGTGGAAAGCAAACATCATACTAGGTATCTATTCATTTTCTCAATATCCAGGATGTTAGCCTTCATGACGAAGTACTTTCGTACTTTTCTTCGCG
Source organism: Fragum sueziense (assembly GCA_963680895.1). Classification (NCBI taxonomy): domain Eukaryota; kingdom Metazoa; phylum Mollusca; class Bivalvia; order Cardiida; family Cardiidae; genus Fragum; species Fragum sueziense. The sequence continues at coordinate 10,539,226 of OY804608.1, forward strand.
ATACTCTATGCCTCTGTGGAAAATAAATATCATACTAGGTATCTATCAATTTCCATAATGTTGACTGGGTGATAACTAGCTTCGCAATTTTCAACTGTCAACTGAAGGGGTACACGTAGGTACCTAAATGTGAGCAACCCGTGTTGTATTGGGACAAATCATATGATATGTCATAAATAGCAATTCGCGTTTTTGTTTTCCTTTTATTAATTATACATTCTTCTATTTTGCAGCATTAAGCAGTATTACAGCAGTATCTATCGGTAGTTTTGTGGGCGGTATTTTGACTCGGCGAGTGAGTATGACGCCAATGACCACTTGTAAATTATTGGCGATGTTTTATTTCGGGAATATTGTCTTTCAACTGACGGGATTGGTGCTGGGATGTGAGCAACCAGTGCTGTATGGAGACAAATCATACAGGTACAAACGAATAACTATTTCCCGTAGGAACTGTATCGTATATTGTTTCATAATTGTATTTGGTCATTTTTTGACGGGATACCAAGCATGCCATACTAATCGCAATAATTACAAGAGGGCCAGAATGGCCCTATATCGCTCACCTGACTTTTTTGTTTTAAATCTGACATTTAGTTTCATATTTTCATGCCTCTCCGTAGGTCCAGGTCATTGCAAGCAAAAATGTGTAAGTCAAAATATTCTCCAGTTGGAGCACAGAAATGGATTTTTAACAAAGACCTATGTCATCAAAAAACTACAGGGCACTTTTTTGGGCAAAGGACAGCAACTGTGTAAAGTTTCATGATCTTGGGTTCAATTAACCCGCTCTGCCAGGCCAACATTTTTCACGAATCTAAAAACCTGTAACTTAATTTTGAAAAGAATCCCATCAAGGAACATTCCTGCCAAATTTGGTTCAAATTGGCCTTATGGTTTATTTTGAAAGAATCTTCTTATGATTTCTCTAAATCCGATAAGCCCCGCCCAGTCCAACCACATTTTTGACGTATCAAATATTTGCGAAGAAGTTATGTCTAAGGTCACACAAGGAGCACTTCTGCCTAGTTTGGTTCAAATTGGCCGATTGGTTAAGGAGAATAAGATTTTTGAAGACTTTTCTACGATTTCTCTTAGTAGGATAAGCCCCGCCCTGCCACGCCCACAGTTTTTTTATCAAACTAAAAATTTATGAACAAATGTTGAAAAGGGTCACTCAAGAAACAATTCTGCCAAGTTTGGTTTAAATTGGCTGATTTTAAAGAATTTTCTTATGATTTCACGAGTCCGATAAGCCCCACCCTGCCACACCCACATTCTTTGACAAGTCGCGAAAAAGTTTTAAGAAGAGTCACCCCAGGAACATTTCTGCAAAGTTTGGTTCTAATTGGCCAAATGGTTAAGGAGGAGAAGATTTTTGAAGAATTTCTTAACGATTTCTCTAGGTCGGATAAGCCCCGCCCTTCCACGTCCACATTATTTGACAAAACTAAAAACTTATGAACAAATGTTGAAAAGGGTTATTTAAGGAACAATTCTGCCAAGTTTGGTTCAAATTGGCCAAATGGTTGATTTTTAAAGAATTTTCTTATGAAAAGCCCCGCATGGCAACGCCCACATTTTTTGACGAATCAAACATCCACGAACAAGCTTTGAGAAGGGTCACTCAAAGAATATTCCTGCTAAGTTTTGTCAAAATTGGTCCATTGGTTTTGGAGAAGATGTTTGAAGAAATTGTTGACGGACGGGCGGACGATGAGTGACCACAATAGCTCACCTCGAAAAGGCATCAAATTGAGAAAAAGACAATCATGTTTCTCATTATATACCGCATTTCAAATCATTACATACCGGTACTTTTCCTCGACAAGAGTAGAATTAATCTATTTTTTTATGAAGATCATATTATATATCAACGGAAGAGACTTAAAACACTAAGTTTGCATACCCAGTTTTTTGTCCATGTTTATGTCACTTCTTTACCAAAATTTGACAAGTCACAATAGGGAACGATTTTATCCAGTAAACCATGATGTAAATTTCGACGAATAAACAATATTTCGTTGGTATTGTTATAAAATCTCGCCGTATCAAGCCGTAGTTACGATATTTTATAATAAAACCAACGGTTTATCAAAACATAACGGTAAACCTAGTCTATTTTCAGCACAAAATGCTTCGCCATTTTCGCTAACTCTCATTGCTTTTCAGTACACACCCAGAATTATATACCGCCACCAACACCACGTGTTTACAAGGGTGTGAATGTAACGACGAGAAATATTTCCCTATATGTGGCGAGAATCGGCTAGATTATTATAGTCCGTGTCATGCTGGATGCCTTGAGAAGAAAGGAGCGATGGTTAGTTTCTTTCTTTTTTCGTAATACGAAAGGTATAGGTACCATTGGCGCGCGATTTCGTGAAGACAAAACAACTGTAATTTTTCCCGTTAAACTTTGATGTATAGGGGAGACCGGGGCTATTTCGGCCCCGGGGCAAGTTCGGCTAGTGGCTCTTTTGAGCCTGTCGACAGAGATAGAGAGCTCTGACCCGGATTTTAATGTCACTCATGACGAAAGCTTTTCGCAGAAGGTTTTTGGTCGAATTTAATACAAAAACATACAATTTAGAACAAGATTCTGATTTTTAGACACTTTCAGTATTTTTCCACATTTATGTAAGTTTTAATTTATAGTAATATGCGCCAGGATTCAGATTTCATTTTTGTATATTTATGAAGACAATTAAGTCCTCTTTCATATCAAAACTAAAGATGAAGTGCTCATGTTATCTAAAAGAAGATATGGCGTGATGTTGACACCAGGTCTGTCTGGGGCTAGTTCGGCCTTTGGGGTTGGGGCAAGTTCGGCCACCACCAAACTTGCCGATGAATAAAAAGAATAATCGCTGTTAGAATTGCCATTTCTTGACGACTCCGAATATATCAATTGTTCAGACCTAGCTCTAACAGAAATGTAAAAAATGGACAAATTCAAAATCACAGGCCGAACTTGCCCCAGCCTCTACTTGTTACCCCGAATGTCCCCTTACTCACGATGACTTGACTGTTATAACAATGCTTTTTCAATTTATACCTTCATTTGGAAGTCGTATACAGATTCCTTTAAATTTAAACAGTCTAAAAATCAAATATAAGGATTTAAAGGTCTGTGCATACCTTGCCCCAAGGGTGGGCCGAACTTGCCCCATGTATGGGGCAAGTTCGGCCACCACGATCAAAACTCTATAATTCGAAATTCTCTTTATTGAAAAGAAAAATATAAAAAGGACAGACGCAGTTTGAAAGGCTTTCTCCCGTCGAACTTAAATATATAAATCACGCCAAAATAACTTTCATATAATTCAAAATATGAGCAATCGAAATTAGGGGGACGAAATAGCCCCGGTCTCCCCCTATATAATATAGCTGTACACGTATATCGTTTCAGGGTTTCGTGAACTGCACGTGTATCCCAGGCGGTCATGCACGTGCCGGACTCTGTGACCAGGGCTGTTCTACCAACCTCTACATCTACGCTGTGTTTACGTTCATAGGAAAATTTGTGGCGGCCCTCAAAATAATCCCAGCCTTTATAGCTACCATAAGATGCGTGGACGAGAGTGACCGGGCGGTGGCTACAGCAACGTTCAGTTTTCTGACGTCTACACTAGGTATGCACCATTCACGATATTATGACACGTGTTTACAGTTTTTAACCTTTATAAATAACGAGAAAACGTTATCAATTTTCGATAAAATTTTGCATGTGCTGGTTCGAATCTTGCAGGTGGGATACACCTGCAAGATATGAACCAACACATGCAAATTTACAATAGTTCGGATTTCGATATTTTGGGTTTTTCATGGATGAATATTGTAAGCATGTACCATAAGATCGCGATATGAATTGTACAAGGGTTGTTCCAGAAAAAGTAGAACTTTTTATTTACAATTGTCATGATGCGTTCACGTTTATAGAAAAATTTGTGGCGGCCCTCAAAATAATCCCAGCCTTCATAGCAACCATTAGATGCGTTGATGAGAGTGACCGGGCGGTGGCTACAGCAACGTTCAGTTTTCTGACGTCTACACTAGGTAGGATTACATCAACCAATTTAACACTGCATTAATCAGATATAATTTATGACGATCGTATAACTATTACACAGTAAATTAAACTGACGTCCAAAAGAAACGCTCCAATGACATTTGTCGTTATTTTCTTTATGCATTTTACAATGTTATTGAAATGTATACTGTATATTATCATTTTGACCGACAATTACGGCAAATGAAAAAATATGCGTTTCTATGCGTTATGATGTCCATTTCCGGTGACTGGTCACGTTTTCTACGTGCGCTTCGTGTATGTATACCACGTGATGAAATTCGTCACATTTTACACAGTAACATGTGTTATAGGATAGGCAACCACGATTTTAAAGATTTTCTTACGAAACATCCGAATTGAAGGATACCAAGACTTAATTCTGAAAAAGCGAGCCCGTCATATGGCCATTTTTGAATGCGACAAATGCACAAACAAGTCGCAAGACAGTTTAATAGCTTGTGTTTCTCGATTCGGTGTCTTGATCGACGCTTTAGACTTCCCCAAACGTTTATTGATCGGCCACGCTCAACTAGACCTCATGTAACGCCTGTAAATCAAGATAATTCTCCACGTTAACGTCATGTACGTTTCAGGTTTGTGACGTTGGGATCGACTTTCTGTCGAATATTTGATTAATGTGGTGGCCTAAAAAGTGTTTTTCTGGTAACTGTTGTTGTTGCAAGTAACGTTTGAAACAGACACACTGCTCGGAAAATAGAGCTCGTAGATTAGCCATTTTCAAATGCGGGGAAATCAAAAACAAGCCGCCTGACGTTTTTAAGTCTTGCATTGCACGATTAGGCATCTTGGTCTACGAGTTAGAGTTACAGAAACATTTGCCAATCGCCCAAAATCAGATAGACGTCATGAAACGCCTGTTATACAAGAAGTTGTCTTACGTTAACGTCATATGCGTTTCAGGTTTGAGACGTTGAAATCGACTTCGCATTTAGTATTCACTAACTGTAGTCATCAAATAAGACGTTTAACGGTATCTTTTGTCGTCGCAAGTAAAGTTTAAGCCACGAGCTACTGTTTTTCAAACGGAAATTCTGATACCACTCTGTTTAAAAGTGCCATTTTTTCTAAACTGTGACAGTTTGATATTTCTTTATCACCACTTTTCAAGTACAGATAATCAAATTTACAGATGCAAATAAGTATTTGTAATTTCAAATCAGATTTACTGAATAATCGGAAATTTATTAGGACTGAGGCGTTTCTTTTGGACGTCAGTATAGATACTAATCCTATATCAGGTAATTCGAATATTAAGAATCGATATTTCATGTCTTAGTGAGTCAAGTTTATTTGGAAAAGCGGATGAATTTATCTGATGAGCAGTGATTACTGACTGGCCAAATTGCGCTGGTATACATGATGAAATCTTCTGAAAGAATACAAAAATGAGAAATTTTATAACTCAAAACAGTAAACCTACATTAGCCTACCTTTTGTGCGTAAACATGGGTTCAAAACACCATTGACACGACCTATCTTTCTAAAAGGGAATAATCTGTTATAACTTTGTAATGAATGATTTTTTGTTCGCAGGTTGGATGCCCGGACCTGTTATATTCGGACTGGTTATAGACAACACGTGCTTATTATGGAAATACACGTGCGGTGAACGACAATCCTGCCAACTTTACGACATCCACTACTTCCGGAACGCCATTCATGGTTACGTCACTACCGCAAATGCCATCGCCATGTTGGCTTTAATCGGTCTGTATTTCTACTTCCGGGTCAAAGGTGTACAAACATGGCGGTCGAATGCCCCAGGCCCTCACAAGGTCAAGCCAGACGAACACACCGACAAAAATACAGAGGTGCGTACTTAAATTTTGACAACTATTTTGATGTGTTCGCATGTTATGCCAACTATATGTATTTTGATGCGTTCTTAAATGTGACTTTTTTATTTCTTTCCATCAGCTGAATCAATTTCCTTTGTAACATATGTCAAGTAGTCATCAATTCATAGCTAACAAGAGATGTTTGTAAAACATATATGCCCCCTCAACGGCCTACATTTGATGTAGGTCAAAGTCCAAGGTCAAGTTAACAAGGTCCAAGGTCATGGTCAAATATGAAAGGTCTTGGTAGGAGGTGTCTATGTGTGAAATATCAAAGCTGTATATGTAAAAGTAAAATGAAACATAGGCCAGGTTAAAGTTTTTAAAAGTAGGCCAAATGCCAAGGTCAAGGTCAAATGTGAAAGGTCTTGGTTCGAGGTGTCCATGTGTGAATTATCAAGGCTGTAGGTGTAAAAGGACATGATTTATATGCCTGGTTTCAGTCTTTTTAAAAGTAGGTCAAACTCCAAGGTCACGGTTGCAATATTCAAGGTCATGGTCAATTGTAAAAGGTCTTGGTAGGAGGTGTCTATGTGTGAAATATCAAGGCTGTAGGTGTAATAGGACATAATATAAAGGCTAGGTTAAAGATTTCTAAAAGTATGTAAAAATCAAAGGCCAAGGTCACACAGGCCAAGGTCATGGTCAAATGTGCAAGGTCTTGGTAGGAGGTGTCCATGTGTAAAATATTGAGACTGTATAGGTAACAGGACATGAGATATAGGCCTAGTTTAAGTTTTTTAAAAGTAGGTCAAACTCCAAGGTCAAGGTCCAAGGTCCAAGGTCATGGTCAAAAGTGAAATATCTTGGTTGGAAGTGACCATGTCTGAAATATTAAGGTTGTATATGTAAAATGACATGAAATATAGGTCAGGTTAATGTATTATTAAAGTAGGTCAAACACCAAGGTCAAGGTCACAAGGTCCAAGGTCATGGTCAAATGTGAAAGGTCTTGGTCGTAGGTGTCCATGTGTCAAATATCAAGGCTGTATGTGTAAAAGGACATGATATATCGGCCAGATTAAAGGTTTTTTTAAGTAGGTCAAAGGTCAAGGTCACAAGGTCCGAGGTCATGGTCAAATGTGAAAGGTCTTGGTAGGATGTGTCCATGTGTGAAATATCAAGGCTGTATGTGTAATAGCACATGATATATAGGCCCAGTTTATTTTTTTTCAAAGTAGGTCAAACTTCAAGGTCAAGGCCACATGGTCCAAGGTCATAGTCGTATGTGATAGGTCTTGGTCAGAGGTTTCCATGTGTCAAATATCGAGGCTGTATGTGTAAAAGGACATGATATATCGGCCAGGTTAAAGTTTTTTAAAAGTAGGTCAAACTCCAAGGTCAAGGTCCCAAAGTCCAAGGTCATGGTCAATTGTGAAAGGTCTTGGTAACATGTGTCCATATGTGAAATATCAAGGCTGTATTTGTAAAAGGTCATGAGATATATGCCGGGTTTATTTTTTTTTTAAAGTAGGTCAAACTCCAAGGTTAAGGTCACAAGGTCCAAGGTCATGGTTAAATGTGAACAATGTTGATGGGAGGTATCTATGTGTGAGATATCAAGGCTGTATGTGTAAAAGGACATGAGATATAGGCAAGATTAAGAATTAAGTGTAAAATCAACAAAGGGCAATAACTCCAAGAATTTGATTGGCAGAGTTACGGTTCTTGTGCACTGCACCTCTCCATAATGAAAACTAATCACCTGTAAAGTTTCATGATTCTACCTTACATATTTTTTGAGTTGTGCTCCGGACAAGAATCAACTTATAAAATCAACAAAGGGCAATAACTCAAAAAATTTGATCGGCAGAGTTACGGTTCTTGTGCACTGCACCTCTCCATTACGAGATCTATCCACCTGTAAAGTTTCATGATTCTACCTTTAATACTTTTTGAGTTATGCTCCGGACAAGAATCAAGTTTGAAAATCAACAAAGGGCAATAACTCCAAAAATATGATTGGCAGAGTTACGGTTCTTGTGCACTGCACCTATCCATAATGAGATCCATTCACCTGTAAAGTTTCATGATTCTACCTAACATAGTTTTTGAGTTATGCCCCGGATAAGAATCAAGTTTGAAAATCAACAAAGGGCAATAACTCAAAAAATTTGATCAGCAGAGTTACGGTTCTTAAGCACTGCACCTCTCCATAATGAGATCTATCCATCTGTAAAGTTTCATGATTGTACCTTACATACTTTTTGAGTTATGCTCCGGACAAGAATCAAGTTATAAAATCAACAAAGGGCAATAACTCAAAAAAATTGATCGGCAGAGTTACGGTTCTTATGCACTGCACCTCTCCATAATGAGATCTATCCACCTATGAAGTTTCATGATTCTACCTTTAATACTTTTCGAGTTATGCTCCGGACAAAGTTTGGTCTACGGACAGACCGACCGACATACGGACCGACCGACCGACCGACCGACCGACCGACCTTCCGACCGACACTTGCAAAACAATATACCCCCATTTTCTTCGAAAGGGGGCATAATAATACTTTGTATAGCCATTTTTTTCTAAATTTAGTGTGTCTATGCCTACTCTGTTATTAGGTTTCTAATAGAAATATATAATACTATTTTGCAGATGCATTCCTTTAATGAAGACAGCAAATCAAACCAAACAGGGGATGGCTAAGGCATAAAGTGCCAATTGACAACAAACGTGCCATCATAATCGTTCATAGAACCTTCTTCGACCGCGATAATAGATTATCATTATTCAATAATGTATTTTCTCCATTCTTCGCACACAAAACTGTTCCAAGTCAAACACATCAAAATAGGGACACTGTAAGAACTGAGCAACGTTTTATAACAGGAGGATACGACGTATGATTCTTATACGAGTAAATCGAAAATTTAATTATGGATTTAATGAAATTGTGATGAGAGCAAAAAGTTGAGAAAATATATCTAGAGTTAGCCAGTACATGTATGCAATTACAATGTATTTCAGTTATGAATCCAGTGCGATAGAATGGTCTTACAAAGAAGATGCATTAAAGACCTTTCTTTTTCTACAGCCAAATTGGTCAGCATGACAAGTTCAAATTCTATGAAATTTGCACCATATTTAGAGCTTGAAATGCCCTTTCCAAAATGTATGCATCATAAAAGGTCGTAAGTGCCACTTACGACCTTATATTTCAAAGGCATCGATTTATCTAAAGAGGGAACACTGTTGACCCTAGTCAGCCTGCAAAGTCCGTGTATACTGACTGGGGTCAATACTTTTCACACTTCCTAGATAGTCCCACAATCTGATCTAGATCTATGTTGTTCATTCAAAACTTCTTCGCGGTTCAATCAACTCCAACATGGATCTTCAATCAGACTATATTATAGGCATGGAATTTGAGGTTTACAGTCCCTCATTAAAAACATCCCTTTCTAGCCATACGACATGCATCAAATTACACAAACTTGTAAATACACTTCACATAGGTTTATTCAATGTGCTGGATTTCAAGATTATGCCTGAAGAAGAAAATTATTTACAAATATTATTTTACTCTATATTCATATGCAAGGGAGGTAATTTTGCACATTTTTGTCAAATATTTCCATAACTATGCATTAATTCAAAATTCTAAACCGCACGAAATGCTTATGTTTGTATTTGGAATGGACATGTAACACAGTTTAGGAATTACTGGCACTTTTCAAATTTCGCCTCTGACCCTTTGGTGCTTTTGAGGGGTTGGATGCATGTACCTTAATACCTTGCTGGTCTAAAATGCTATATGGCCGTTTTCATAGATACTGGCTGTTTTCACAGATACTTGCTCGTGCATTTCAACAGTAAGCAGAGGCGAAAACAGAAAACAACAAGTGTTGAGGTATAACAACAATTCATCTTTGATTATAATGCTTCATTGCAAAACAATAATTATGTGTAAATCATAAATAAACATAATCAAACATTAACCAACAAAGGTTTTTGGCAATTATCAACATTATATCATCTGACAATAACAAATTAAATGGGCTGGAATATGAAAACAGGATTCTTTCAAAGCAACAAATAGGAAGGGATGAAGACATTCTAATTTTTTTATTTCAAATTCAAACCCTATGTTGTAAGTACTCATTTGAATCGTCTCACTGAGACGATTCAAATTAGTACCAACAACATAGGGTTTGAAAAATATTTAGCAAAATATTTCATTTTGAAAAGCCATTACTCCCTTTAATCTCTTCTTTGATGTTTAAGACCATCAGGGATTCAGGTCAGCCTGTGCACAGTCTCTGCTCATTATTCATGTTGTTCGCTTCATAGCCTGTTTTATACCTCACGATAAATGACCTGGCAGAACAGCCCATGTTTATCAAACGGAATGCTCTGCTAGGTCAATTCTTGTCCTCTTTAACATTATGATAACAGCACGCATCCTGATTAGACTGCACTTAAGCACAAACTACTCTGGAAAAATGGTGATTATTGAATGCCACAGAGAATCTGTATACATATTCCAGCTCAAATATATTTGTGAAACATGATCTATTTATATAAAGAATGAACAAATCTGACTATTAACAAAACACGTTTTATCAATTCAAACATAAAGGTTACAAAAACAATTCCCCAGAAATTTGTTTACCACTGTAGGAAAATGTGGCATTTTTTCGAATCTAATAAATATGACTAGAAAGTTTCATTTCAATGCCCTTCAATGCTGCAAGAAACAAGAGCTGTCCGTAAGACAGTGCGCTCAACTTTTCTAAGTTGCTTGACCCAGAATTTCTAAGTCAAGAAAGGTTAAAATTCCAGTAAATTAAATGTGAGAGTAATGAATCTTTGCCTAGAGGCTAATATTATGGTCACAAAAGCATGTGCAAAGTTTCAGAGCAATAGCATAAGTAGAAACAGATGTTTGAAAAAACTTTTACCTTTGTTGCAACGCCGATGCCAACGCCGACGCCCGGGTGACAGTATAAGCTCTCATTTTCTTCGAAAAGTCGAGCTAAAAATGGTAAAGAAACATCTTAAGTTGCACAGAGATGACTTGAATTTTTTCGCAAGCACATAATAAAAGATCTTTTTTTTTTTTGAAAAGCACTTCAAATTTAATTCAAAGTTGACTAGACAGATTTCTAGAAATTTTTATATATGGCCTTTAATGACTAGAATACTTTCCCGCTTTCTGTATAAATGCACATTTATAGACATGTTGATAGACACCCCTAATAAGATTCATTCGACAGCGGATTTTTTCTGACGACGATACATTAGGCTTTAGAAGGTGTTTAGAAGGATTTTTTATTTGTACCATCTCCATATAGATCGAATAGGTAACAAACATTTATGAAGTTGCATGAAAGATTCTGATGTTGTATGAATCTTTTAAGTGGTGGACTACATGTACACATTATCACACATTAACTCCTTTTGACTTCCTTGAAGAAAAAGGCTTTGGAAAACATTGTGGAAAATGAATAAATTGCTTGTGACAAGCAATATCTTCATTTCCCACAATATTTTCTACCCAGAAAGACCAAAAAATATTTACTTTCATTCACATGAAATTGTCGTCTGCAACATCTTTGAATTTGTTCCGATCTAAAATTGTGTCATTTGGTAATGGGTTAAAATGGTCTGAATCGCTAGGCCATTAAACAATGCCATTTTTTAAATTCAAGCAATAAAGAAACAGATCAGACTTACAAAAAAGCATTAAGATCTCTTAAAGTCTCCATGCTCAAGCCTGAGAATGTATTAAAATCAGCCAGATTAGAGTTAACAAATAAAGGAATTACAGAATGTCCAATTCCGAAACCAAGGAAAAATATAAGAGGGGGTGAAACTATTCAAAATTTGTTAACCCATCACCACACAGTGACTCTTTTTAATCCCCTGCAAGATAATGGCTTTGGCAAACATTGTGGAAAATGAAGAAATTGGTTGTGACAAGCAATTTCATCATTTGCCACAATATTTTCTACGCAAAGATACCACAAAATGTACAATTTCATTCAGTTTAAATTGTCGTCTGCAACATCTTTGATTTTGGAACAGTCTACAATTTTTTTCCTTTGGTAATGGGTTAATTGAAATCCAAACCCTAAATTGTAGGTACACATCTGAATCATATCGACAAGACAATTCAAGTGAGTACCCACAACAAAGGGTTTAATCCTTTCCCAAACAACAAGATTTTAGGGTGATCCTCTTCAAAAACTGCCACAAATGACAAAATGGGTGTTATCAAAGATAGGATTTGCGTAAAATATGGCATAGAAAATATTGAGGCCAAAGGAGAAACTGCTGGTTATCAGCAGTTTCTTCTTTTGTCTCAATGTTTTCCCAAACAATCTTTAAAATAGACGTGAAAACCAGGGGCCCATATTACTAACAATCTTATGTTTGATTTTTGCATAATTACTTGTAACAACAGCACTGATTGGCTCCGTCGGATTTCTTGTGCAATCAGATGTCTTGTTACACAGTTTACACAAAAAATTGATCGTAAGATGTTTAGTAATACGGGGCCCAGGTCTTGTTTGGGAGAGGGTTATCAACAATTGTTAATATTTTGCTTTTTAGAGAGCCTTCACCCCCTCTTACCTGTGGCCCTGGCCGATCAGCATGAAAGGGGCCAACAAATAGAATTTTCTACATAATGTCAAAACTAACAGCTAATGAAAAACACAAATGGTACTAAAAATGATATTATTTATATCAGAAACAGTAGGAAATATTGTGAGCAAAGTAGAAAATACCAGCATTTACTTCTTTACTCACAGTATTTTCTAAAACTCTTCTTCTCAAAAATATGGGAATGATTCATATGTATTACATCACATTTTGTACAAAATTCCTATTTTCAAAATAATTACTTGTGATTAACTCTTTCCCACACAAAAAATTCAGACTTTGCGAAGAAAGCTGCCTGAAATGACAAACATGGAAATAACATAGGTTTTGTGTCCAATTTAGCATAGCAAATATTAACACAAAAGGAGAAAAATATTCGAAATAGGCTTCTTTCTCTACCGCCTCCATGTTTTCCCAAACCTTTTTTCTATTACGGAAATCAGAATTTTGGCTTCTTTTGGAAAGAGTTTTATCATTATTTTACATAGGAACTCTTCAACAACAATGGACTTTGCATATTCTTTACACCTTTTATAAAACAACACAGTCATTTGGCATGAATGTTTACACATTGACACAAATTTTGGCAAGATTTCTTGTATATTACTTATAACTGACAACAATTTGGCTTTATCCTTGTGCCGTTAAATATGAAACATGGTTTTTATATACATATGCAAAACAAATCAAACTAGAACTGTCGCAGAGCGGACAAATACCCCCCCACTAGCGCGTTGTCACTGAAAAAGTGCTAAAGTTCAAAGTGGCATAACTCTGAAACTACAGACTGGATCAAGATGAAAATTGCAGGTGCACAACTTCATATGAAAGGAAACAACCTGATACAATTTCATCAAAATCGGTTAAAAACTGTGGGAGGAGAAGAGGACACAAAATTATGTCTACGGACGGACGGACAACCTGATTCCAGTATACCCCCCATAACTTTGTTGTGGGGGGGGGGGGGGGGTATAACTAAACTTGAATTCCACAGAAAGGACTAATACCCAAACATTACCTTGTTTAATAAACTATATCACTATTTAACATTTCCCACACAGCAAAATTTCAGAGTGCTCCCAATCCAAATCTAAAGCAGATGGCAAAATCAACCCATTACTGCACGGTGACGCTTTTTGACTCCCGCATAAGAAAAGGCTTGGGAAAACATTGTGGAAAATGAAGAAATTGCTTGTGGAAAATGAAGAAATTGCTTGTGACAAGCAATTTCTTCATTTTCCACAATGTTTTCTTACCCAAAATGGAAATATTTTAAAAATTTACGAATTTCAAATTGTCATCTGCAACGTCTTTGAATTTGGAACAGTCTGCAATTTTGCCGTCTGGTAATGGGTTAATGTTATGACAATAAGGCTTCAACACCATAGCAAGGACAGCATTAAGGGAAAAGGAGAAAAGCTAGTCATCAGCATTTTTTTCTTTGCTCTAGATGATTTCCAAAGCCTTCTCAATTGGAGACATCACAACCAGATGCGAATTCATTGAAGCAAGATGTTTTAAGATTTCTTAAGATGTTTTAGTTAAAGCGTTTTGAAGACCTAGATTCTGACTGTGCATAGGCGTAGGAAGGTTTATAATATTGGGGGGGGGGGGGGCAAATGTAAGTGAATGGAAATATGGGTGTATTATGGGGGGTCATGTCCCTTTTCTAAACTATTGGGGGGCCTGGTCCCCTCTTCCTAAGCCTATGCTGTGGTGACGTCATTTATATGAAGTATGGAGCATTACTACGGTACCATGGAGCATTCGGAACCTGGACAATTTCAACTTGTATTGTTTATACAGAATTAACCTAGGGTTCCGCGAAGTGTAAAGGCACCTCCAATTAAGAGACTTAAAAAATTTTGCTCTAAAGAACGCTTTATCCTAAAACATCTTAAAAGAAATCTCAAGATATCGCAAGAAATCTCACTCTAAAGAAAGTGACTGTGGTTTTGTTTGGGACGAATGTAGGACGTTTTGACCACGGACGTTTTGGCCAGGACGTTTTGGCTACGACATTTTGGCCACGGACGTTTTGGCCACAATATATTTCAAGGTAGGACCTTTTGGCCAAATAAAAATTAAGTAAACAAGAGCATCAAATTTAAGAAAAAATAATAAATATATCATTTTTATTATCAAAATGTCTAAAAGTATAACTATGACAACTATGAAATAGATTTTATTTGTTCAATTCCTTTTTTCCTTATTTTTTTGTTTTGGCCAAAAGGTCCTACCTTGTAAAATATTGTGGCCGAAACGTCCGTGGCCAAAACGTCCTGGCCAAAACGTCCGTGGCAAAACGTCCGTCCACCGTTTGGGACAAGGTCAATTATCTCCCTTGGATGACATGATAGGGTCAGAAATTTCTTTGTATTCCTTTTTATGTCATGTCAGTCCTTCAAATAAATTTTCCTCAAAATCATTCATGGGGTTTCTTAAACTTTCTAAAACTCCAAAGTTTTCGTGCTAAGATGAGCTAAAATATTTCTTAATACCAGTATTTCCTAGTTTTTGAAAAGGGATAACCATTACCGTTCAATCAAAAATTTCAAAAGAACAAAACAGGAAAAGCTTAAGTATTGTGGAAAAAGAAGATACGGTTTCATGCTTTTACCACAATAGTTTCTACTGCTTTTATCTTTTATATCCAATTCGTTTGGTGCATGAGGAAACAGTTGGAAACTGAATTTTAAGACAAACCAAAGTAAGTCGCAGTTTGAAAAGTGAATGGTAAGAGTAAAATAACGAAGAAAACAATTTACCCTTTATTCTTTTTATATCTTAAACCTTAGATCTTTAAGTTTCAAGATAAATTCACTTTTTTGTGTCTGCAAACCAATTCAACTTGGACCAGCCTAAACTTTTGTAATGATGGACAGTATTTAACATGGAATAAAAATAACTTTTTAATAACACATTTTTTTTTTATCACAACTTGGACTCTTCGATGGACCTTTCAGAACATGAATTCTCCTTCTCTTCTCCATCAAGGTCATTACTAGGGCCAAGGTCAAGGTCATTTCTTGGACCAAGGTCAAGGTCAAAGTCCTCCGGCTCCAAATCACAATCACCTAGAGGCTTTAATACTGAAGTTTCATGATCAGAGTCAGTAAATGCTTCATCATACGCTGTACTGTGAAAGACTTGGTTGGTGGGTTGTGGAGTCGCGGCATTGAGGTCCAGTTTATTTATGGATGTGACGGAATTCAACATTTCACCAACCTGAAAGGTAAAGCATAATTAATATAGCTGCTTTTCAACAAAAACCTTGTAACTGCAGCTTTAAACAAGCTGCAGTTACGAGGTTTTCGTTGAAAAGCAACAATATGTTGCAGAGCATTTAATTTGGGAATAACATAACTGTACAAGAGTTGCCATGGTTAACACTGGCTGTCTCGAGTCAATGGGGATGTCAAAATAACTTGAGATACAATATACAAATATTCAATTTTTCTGATTTTCATAAATGGGAAACAAGTAACGTATCTACAACCAATTGCATAAACAACAAACTTATCAACTGATTCAATTTTAAAGAAGTTGAAAATGACGAGATATGTCTTATTCAATCTTTGTAAGTTTTAAAGCGATTTCTCTTTTTCTTTCAATGTTTTCCAAAGTTTTTTTTTCGAAGATATGTTAAAACAAAGGCCTGTTTGGACAAGGAAGTTTGCTAGGGTTAAAAGTAAAAGACTAATACTTATTCTTACAGGCATTCCTCTCTGCATATCTTTTTTGTTTCTCTTTCGTATCAAGTACCACACTATAGTAAACAATGTTCCGCCTAATATCTTTAATACTGCCGAGGTACCTGATAAAGAGATATACAAAACTATTATAAACAGACGAACAAAACAATATCAAACTAGCCAAAGGTACACAAGACGATGATAATTTGCGAACAGACAGACACACAAATAAGACCATAATAGCTCTCCTTGAGCACTTTGTGCTCATGTGAGCTAATAATTGCTAATTGCTTGTAAGTTTTGAATTCCATTGAGGTCCCTTTTCCTTATTCTGGCTTATTTGAATTATGATTGAAACAATTCTTTATGGACAAAATACTTATGCTAAGAAGATATGACACTGTAAAACATTTACACACCATCATAATCATGCTTGTCTATTTGTTAAATTATTGATGAAATAAGGCATTGTAGTAACCAACCAGTTGTTTCACAATTCAAATTACGCAACAATCAATTAGAGTGACGCAGAAAAACATCTCTTCCAATCTGATGGCTTGTAATGTGATTTAACCCTTTCCCAAACGACAACATTTTAGGGTGCTCTAAATTAAAAGGAGCTGCAGAGGTGAAAAGGCGAGCCACTAAAGATAGTACTTGTGTATAATGTAGCTGAGAAAATATTGAGACAAAAGGAGAAACTGCTGGTTATCAGCAGTTTCTTCTTTTGTCTCAATTTTTTTCCAAGCCTTTTCTACAAGCGACGTCAAAACTCGGTCTTGTTTGGGAAAGGGTTGAATAAAACTTAGTCAATCAATACAATAAATGTTGGGTGTATAAGTCCCCAAAATCTACTTACCTACATATCTATGTCAAAACAACTCTATATCATATACATGACATATAGACATATTGCTGCCAATTTATATGCCTAAATCATAGATTGAAATTTTCAAATGTTTTGATACAACAAACTTACTTACCTACATATCTATGTCTAAACAACTCTATATCATATACATGACATATAGACATATTGCTGCCAATTTATATGCCTAAATCATAGATTGAAATTTTCAAATGTTTTGATACAACAAACTTACTTACCTACATATCTATGTCTAAACAACTCTATATCATATACATGACATATAGACATATTGCTGCCAATTTATACCTCTAAATCATAAGATTGGAATTTAAGTTATGATACAACAGGCTTACTTACCTACATATCTATGTCTAAACAACTCTATATCATATACATGACATATAGACATATTGCTGCCAATTTATACCCCTAGATCATAAGATTGGAATTTAAGTTATGATACAACAGGCTTACTTACCTACATATCTATGTCTAAACAACTCTATATCATACACTTGACATATAGACATATTGCTGCCAATTTATACCCCTAAATCATAGATCGGAATTTAAGTTAAGATACAACAGGCTTACTTACCTACATATCTATGTCAAAACAACTCTATATCATATACATGACATATAGACATATTGCTGCCAATTTATATGCCTAAATCATAGATTGAAATTTTCAAATGTTTTGATACAACAAACTTACTTACCTACATATCTATGTCAAAACAACTCTATATCATATACATGACATATAGACATATTGCTGCCAATTTATACCCCTAAATCATAGATCGGAATTCAAGTTATGATACAACAGGCTTACTTACCTACATATCTATGTCAAAACAACTCTATATCATATACATGACATATAGACATATTGCTGCCAATTTATACCCCTAAATCATAGATCGAAATTTAAGTTATGATACAACAGGCTTACTTACCTACATATCTATGTCTAAACAACTCTATATCATACACAAGACATATAGACATATTGCTGCCAATTTATACCCCTAAATCATAGATCGGAATTTAAGTTAAGATACAACAGGCTTACTTACCTACATATCTATGTCTAAACAACTCTATATCACATACATGACATATAGACATATTGCTGCCAATTTATATGCCTAAATCATAGATTGAAATTTTCAAATGTTTTGATACAACAAAATCCACTTACCTACATATCTATGTCTAAACAACTCTATATCATATACATGACATATAGACATATTGCTGCCAATTTATACCCCTAAATCATAGATCGGAATTTAACCCTTTCCCAAACAAGACCTGGTTTTGACGTCCCTAATAGAAAAGGCCCGGGAAAACATTGAAACAAAAGAAGAAACTGCTGATAACCAGCAGTTTCTCCTTTTGTCTCAATATTTTCTATCCCATATTTAACACAAACAATATCTTTAATAACTTCCATTTTGTCAATTTTGGCTGTTTTTGAAGTGAATCACCCTTAAATTTTGCCGTTTGGGAAAGGGTTAAGTTATGATAGAACAGGCTTACTTACCTACATATCTGTGTCTAAACAACTCTATATCATACACAAGACATGAACCATTTTCACCACATCTCTCTCTCCACAATAAACATGCTGTATCTATAATATGGCCAAACACCATAGGGGCAGGAATATAGGCTGAAAATGTAATGTAAAATTGATTTGTTTTAGCCTTTCCCAAACAAAACCATTTTCTCCTTTTGCCTCAATATTTTCTGTGCAATATATGTTACACAAATTTTCACCACATCTCTCCCTCCATGATAAATAAGCTGTATCTATAATATGGCCAAACACCATGGGGGCAGGAATATAGGCTGAAATTGTAATGTAAAATTGATTTGTTTCAGCCTTTCCCAAACAAAACCATTTTCTCCTTTTGCCTCAATATTTTCTCTGCAATATATATTACACAAATTTTCGCCACATCTCTTCCTCCACAATAAACATGCTGTATCTATAATATGGCCAAATACCATGGGGGCAGGAATATAGGCTGAAAATGTAATGTAAAATTGATTTGTTTTAGCCTTTCCCAAACAAAACCATTTTCTCCTTTTGCCTCAATATTTTCTCTGCAATATATATTACACAAATTTTCACCACATCTGTCCCTCCACAATAAACATGCTGTATCTATAATATGGCCAAACACCATAGGGGCAGGAATATAGGCTGAAAATGTAATGTAAGATTGCTTTGCATGATTTTTGCATATCCCTAAGAAGACCTTGTTTTGATCTCCCTGGTATTACAATTTGGGAAAAAATTGAGACAAAAGAAGAAAATGCTGATAACCAGCATTTTCTCCTTTTGCCTCTATATTTTCTGTGCAATATATATTACACAAATTTTCACCACATCTCTGCCTCCACAATAAACATGCTGTATCTATAATATGGCCAAACACCATGGGGGCAGGAATATAGGCTGAAAATGTAAAGTAAAATTGATTTCCATGATTTTTGCATATCCCTAACAAGACCTTGTTTTGACCTCCCTGATATTACAATTTGGGAAAACATTGAGCCAAAAGAAGAAGATAGACAGACGCCGGACAAATCACAATACCTCACCTCAAGCACTACGTGCTCAGGTGAGCTAAAAATGCTGATAACCAGCATTTTCTCCTTTTGCCTCAATATTTTCTGTGCAATATATATTACACAAATTTTCGCCACATCTCTTCCTCCACAATAAACATGCTGTATCTATAATATGGCCAAATACCATAGGGGCAGGAATATAGGCTGAAAATGTAATGTAAAATTGATTTGTTTTAGTCTTTCCCAAACAAAACCATTTTCTCCTTTTGCCTCAATATTTTCTGTGCAATATATATTGTACACAAATTTTCACATCTCTCCCTCCGCAATAAACAAGCTGTATCTATAATATGGCCAAATACCATAGGGGCAGGAATATAGGCTGAAATGCAATGTAAAATTGATTTGTTTTAGCCTTTCCCAAACAAAACCATTTTCTCCTTTTGCCTCAATATTTTCTGTGCAATATATATATTACACAAATTTTCACCACATCTCTCACTCTATAATAGACATGCTGTATCTATAATATGGCCAAATACCATAGGGGCAGGAATATAGGCTGAAAATGTAATGTAAAATTGATTTTTTTAAGCCTTTCCCAAACCAACCTGGTTTTGACTTCACTGATATTAAATTTAGGAAAACATTGAGGCGAAAGAAGAAATTGCTGATAACAGTTTCTCCTTTTGTCTCAATATTTTCTGTAATATATACTCAGCAAAAGAGCTAACACATCACTTTTTAAAATTGAATAGCTTCTTTATTGTCAAAGATTTAGATTTATAATTTGGCATACCATATGTTTATCCTACAAGTTTTTGCGCTCATCCATAAAACTATTTCCAAGTTTTCTCTCTTATTTGACCGTGTCATGTGAAAAGGGGACTAAAACAGTTTTTCAGCTCATGTAACTTGTGATCTTTTTCCATCATTTTTGTTTGAATTGATTTTGAAAGCTGCTTTATTGTGGGATTGAAGTCTGAAAAAAATGATATTTCATCTAACGTAACAAGGGCTGTTCGCGAACAACATAGCTTGCATAGATGCACCTTTATAAAAGAAAAAGTCAAATTTTCAAGGTCAAGGTAACAAGGTAACAAGGTCAAATTTTAAGGTCTCAGGTGAAAGGTTTTGGTGGGACCTGTCTATGTGTGAAATATCAAGACTGCATCTCATACAGTTCATAAGATATAGACCGATACATTTTTGTCTATGTAACCGACGTCTGCGTTGACGCCAACGATGACATCAACGACACTAGTGATGTAACTAGTGACTGCGGGAATAAATTACGCGCCCAAAAAGCCTTTGGTTTGTTTAAGGAAGGGTAATGTTTCTAAACAGGAACTTTTTCAGCCAATACAAACGGTTTGGAAGTTATGCATGAATTTCCCAATTTTAATCAAATTTCAGACTTAATGAATTTTAGAATTATGGGTGTCCTTATCAAAAGTTCAATATTTCAAAACAGACTACAGCATTTACTATTAAAATCATAGGCTTCTTATCAAATGGCGGTAATAGGCATGTGCAAACTTTGGAACATATTCTGTTGATTCGTTGAAAAATATTAACAAATATCTGAGTGATGCGTTAGCAGTTTTGCCGAGTATACATGACAAAAGAATATGGTTATACACCATAGGGGAAGGAATATGCTGGAATGTAATGTAAAATAGATTTGTTTAAAGTTCTTAAACTCATGCCCTAATGATGAGATTTCTAAGCTCCAATTCATCAACTCTTACAGATGATAAATGAAGGTTACTGGATTAAGACTGTACATTTTAGCTGAGGGAAAAGGAGAAAAATCTCTTATAAATATTTTCTTCTTTAGCCTTAATTTTCACCAAACCATACAATTTACAGCTCATTTGGGAAAGGAATAATCTTAGTATTTCATAATACCAAAAAGCAATTTTACTCTGTTTTCTTCTTCCTCTTCCATTGATAGGAATTTAAAATTGTACAAACACTTACCTAAAAGCCGTAATATCACAAATTGCATTCCTAGTGCAAAACATCTCTCTTCTTCGCGGACAGACCTGAAAGTTAAGTAAACAAATATTAACCAGGGGTCTCAAAAGAATAATTTGAAACCATATCGTCGGTGTAAATGCAAAACCTCGTATGTCGGTTCTATCGATTTTCAAAGTACAAACTTGTGTGTCCAATTTAGACAATTCTTGCAGGTTTTGAGATATTTTTACCAATCAGTATCAATGATACATTATTTATGAACAATATTTCCAAATTTCAAGTAAAACATTTCAGTTTGGGAAAAGTTATTATACTTTATTTCCTCCCCTTTAAAATTTTCCGAAAACGAGATACAAGGTTTTGCATTTACAACGACGATATATAAGTATTAGATCGGGTAGAAGATTGACCAGATTGAAAATCGATCATGTCTTTTACCTGACGGTCCAGAGCTCCAGATAAGAGGGGGTGAAGACTTTCAAACTTTTTTATTTCAAATCCAAACCCTATGTTGTGGGTACTCATTTGAATCGTCTTGATGAGACGATTCAAATGAGTACCCACAACATAGGGTTTGATGAAATTTTAGTGAAATATATCTTTTTGATAAGTCATCACCCCCTCTTATCTGGAGCTCTGTGACCTGCACAAGATCACCTCAACTTGTACTCATGTGAATGTTGACTGCCGCGCAATCACTCCATTTGTTCGCCAACTTGAATACGCTGTACAGGTCATGCTTGATCGACTAGAGATCTAGAAGAAGTCGTTTTGTCAGGTTTGATCCAGGAATTCTAGCGATTGAGTTAATCTGATAGGCATTGGGAACCTAGCAATACATTTTTAAATGCTTGGCCTGTTAATAAATGACTAAATCAAACTTTGGAATTACACTGAATAGCTAAGGTCATAATTAAGCAGACATTGCTGGAAAAGAAGATAGTTGTATTGCCACATGTTAAATGCAGTTTTTGTTGTTCATTCATTGAAATACAAATCATCTTATACTGAATTGATGGTTAATGACAACACAACTTCAATCTTCTTGTGAATCAATTTGTTTTTTGTCTAACTAACTCACCTGAGAGTCACCATTAAAATAGGCATCTGTGTGCCCGCCACACAAAACGTCATAATAACAAGTAAAATTAGGAATGGTAACAGGTTTTGGCAGGTGGATTTACAAGGGCCACTGGTTGCCATGGGCGACATGATCACTTCTGACATCTGATTGGCTAATATACAGGAACAGCCTGTGAAATTCTGAAGAGAAAATTAGTATAGGTTAATCCTTCAAAAGGTCAATACCAAAATCTATTGAAAGGATTTGAATGAGCATAGGCAAACATTCCTAGGAAAAGTCCTATGCTTAAAACCAACTCAGTATTTTAATTAAGAAACAACAAGAGTTGTCAGTGACACCATAGCTCACATAAGAGGGAGCTTTTCCAGAATGAAAGGTCTTGACGAGATGAATCCATGTGTGAAATATAAAGGATATATCTGTAATAGTGCATAAGATAGACCAGAGGCACATTCTTTAGAGCGAGATTTTTAAAGATTTCTTAAGATGTTTTAGATAAAGCATTTTTAAGACCTACATAAAGACCAAGGCATTCCAAATGCTCCATACTTCATACAAATGACATCATAATGACATCAATTGTGTGAAGTATGGAGCATTACCATGGTACATTGGAGCAGGAACAACTCCAGTCAATTCTTCCTTATATTGTCTTTATAGAGTTAATCAAGGGTTCCGCACAAAGTATAGGCTAATGGCGCCTCCCATTGAGCGTCTTAAAAATCTTGCACTAAAGAATGCACCTCTAATTTAAGTTTTTGTCTAAGTAACCCACTGGCCACACAGACACCGACGCAAGAGCTGTGACATTATCTACCTGGACATAAAGTCCCAAATCGCTACAGAAATTACTGTCCCTAAAAGGGACCTTATCGGCAGTGTGAAAAATATTGACCCTAGTCAGTCTGCGCAGTCTGCGCAGCAAGACTAGGGCCAACACTTTTCACTTGTATGTAATTTTCTGAATCTGGCATGTTTCCCCTATCTTTCTGTATGTTCATTTTTCGCATGCGGTATCTAGTTGACATGTGCCGAGTCAAACAAATTTGTCAAAACTTGGATTTTTGGAGTTCGGATAAGGTCCCTTTTAGTGTGACAGGTCACATTTATGTTTTGTGTTGATGATCCAAGGATATGATCTATCTAGGAAGTAATAGTTTTTTACACATGTTCTCCAGCACACAAAGGCAACCATCACTATGCCATGACAATAGCCCTGTGGCTAATAAAACAGCTAAGTTTGGTATTGCTGTTTTCTATGGGAGTGCTAGGGGCTGTTTTTCCCAGGGTGTATAAAAGCAAAAGCTTTACAAAGCTTCCATACCATTAACCCATTACCACATAGTGACTCCTTTTGATTCCCAACAAGATTATTGCTTCGGAAAACATTGTGGAAAATGAAGAAATTGCTTGTGACAAGCAATTTCTTCATTTTCCACAATGTTTTCTTACCCACAACGGAAAGATTCTTAAAATTTCATCAATTTGAAAATGTCGTCTGCATCACATTTCAAATTGGAATAGTCCAAAACTTTGTCGTTTGGTAATGGGTTAATTGCATTGTGTACATGAAAACTACCTACCATGGATTGTTGATTTTCGGCCACATCATTAATGTTGAATTGCGTACATCCCGCGTGACACGGAGAAAAGTAGGTCAGTCCGTTAACACCACAGATTGGCTCAAGTTCGCTATTTGAACAATCACAATACATGTTACAACTGGATGTCAGATTGGCCTCAAAATCATATTTGTCTACGAGGTTGTAGCCCGAACTGAAAGGACAAAGCCAAGTTGAATATAATAGACTGTATCAAAACATCAAAATGGACCAACAGACTATAGTCATTTATTGTGTAGTCTGAATTCATTTGACAGTTTATCCATGGAACTGAAAATTGTCCTTATAACTATGAAACACCTCCAAGAGAGCTGTAAAAACATGAAAGACAGACACATATGTGGCCCAAAATGAAGGATATGCTGGGCAAGTGAGGTCCAGTGGTGTATCCTGGATAATTGTTATTACTTTTGCTATAAGTAATTTGGTGGTGTTAGATGCATATTTTGGCATGTATTTAGAGATATACCAGTATATGCTTATGTTTCAAAAAGAAGAATTACATTTAGGATTTATTGGCAAATATTTTTGTTCATAGTTTTCCCGACAATGAAAAAGCCTGAATGTATGCCTGGCTAAGCACCTGATAGAGGTCTACAATATAATGCCACATACCAAATCTAATTGCTGAATATGTTAACAGACAGGATTTCTTTAGAATCAAAATAGCAACAAACTATACTTATGCATTGTAGTATGAAAGTACTTCCTCTTTAAAAGTTAAATTGATTGATTGGGGTTAAACGCCTCTTGAACTGCTATGGTCATATCGGGGACATGGGTTCCTGTCCTTTCTTAAACCAGTACATGTATTACCAGTACATCCTTACAGAGCCTCCAGTTGCTTGCCCACATAGGTTAACCATATTAAACCATTGGTGGGAGACAATTTTGTCTGAAACGATATATGCCATAACCAGGGATCCATCCCAGAATCTCACGAGTAAGACACCGATGCTCTACCAACTGGGCCATGGCCTACATATCGTCGTTGTAAATGCAAATCCTCGTATCTCATTTTTGGAAAATTTTAAAGGGGAGGGAAAAAAGTGTAATAACTTTTCCCAAACTGAAATGTTTTACTTGAAATTTTGACATATTGTTAATTTGTCATTAATAATGATTAGTAAATATATATCTCAAAACCTGCGATAATTGTCTAAACTGGGCACACAAGACTTAGTTTGTACTTTGAAAATCGCACGAATCAACATACGAGGTTTTGCATTTACACCGACGATATGTAGTTTTGTTGTACATGGCAGCAATGAGAAGATTTATGGATAAACATACCTGTTAAAATAAGGAAAAGTAGCTCCAGCTATTTTAAGGTTGTCACAGCCCAGGAAAAAGAAGACAACGCAACCCATCAATGCCAGAATGTCCAGTAGAATGGTCAACTGAATGGCACCTGCAATCAAATGACCAAATTTAACCCCTTCCCAAACAAGACCTGGTTTTGACGCCCCTAATAGAAAAGGCTTGAGAAAACATTGAAACAAAAGAAGAAACTGCTGATAACCAGCAGTTTCTCCTTTTGTCTCAATATTTTCTGTGCCATATTTTACGCTATTCCTATCTTTAATAACATCCATTTTGTCATTTGTGGCAGTTTTTGAAGTGGGTCTCCCTAAAATTCTGTCGTTTGGGAATGGGTTAATTGTTATTCAAATTAAAAGATACTACACACAAGAATTTTAAATGAATGAAATTTTCCATTTCTTCGCCTAATTTTTTGGGGTACAAAACATTGTTGGAAATAAAGAAATTGCTTAGGATAAACCATTTTGTTTTCAGCAATGTTTTCCAAAACCCTTATCTTGTGGGGTATCAAAACGTGTCTATGTG
This sequence comes from Fragum sueziense, assembly GCA_963680895.1. NCBI lineage: Eukaryota > Metazoa > Mollusca > Bivalvia > Cardiida > Cardiidae > Fragum > Fragum sueziense. Next base: position 10,565,462 of record OY804608.1, read on the forward strand.
TGGGAATGTGTTAAAATGTCCAATCCACAATTTATCAATGCTGGTGAATAGAGGTTTACACATCAAAGTTCTACAGGAATGGTCATTTTGTATTCATAGTGTGCAGACAGAAGAAAATTGCACTTGACAACAACTTGATGGATAACGTTTCTCTTTTAACCCTTTACAAAAGAAGTCCTGGTTTTAAAGTCCTTAATAGAAAAGGCTTCCTGATAGATAGTTGATCAGCATTTTCTCCTTTTGCCTCAATTTTTTCTGTGCAAAATTGTACACATATCCTGCCTTAATCAATATCATTTTTTTTTGCCGCCTGCAGGGGCTTTCTTTTTGTAAATTCTGTTAAAAAATTTGTAATGGCAGGAAATCAAACTTGCAATACAAAAGGTGTGTGACAAATGGGAGAATTAAGATAGACATTGAAATTAGACCTAGGTATCATCATCAAAGAATTGCAGACAAATTTTACATAAATTTGAATAAGACATTATTTGCATGATGGATTGGAGAAATTATACTGACAACAAAATATGAGAAAAATCATCAAAGCCAAAAAGACTGGAATTGCCTTTCTAAAATGTCAAAATTGTCCAAATGAAAAGGATTTGTAGACAAAAACAAGATGTGTATGTTAAACACAAATAACCCCAAAATGGCCAATGTTAAGATTTCGGACAGACAGAGGAATGGACAGTCACAGACGGATGGACACAAGTAAAACAATATGCACTAGATCTTACAATACAAGTGCAGTGTTCTTATCTGGGACAGGGTTAATGCAAGTCTTACATAAACTGTTAAATGCATGACAGATAGGTGAAAATTACATTGACAAGAAAATAAGATTTTTCTCATTATATTTTGTTTGGTTTGAAGTGGCTTTCTTAACAATTCTATTCACTTTTTTTACTAAATGTTCAGAAATATATTTAATGTGTCACATATTTTTAATTCCTACCAGCCTAGATTATTCTTGTCTGAGACAGGATTAATGCAAATCTTACATAAACTGTTAAATGCATGACAGATAGGAGATAATTACATTGACAAGAAAATGAGATTTTTCTCATTATCTTCTGTCTGGTTTGAAGTGGCTATCTTAACAATCCTCTTAGGTGCTAGGCAGAAAATAGTCATCAATTTTGTCTTCAGATTTGTGCAGCTCAACTCTTTCTAAAACTACAAAGATTTTGTCTGACGACCCTAATTAACCCTCTCCCAAACAAGACCTGATTTTGACCTCCTCAATAGAATAGGCTTGGGAAAACAAATAAAAGAAGAAACTGCTGATAACCAGCAGTTTCTCCTTTTGTCTGAATATTTTCTGTGCCATATTTTACACAAATCCTGTCTTTAATAACATCTATTTTGTCATTTGTGGCAGTTTTTAAAGTGGATCACCCTAAAATTTTGCCGTTTGATAAAGGGTTATAGTCCGGCAGATTCCGGGGTGAACCTGGATTTGCGGTATATAGAAAATGTTTTGACTGATTATGATTGCCAACACCTTCAGAAATAAGAATCCGGTTGATGCCACCTTGGCACCCTTGGGCAACTCTCAGAAATCAAGATGGCGTCCAAGATGGCGGAATGCAATAATACATGATTATACTTATGTTCAAATGTTTACATTTATGACATAGAATAGCTTGTAATATGTTCTAAAATGCTCAGAGGTTGTGTCCAAAGAAATTAATACGTGATATTCCCAATATTTTATTGTATTACTTCTAAAATTTGGAAAATCTACAAAATCTTACCCCACCCACCCCATTTTACATAGAAAAATAAAGGTTTACGCAACACCATTAAAACGCCCTGTATTCAATGCGATTCAATACTCTTATTTTAATCAATTATAAAATAATTATTATTTGGAAAGACAAACCTGGCAAAATGGTGTCTTAAAGAATTCTAAATGGCAACCAAGATGGCGGGAAATAAGTATTTTCTTACAAAAAATAATGAAATACCAAGGGTGTTTTTGCGTTCAAACCTTTTCCAAACATTGTGTAACATATATGTGAGTGAGTGCTCATCTAATGTGCTATTATAAGCTTATTTCATTTCACTATTGACATACAGAGAAAAGAAGAGGTCCTTTATTTCACCCTACCCACTTAAATTTTCATTATTTGAAAACGAATCTAACAGAGTAATCGTGCATCAATTGTAGTTAAAATCTATTTAATATAGTTATATACAATCTCGAATAATTTTTCATTCTAATTTCAGACAGACAAATACTTCCTTCTCTTTCTTGATCCTTTCGAAAACAGCATATGATAGTGTTACAAACTGATTGTTACGTCTGCCCATTATTGTAGAAAACTACCAGTTGACTTCGGGAAAAGAGAGATATTGACATAAGAGCTAAAGACTAAAAGGTCAAACGTTTTTCTCCGCCAAGAAATATTCGAAATCACGATCATACATGTATAAGCCTAGCAGCACATAGGCCTACCATTTCCTTAGCCATTCAAAAACCTTCTCACAACAAGTAGGTTCCACGACAACAGTTAAACATCTGCTATACTGGACAGCTTGGTCGAAATTCGTAGACGATGTGACAAGATTTTATTTTTTTCAATTTTCGATGTCCAATGTCGACGAGCCTGCTTTGAGTCATAGATCTGTAATGGTACAAGTTGGCTGCAATATTTTGGTTGCATGTCATTGCTGCTTGCACTGGTACCCTGCTCCGTTTGTATATTTAGCAATTATAGCAAATAAAGTGTTGTTAGAACTAAGGTATAACAGACTGACAATGTTCTTTTCTTTGTTTCCATGTACAAAGAAACGCAAATAAATGATAATGAAACATTGGTGAAGGAGAACATGCATACTTTCATGTTCCAGATAATATCGAATTACACATGTAATTTGATATTTCCAAAGTGACAAACAATATAGAATACAGTTTGGAATCATAAGGGATTGCAGATATCTTTTAAAAATGTTTTGATACCAAGGCTGGTTATTCTAATGCGTTTAAATGCTATAAGTTTGTTTTTTGAATTGTTGCTGAAAAGCCTGGAGAAACGAAAATGACAATTCCGTTAACATGTGAACTCTGGTTTACCACAATTAATTTCGTTTATAGAAAGAATATATTCTTCGTGAATGGTGCAAATTTTGGCTTAAAGCTTTCATAGTGTTCATAGGAAAATATGCTCTTTTAGATAAAAATTAAAAGTAAAATTTATGAGTAAATATCTTTGTAATATCTCTACTGAAAACTGTGGCTTATAAGCATTTTGATCTGTTTCTTCGAGATAAAGTTTTCAGGTTTGTCTAAATCGGGGTTTGTTTGGAAAGGGCTTAGTAATATATAGTTGAACATAAGGCATTTGTAGGAAAAGAATCGGCCGCCAAAATTATCCTTTTGGTATAAACATTGATTCAATATAGTCTAGATATACACAGTTGTCATGCTTTTGTACTATAGAAACATTTTAATATATATTCAAAGTATGCGGATTAAATGATTAAATAATAAAATATCTTTGAAAATCAACATTTTGGCCCTTCTTTGGGCACCTGAAAATTGCCCCACCCCATCAATTCTGTTATCTTTTACCTTCGCATTCATTCACTTTCCAACTTTGTAGGACTGAATTCCAAATAGCAAAGTCAAAACTACAAAGGTGATGATCACAGTCATTGTCAAATCCGAAAATGATAAATAAAACGCTGTATCAAGGACAAATATCTTTTTGCTTTTCCAATGTGCAATGTAGAAGAGGGGTAATATGATACGACCTTGGATATATTTGCAGATGTTTAATGTAAATAAACCTTTTGCTCTGCAACCAGGATCTATATTCCCTTTTCTTTACTTAATTGTATTTAAGTTTCATCAAAATGTAAAGATGTGGGGTAAGATCATGCGACTATCCTATATCCTGGTAGATGTAGGCCTACAACTAATTCAGGCCCGTAGGAAGCAATTTCATATTGGGTGGGCTCAAGCCCCCGTGTCTGAATATTGGGGGCCGCTAAATTGGATTTCAATTAGTTTTCAGTGTATGATAAAGACAAATCGACAATTCTGGCCAACTTTGGGGGGAGCACCCCCCCCCCCCCCCCCCCCCCCCCCCCGTTCCTACGGGCCTGTAAATAGTACAACATTCATATAATTATAAGATGCTCGTATCACTTTACAGGAATATATTAAAACATGTAATTGGCATTTTTAGGACATTGTAAAACATTTTCGATGCTTTATTTAAACATATAACTTGATATAATAATCATTTATTTTCCGCCATCTTAGATGCCATTTTGAATTCTTAGAGACACCATTTTGCCAGGGTTATCATTCCAAATGTTCATTCTTTTATCTATTATTAAAATCAGAATATTTAATCGCATGGAGTACAGGCAATGGTTTTGGTGTTACGCAAAACTTTATTTTTCCATGTAAAATGGGGTGGGTGGGGTAAGATTTTACAGATTTTCTAAATTTTAGAAGAAATACAATAAAATATTGGGAATATCACTTTTATATTTCATTTAAACATGTTCTTTAAGCATTTCACAACATATTACAAGCTTTTCTACATCATAAATGTAAAGATTTGACCACAAATATAATCATGAACTATTGTATTCCGCCATCTTGGACGCCATCTTGATTTCTGAGAGTTGCCAAAGGGTGCCAAGGTGGCATCAACCGGATTCTTATTTCTGAAGGTGTTGGCAACCATAATCAGTCAAAACATTTTCTATATACCGCAAATCCAGGTTCACTTAAAAAATGACGTTTGGCTGCCGGACTATTAAAAGTTGTTGCAGATGACAAAAAAATGTTACTGAACATAGATTATCCACAATTCATAGCATAAAATCTTTAAAGGAAAAGGAGAAAATATTGGTATTTTGTATGTACTTATTTTCAGTCAAGAATTGTCTAATACCTTATCAGGACTTGATTGGGAAAGGCTTAACATCAATCAAAACAAGAGATGTTTGTAAAACATATATGGCCCCTCAAGGGCCTACATTTGATGTAAGTCAAAGTTCAAGGTCAAGTTAACAAGGTCCAAGGTCATGGTCAAATAGTGTGAAATATCAAAGCTGTATATGTAAAAGTAAAATGAAACATAGGCCAGGTTAAAGTTTTTAAAAGTAGGCCAAATGCCAAGGTCAAGGTCATGGTCAAATGTGAAAGGTCTTGGTTGGAGGTGTCCATGTGTGAAGTATCAAGGCTGTAGGTGTAAAAGGACATGATATATATGCCTGGTTTCAGTCTTTTTAAAAGTTGGTCAAACTCCAAGGTCAAGGTTGCAATATTCAAGGTCATGGTCAAATGTGAAAGGTCTTGGTAGGAGGTGTCTATGTGTGAAATATCAAGGCTGTATGTGTAATAGGACATAAGATAAAGGCTAGGTTAAAGATTTCTAAAAGTATGTAAAAATCAAAGGTCAAGGTCACACAGGCCAAGGTCATGGTCAAATGTGAAAGGTCTTGGTAGGAGGTGTCCATGTGTGAAACATTGAGACTGTATAGGTTACAGGACATGAAATATAGGCCTAGTTTAAGTTTTTTTAAAAGTAGGTCAAACTCCAAGGTCAAGGTCCAAGGTCATGGTCAAAAGTGAAATATCTTGGTTGGAAGTGACCATGCGTGAAATATCAAGGCTGTATATGTAAAATGACATGAAATATAGGCCAGGTTAATGTATTCTTAAAGTAGGTCAAACACCAAGGTCAAGGTCACATGGTACAAGGTCATGGTCAAATGTGAAAGGTCTTGGTCGTAGGTGTCCATGTGTCAAATATCAAGGCTGTATGTGTAAAAGGAATTGATATATCGGCTAGGTTAAAGTTTTTTTTTAAAGTAGGTCAAAGTCAAAGTCAAAGGTCAAGGTCCCAAGGTCCAAGGTCACGGTCAAATGTGAAAGGTCTTGGTAAGATGTGTCCATGTGTGAAATACCAAGGCTGTGTGTGTAATAGCACATAAGATATAGGCCCAGTTTAATTTTTTAAAAGTACATCAAACTCCAAGGTCAAGGGCACATGGTCCAAGGTCATAGTCGTATGTGATAGGTCTTGGTCGGAGGTTTCCATGTGTCAAATATCAAGGCTGTATGTGTAAAAGGACATGATATATTGGCCAGGTTAAAGTTTTTTAAAAGTAGGTCAAACCCCAAGGTCAAGGTCACAAAGTCCAAGGTCATGGTCAATTGTGAAAGGTCTTGGTAAGATGTGTCCATATGTGAAATATCAAGGCTGTTTTTGTAAAAAATGAGATATATGCCCGATTTGATTTTTTTAAAGTAGGTCAAACTCCAAGGTCAAGGTCACAAGGTCCAAGGTCATGGTTAAATGTGAACCATGTTGAAAGGAGGTATCTATGTGTGAGATATCAAGGCTGTATGTGTAAAAGGACATGAGATATAGGCAAGGTTAAGAATTAAGTGTAAAAATCAACAAAGGGAAATAACTCCAAGAATTTGATTGGCAGAGTTACGGTTCTTCTTGTCTATTCACCTGTAAAGTTTCATGATTCTACCTTACATATTTTTCGAGTTGTTCTCCGGACAAGAATCAAGTTATAAAATCAACAAAGGGCAATAACTCAGAAAATTTGATCGGCAGAGTTACGGTTCTTGTGCACTGCACCTCTCCATAATGAGATCTATCCACCTGTAAAGTTTCATGATTCTACCTTACATACTTTTTGAGTTATGCTCCGGAAAATAATCAAATTTGAAAATCAACAAAGGGCAATAACTCAGAAAATTTGATCGGCAGAGTTATGGTTCTTGTGCACTGCACCTCTCCAAAATGAGATCTATCCACCTGTAAAGTTTCATGATTCTAACTTACATACTTTTTGAGTTATGCTCCGGACAAGAATCAAGTTATAAAATCAACAAAGGGAAAAAACTCAAAAAAGTTGATCGGCAGAGTTACGGTTCTTGTGCACTGCACCTCTCCATAATGAGATCTATCCACCTATGAAGTTTCATGATTCTACCTTTAATACTTTTCGAGTTATGCTCCAGACAAGGTTTGGTCTACGGACAGACAGACCGACCTACGGACCGACCGACCGACCTTCCAACCGACCGACCGACACTTGCAAAACAATATACCCCCATTTTCTTCGAAAGGGGGCATAATAATCCTTATTGTTGATGCCAAAATACATTGAGACAATTTGACAATTCCAATGAGTATTTTCAAAATAGGGCTTGGTGGACAATAAATATTTTGCACCCTTTAACCTATTACAAAATGGCAAAATCTTAGACTGGCCCAAATTCATTGATGTTGCAAACAAATATTTCAAGTGAGTAACATCTTGCACTTTTATTTGTCTGAACCCCATATCTTTTTATCTTTCTTTGTAGAAAACATTGTGGTAAAAGAAGAAATTGCTTGTCAAAAACAATTTATTCATATTCTACTATGTTTCCCAAAGCTTTTATCTAATAAGAGGTCAAAAGGTGTCAATATGTGGGAATGTAACCCATTCCTGCATGATGACCCCTTTTGATGATGTTTTCTACCAAAACAGACCAAAAAGTTCAAAATTGCATTTACCTGAAAGTATCGTCTGCAACTTATTTGAATTTTGATAAGTCTAAATTTGTGCAGTTTGGTAATGGGTTGAGTGAACTCACCTTTTGGCCCCATATGAAACCTCTTCAACAAGAAACCACCCAACAATACTCTAAATATAGCACCAGGCCCCGGTTTCTCGAAAAAACTTAATTACTTTCTCATGCTCAAATCTGAGCACCATGCTCAAATCGCATGAAATCCATGTGAACTTCAATTGAATTCCCTTCAAGTTGGAAAGTATTCTTTGAAGTTGAGCATGTTCTCATGAGAATATACTTAAGTTTTTTCGAGACACCGGGGCCAGGAATAGCAATACCTCCTGCATAGCGAACAAGAGATGTTCGTAAAACATACATGTATGTGTCCCCTTCAAACAAGAGGGCCATTGGCCCTGAAGCGCTCACCTGATATAATAACTTTTTTTTGTAAACCAATTTTCAGGTTGATTGGACAAAGAATGTGACCTCTAGGGTGCACACAAGGTTTATCTAAGATTTGACCTTGTGACCTAGAATTGATCAAGACAATCATTCTGATCAATTTTCAGGTTGATTGGGCAAAAAATGTGGCCTCTAGAGTGCACACAAGGTTTTACAAAGATTTTACCTCATGACCTAGTTTATGACCCCAGATGACCCAATTTCAATCTTGTCTGAAAATTGATCAAGACAATCATTCTGATCAATTTTCAGGGTGATTGGGTAAAAAATGTGGCCTCTAGAGTGCACACAAGGTTTTTCTAAGATTTGACCCCATGACCTAGTTTTTGACTCCAGATGACCCAATTTCAAACTTGTCCGAGATTTCACCAAGACAATCATTCTGATCAATTTTCAGGTTGATTGGGCAACAAATGTGGCCTCTAGAGTGCACACAAGGTTTTTCTAAGATTTGACCCCATGACCTAGTTTTTGACCCCGTATGACCCAATTTCAAAATTGTGCGAGATTTTATCAAGCCAATCATTCTGAGCAATTTTCAGGTTGATTGGGCAAAAAATGTGGCCTCTAGAGTGCACACAAGGTTTTTCTAAGATTTGACCCTGTGACCTAGTTTTAGACCCCAGATGACCCTATATCAAACTTGTGCGAGATTTTATCAAGTCAATCATTCTGAGCAATTTTCAGGTTGATTGGGCAAAAATGTGGCCTCTAGAGTGCACACAAGGTTTTTCTAAGATTTGACCCCGTGACCTAGTTTTTGACCCCAGATGACCCAATTTCAAACCTGTCTGAGCTTTCATCAAGACAATCATTCTGAGCAAATTTCAGGTTGATTGGGCAAAAGATGGGGCCTCTAGAGTGCACACAAGGTTTTTCTAAGATTTGACCCTGTGACCTAGTTTTTGACCCCAGATGACCCAATTTCGAACTTGTCCGAGATTTTATCCAGACAATAATTCTGATCAATTTTCAGGTTGATTGGGCAAAAAATGTGGCCTCTATAGTGCACACAAGGTTTTTCTAAGATTTGACCCCGTGACCTAGTTTTTGACCCCAGGTAACCCAATTTCAAACTTGTACAAGATTTCACCAAAACAATCATTCTGAGCAAATTTCAGGTTGATTGGGCAAAAATGTGGCCTCTAGAGTGCACACAAGGTTTTACAAAGATTTTACCTCATGACCTAGTTTATGACCCCAGATGACCCAATTTCAATCTTGTCTGAAAATTGATCAAGACAATCATTCTGATCAATTTTCAGGGTGATTGGGTAAAAAATGTGGCCTCTAGAGTGCACACAAGGTTTTTCTAAGATTTGACCCCATGACCTAGTTTTTGACTCCAGATGACCCAATTTCAAACTTGTCCGAGATTTCACCAAGACAATCATTCTGATCAATTTTCAGGTTGATTGGGCAACAAATGTGGCCTCTAGAGTGCACACAGGGTTTTTCTAAGATTTGACCCCATGACCTAGTTTTTGACCCCGTATGACCCAATTTCAAAATTGTGCGAGATTTTATCAAGCCAATCATTCTGAGCAATTTTCAGGTTGATTGGGCAAAAAATGTGGCCTCTAGAGTGCACACAAGGTTTTTCTAAGATTTGACCCTGTGACCTAGTTTTAGACCCCAGATGACCCTATATCAAACTTGTGCGAGATTTTATCAAGTCAATCATTCTGAGCAAATTTCAGGTTGATTGGGCAAAAAATGTGGCCTCTAGAGTGCACACAAGGTTTTTCTAAGATTTGACCCCGTGACCTAGTTTTTGACCCCAGATGACCCAATTTCAAACTTGTCCGAGCTTTCATCAAGACAATCATTCTGAGCAAACTTCAGGTTGATTGGGCAAAAGATGGGGCCTCTAGAGTGCACACAAGGTTTTTCTAAGATTTGACCCTGTGACCTAGTTTTTGACCCCAGATGACCCAATTTCGAACTTGTCCGAGATTTTATCCAGACAATAATTCTGATCAATTTTCAGGTTGATTGGGCAAAAAATGTGGCCTCTATAGTGCACACAAGGTTTTTCTAAGATTTGACCCCGTGACCTAGTTTTTGACCCCAGGTAACCCAATTTCAAACTTGTACAAGATTTCACCAAAACAATCATTCTGAGCAAATTTCAGGTTGATTGGGCAAAAAATGTGGCCTCTAGAGTGCACACAAGGTTTTTCTAAGATTTGACCCAGTGACCTAGTTTTTGACCCAAGATGACCCAATTTCGAACTTGTCCGAGATTTTATCAAGACAATTATTCTGAGCAAATTTTAAGTTGATTGGGCAAAAAATGTGGCCTCTAGAGTGCACTCAAGGTTTTTCTAAGATTTGACCCCGTGACCTAGTTTTTGACCCCAGATGACCCAATTTCGAACTTGTCCGAGATTTCATCAAGACAATCATTCTGAGCAAATTTCAGGTTGATTGGGCAAAAAATGTGACCTCTAGAGTGCACACAAGGTTTTTCTAAGATTTGACCCTGTGACCTAGTTTTTGACCCCAGATGACCCAATTTCAAACTTGTCCGAGATTTTATCAAGACAATCATTCTGAGCAAATTTCAGGTTGATTGGGCAAAAAATGTGGCCTCTAGAGTGCACACAAGGTTTTTCTAAGATTTGACCCCGTGACCTAGTTTTTGACCCCAGATGACCCAATTTCGAACTTGTCCGAGATTTCATCAAGACAATCATTCTGAGCAAATTTCAGGTTGATTGGGCAAAAAATGTGGCCTCTAGAGTGCACACAAGGCAAAGTTTGACGGACGACGGACGACACACGACACACGACGGACGCCGGACACAGCGGTATCACAATAGCTCACCATGAGCACATTCGTGCTCAGGTGAGCTAAAAAGATGTTATTTATAAAAGGGTTACACTTACCTTTTGGCCCCATGTGAAATCTCTTCAACAAGAAACCACCCAACAATACTCCAAATATAGCACCAGGAATAGCAATACCTCCTGCAGAAAAATAAAATATATTCATGTTAGTTTAACCCATTACAAAACGGCAAAATTTTGGACTGTTCCAATTTGGAAGGTGTTCCAGGCAACAATTTTAAGTTGATGAAATTCTAAAAATCTTTGCATTTTGCGTTAGAAAACATTGTGGATAATGAAGAAATCGCTTGTCACAAGCAATTTCTTCATTTTCCACAATGTTTTCAAAAGCATTTTGGCGATAAGCGTCAAAAAGCTTCTCTGTGTGGGAATGGGTTAAATATGAGCCAGAATCTGGAAAAGCATCTTCGCAAGCCAAGGGTTCTGCCTCCACTTTGTTCCTTATGTAAGGAACAAAGTGGAGACAGGATCCTTGGTTTGCCAAGATGCTGGAAAAGGGTCTCTTACAGCATTTGAGACTGCCATGTTTCAAGATCAGTTATTCGTATCAAGTGAAACCTATGCTACTCTCTTCGCACTTCTAACAATTCATGAAGAAGCTCTTGGAGTATAACATGGTTCTCAGTCTCTATACACAGGCTGATCGTAAACCATATTGGGCTTAAAGTTCTTAACTTTTTTCATTATCCCAGCTCATTTATTTATTTTACAAGTACAAGTAACAAGAAGTACAGCGTGTTACTACCAGGAATAAATAGAGATTAACTAACTGGAGAAATGTGATATGAAAATTATTTCACGAGAATAGGGTGAGGTGCAGTTGAAAAAACAAGTCCCAAAGCAATTTCTTCATTTTTCAATTTTTTTTCCAAAGCCTATACCGTGTAGGGTATCAAAAGGCATCACTATGTTGGAAAAGGATAAGATGTGGGCAGAGTAAAGGTTGCGTAAAGATGCGAAAGTAAAATATACTTACCTGTGAAAAGTGACGCCTCCGATTTTGACGTGCCAAATTGTGTCTCGATATATTTTGGCAGGAACACAACAAAACCGCTGACGATGGATATTTCACAGGAAATACCGAATGAGGTAATAAGGTATATCTTGTTCTTTAATAAACTAAGGATGGATCGAGGAATGTCTGAAAATAAAGTAAAAGTAATTAACCTTTCCCAAACAAGACCTGGTTTTGACATCCCTAATAGATGAGGCTGTGGAAAACATTGAGACAAAAGAAGAAAGTGCTGATAACCAGCACTTTCTTCTTTTGCCTCAATATTTTCTGAGTTCTATTGTACACAAATCTAAGCTTTATTAATATCGGAGGCCACATTGGAATCTAGGCCGATCCGGAATCGGCCTAGTCCAGATTGGAATTCTACTCTGGTCTAGTCCAAAGTGGAATTCTGATCTGGACTAGTCCGATCTGGAATTGGCCTAGAAAGTTTCTAGTCCAGATGAGAATTCCAATCTGGCTAGGCCAGTCCAGAATCTGCCTAGACCAGATTGGAATCTGTTATTAACAGTAATTTGAGGTTAATATCCTCCTCTTTTTTAACCAATTTGAATTTTACACACTATTTTTGTTTGGAAAATAGTTGCAATAAGCCTTTTCTACTATGAGTATTAACTAGAAAGACCTGAAGGTCTTGAGTCGCTCCACAGGCCTGAATTTCTTATGGTTCAAGCTGAAAATTACACAAAGGCAATATCTAATCGTCACCAACATTCTGTTCTAGTTTTGTCTTGATTAGTCCATATTTGTAGATGCTAGAGTGAAATCAAAGTCAAAATAGAGCCGAAAATGGCAATTTTGTCAATTTCAAGTGCACATAACTCATGATATAAAATTCAGATCAAGATAAAAATTATACCAAGGCAAGATCTTATGGTCACCAATATTCTGTACAAGTTTTGTCTTGATTAATCAGTATTTGTAGTTGCTAGAGTGAAAACAATGTCAAAATAGAGCCGAAAAAGGTAATTTTGTCAATTTCAAGTGCACATAACTCATGATATAAAATTCAGATCAAGATGAAAAATTATACCAAGGCAAGATCTTATGGTCACCAATATTCTGTACAAGTTTTGTCTTGATTAATCAGTGTTTGTAGTTGCTAGAGTGAAAACAATGTCAAAATAGAGCCGAAAATGGTAATTTTGTCAATTTCAAGGGCACATAACTCATGATATAAAATTCAGATCAAGCTGAAAATTGTACCAAGGCAAGATCTTATGGTCACCAATATTCTGTACAAGTTTTGTCTTGATTAATCAGTATTCGTAGTTGCTAGAGTGAAAACAAAGTAAAAATAGAACCGAAAATGGTAATTTTGTCAATTTCAAGGGGCACATAACTCATGATGTAAAATTCAGATCAAGCTGAAAATTACATCAAGGCAAGATCTTATAGTCACCAACATTTTGTTAAAGTTTTCTCAAAATTTGTCAATATTTGTAGTTGCTAGAGTGAAAACATGTCAAAATAGAGCCGAAAATAGCAATTTTGTCAATTTCAAGGGCACATAACTCATGATGTAAAATTCAGATCAAGCTGAAAATTAGACACAGGCAGGATATTATGATTATATATATTCTGTCCAAGTTTTGTTTTGATTGGTTGATATTTGTAGATTTTAGAGCAAAAATAAAGTCAAAACCAGCTATTTTTTACATTCAAGGGCAGATAACTCAGCTTATTCTGGTTCGATCAAAATTCTTTGAAGGAATCTGAGAAAGGGTCACCCAAGGATCATTCCTGTGAAGTTTGGTTGAAATCCATCCATTAGTTTCTGAGAAGAAGATTTTTAAAGAAAAAGTTTACGAACGCACGCACGTACGGACGCACTGACGCACAACGAACACACCGCCATGACAATAGCCCGCTGGCCTGAAAGGCCAGTGGAGCTAAAAATCCTATAATATTCAACAAACAATAATAATAATCTTTCCCAAACTAGATATGAAATTACTAAATATTCAAACAAATAATGACTATAGCTGTCCAGAAAATCTAAGAATAATTTCTCTGTTTATTTATTTTTTCTGAATTCTAAATTGCTTTTTTTTTATTATTGTTATCATTTATTTCTGCAATAGAGCTATAGGCCAAAATTTTTGTATTTTGATGACTGGAGAATGGTAACAACAACACAAAATACCGACTTGAATGCTGAGATTAAGCCATAAAGCCATATATTTTCATTTCTTAATCTGTTGATAAGGAAAATAAGTATGCAAACCAATCATCTTTTTGTCACCTTTAATCTGCAATGTTTTTTTTATTCAGTTCTGATAAGAAGTGATTAATTACATAAGTATTTGTGTCTTTGATCATTTCTGGGCTTGCCTTCTCAACCAGAATCAGATATTTTGCATTCCAAGACAACTTAAATTATTTCATTAAAGTAAAATGTTATCAGACAACCTGTGATTGACCATATTATGTACTTTAAATTTTGTTTCATCTGGCCAGTGTAAGCCCAGACCTTAATCCATGTTAAGTTTTAAATTAATGCTTTATCGCCAAAATGTTTAAAATTTCCAAAGCTGTTATAAAACCTTTTTAAATTTCTGAAATAGATGTGATGGAGTTTTATTGGATATAGCATGGAAAAAAGTGTAAAATGGATTTTAAACAGGGAATTAATTACGATCAGGCGATAGAAGCCTTACTGTATCGTTGGACGCTGAGATGTGCAGGTAAACGATTTACTCAATTTACCAAGTTACATGTACATAATATTTTCTGTCTTGTTTAGCCCTTTCCCAAATGACGCAGCGTTGTGATTGTCCAAATGTTAAGTTGCTATTGATTGCAAAATTAAGCCTATCAATAAAACTGAAAACTTACAATGCAAAAGCATGAAAACATTTAATGAAGGGAAGAAAACTCAGGTCAGCATCATTTTTTCTCGCTTTGTCTTAAAAAGCCTTTTATTAGGGATGCCAGAACTACGGCTTGTTGAGAAAATGGTTAATTACTAAAACGTTTTACATTTGGGTTTTCATATATGTTCTCTCTTAAGAGTAGGTTAAACTAGAAATCTATCACTGAAGGTGATAAAAATACCCCCGCCACCACCTTTGTTCGGACAAGAGTTTTTGTTGAATCAGGAGCCATACTCAGAAATTGTCAATCTGATTTTCTTGAAATTTGGTCCAATCAGGGGCCCTTACTCAGAAAGTATCAGTCTGATTTCTGTGAATTTTGCATCTTGCATATACACAGGTCCTAATGCATACCAGTGCCAAGTATGAAACAAATCGTTCAGTAACTGTAGGAGGAATTGTCCGGACAAGCATTTTTGACAAATCAGGGGCCATAACTCAGAAAGTGTCGGTCTGATTTTCGTGAAATGTGCGTCTTGCACATCTGCAGAAGTTAATGCACACCTTTGCCAAGTATGAAGCAAATCAGAAGTAACTAAAGGAGGAGTTATCCGGACAAGCATTTTTTTGGTATAATCAAGGGCCATAACTAAGAAAGTAATGGTCAGATTTTCGTGAAATTTGCGTTTTGCACATCTACAGGTCCTAATGCACACCTGTGCCAAGTATGAAGCATATCGGACAGTAACTGTAGGAGTTGTCCGGACAAGCATTTTGGGGTCAAATCAGGGGCCGTAACTCAAAAAGTATTGGTCCAATTTCAGTGAAATTTGCGTCTTGCACATCTACAGGTGACAATAAACACTTGTGCCAAGTATGAACTAAATCGGTCCACAAGTGTAGGAGGAGTTATCCGGACAAGCATTTTTTGGTCAAATCAGGGGCCATAACTCCGAAAGATCGGTCCGACTTTTGTGAAATTTGCGTCTTGCACATCTACAGGTCCTAATGCACACCTGTTCCAAGTATGAAGCAAATCCGACAGTAACTGTAGGAGGAGTTGGCCGGACAAGCATTTTTGGGTCAAATCAGGGGCCATAACTCAAAAAGTATTGGTCCGATTTCCGTGAAATTTGCGTCTTGCACATCTATAGGTGACAATGAACACTTGTGCCAAGTATGAACTAAATCGGTCCACAAGTGTAGGAGGAGTTATCCGGACAAGCATTTTTTGTCAAATCAGGGGCCATAACTCAAAAAGTATCCATCCGATTTTCGTGAAATTTGTGTCTTGCACATCTACAGGTCACAATGAACACTTGTGCCAAGTATGAACTAAATCGGTCAACAAGTGTAGGAGGAGTTGTCCGGACAAAGTTTTGGAGACAGACCAACCAACCATCCAACCAACCATCCAACCTTCCAACCATCCAACCACTGGACCGACAGGCTGATTCCAGTATACCCCCTCCAAACTTCGTTTGCGGGGGTATAATAAAAATGAGAAACAAATCCAACATAAATTATATCACTGTAGAACAAGAGGGCCAAGATGGCCCTGTATCGCTCCACTGGCTTTTAGACAATCAGACTACAAAATTCTTCAAGGAATACGAAAGAGGTCTATCCAAAGAAGATTCATGCTACGCCAGAATGAAATCCAATAAATGGTTAAGGAGCAGAAATATTTTTAAAATTTTCTTAAAATTACACTATGTTTCATATAGCGAAAAATAAGCCTAGCCCACAGTGGCCAAGCTTTTCATCCAATCGTGAAGGAATTCGGAACAGATTCATGCGAAGTTTGGTAGAAATTGGTCCTGCAGTTTTGGAGAAGGAGATTGTTTAACAATTTTTCCAAAATTCAATTTCATTAAATCTATTAAAATTTAAGTTCTACACGGATTTTTTCTTCACGAAATTAGAGGAGATTCATGCAAGGAAGACTCGTGTGAAGTTTAGTTAAAGTTGGTCTAGTAGTTTTGGAAAAGAAGATTTTTCGAAAATTTAATTTAATTCAATTAATCAAAATTAAAGTTCTACACAGAATTTATTTTTTTGAAGGAATTAAGAAGAGATTCATGCAAGGATCATTTCTGTAAAGTTTGGTTGAAATTATAGTTTTGGAGAAGAAAAATCTTAAAAGATTTTTGGAAAATTTAATTAAATTAATTAAAATTCAAGTTATACACAGAATTTATCTTTTTGAAGGAATTAGGAAGAGATTTATTCAAGGGAGATTTCTGTGAAGTTTGGTTGAAATTGGTCCAGTAGTTTTGGAGAAGAAGAATTTTAAAGATTTTTCGAAAATTTAAATCAATTAAATTAATTAAAATTCAAGTTCTGCGCAGATTTTGTTCTTTTGAAGGAATTTGGTAGAGATTCATGCAAGGAAGATTTCTGTGAAGTTTGGTTTAAATTGGTTCAGTAGCTTTGAAGAAGAAGAATTTTTAAAGATTTTTCGAAAATTTAATTTAATTTAATTAATTAAAATTCAAGTTATGCACGGAATTTATTTTTTTGAAGGAATTTGGAAGAGGTTCATACAAGGAAGATTCCTGTGAAGTTTGGTTAAAATTGGTCCAGTAGTTTTGGAGAAGAAGATGTTTAAAGAAAAGTTTACGCACGGACGCACGGACGACGGACACAGGGCCATGACATAAGCCCCGCTGGCCGAAGGCCAGCGGAGCTAAAAACAAGGAATCGCTCATTTGTTCGCAGCGTACAGTTTTGTACTTTAATTCCCGCTATTTGTAATTGTTCCTTGACTTTAAAGTGTGAAAACTAATTTGATATTTAGTTTATTGAATCAAACTTGTGCAATTTTGATATTTCCAAATTTCTTTATTTTCAATTTCAATTTTCGAATGGATTCCAAACTGGTCTAGGCAGATTCTAGATCGGCCTAGCCAGATTGGGATTCCATTCTGGCCTAGACCGATCCAGAATCTGCCTAGACCAAACTAGAATTCTAATCTGGACTAGTCCAAACTAGAATTCCAGTTTGGCCTAGACCGATTCTGGATCGGTCTAGGCCGATTCCGGATCGGCCTAGATTCCAATCTGGACTCCGACACAAACATGCACTTTTTTGATTGTCGCAGATTTCAATTTGGACATCCCTAAAATTTTGTCGTTTGGGAAAGCGGTTTGGGAAAAGTAGCATTATGATCAACAACTTTTAATCTTATTCAGAGCTACAGATAATAGTGGGTATTTTCAAAATGTGACCCATCACGTTAAAAGGGACCTTTTTGGAAGCGAGAAAAGTATTGGCCCTGGTCGGTCTGCCCATTCCACCAAATTGGCTAGGATCAAAACTTTTCACACTTATGTTGTTGTTTTTTTAACCCTTTCCCAAACAAGGCCTGGTTTTGACGTCCCTAATAGAATAGGATTGTGAAAACATTGAGACAAAAGAAGTAACTGCTGATAACCAGCAGTTTCTCCTTTTGCCTCAATATTTTCTAAGCTATATTTTACACAAATCCTATGTTAATTACGCAACATCCAATTTGGCGTCTGCATCAGCTATCAAATTGAAACAGTCCAATTTTTAGCTGTTTGGGAAAGGGTTAATCTAGAATAGTTTTACCTTTTTTACTTTATTTACATTTTCCAAATACTACAACTGGGTAACCTCAGCTTGGTCTAGTCCGTTTCTTGAAAATTGTTTTTATGGACTTCACATAAGCATGACGGGGCATATATGATTGGAGCCATCACATCCTCATCTCATGTTACTAACGACTTATGTCAAATGTCAGAAATCATATAAGCCAAGCCAGGGTTTGAACAAATGACCCATGGACTGATCGGTACCAACTGAGCTATCAAGGATCACTATGGCAGATCCTTGTGAAGACAAAGCAAATATTACTGAGGACAGAAAAGAGTGTACAATTTATGGCTGTAGAAACAACTTAACGATCTGGAACCATAATAGACACTTTTGAAAATACAAAAAGTATTGTTATATATTTTTTCTATGATATAAGACGGAGGTAAAATGAAACTTAAAACAATTTTTACCGATATGTTGGAATTTTATATATTTTTTTAGTTATTGACCCCCTTTTACAAACAAGAGGACCAAGATGGTCCTATATCGCTCACCTTAGAGCGCCCTGAGACATACTTTTTAGCAAACCTTTTAAATCTCCGAGGATTTTGAAAAGGAGTCATATGACAATAGTACACACTTAATTTCAAAGCACAATTTGGGAAAAGATTGTCAAAGATTTTTCACTATATCTGTATTTAAAATCAGAAAATCCACAACATATTTCTGAATTTCCATTGCACATAGACAAATCGAAGCATTAATTTTGGAAAGAGTCATTGGGCTATAATATTTAGAAACCATAGAAGCTAGGTTTGGAAATTCTTAGACAATTCTAAACCTGTTCCCACTTTTTCAAATCTAGAATGCCTCATGGTAGAGCTTATTTTCAAGGCGTAATGATAACTTGAACTATTTTGTTTAACAAGACAATATGACACACACAACTTATATGCACTTTTTTCTGAACAAAATGCAAGAGCCTAAAGCATAGGAATAATTCTAATAGTTCTTAAGCGAGGCAAAAAAATTATCTTCAGGCCTTAACAACTTAAAAAGATTGTCAAACATTGCCCTTTATTATATGGAACCCACAACATAGGGGAAATATTCATTGAACAGTAAGGATTTGGTTATGGTTAAACCTTTTCCAAACAACATAACATAAGAGCAGACATAA
Organism: Fragum sueziense; assembly: GCA_963680895.1. Taxonomy (NCBI): domain Eukaryota; kingdom Metazoa; phylum Mollusca; class Bivalvia; order Cardiida; family Cardiidae; genus Fragum; species Fragum sueziense. The sequence continues at coordinate 10,584,899 of OY804608.1, forward strand.
TTAAAAGCTGCTGTAGATGATAAAACAGGTGTTGATAAAGACTGCATTCATGTATAAAAATGCAGAGAAAATGATGAGGCAAAATGAGACAACACAGGCTATCAAGTTATCAACATTATCTTCTTTTACCACATCATTTAATAGCCTTTTCTGTAGGTGAGGCAAACCTATGTATGGTAGAGAAAGGGCATAATGCTTTCCCATACAGAAAGGAAATAGACTGTTGAAATTTGAAAGTTCAGAATACAAAATTGACAGCGGTACAAATAGGATTCGTTTACAATAAACTAGCATATATATAAAATATTGAATAAAATAAAATAAAATATTGAGGTAAAAGGAGAATCAGCATTTTCTTCATATGACTCATTAATTTCCAAAGCCTTTTCTAATAGGGACTGCAAAACAAGGTCTTTCCAGGAAAGGGTTAAAGTATTTAGTTGATCCCTAGATCCAGTAAACAAACATTAAGTGGATTAAGTGCCTCAGGGATACAGGTAAAAGAGGGTAATGGCTTTCAGAATCATAAAATATCATTTTAATATTATAACACCCTATGTTGAGGGTATTCATTTGAATTCTTAAATCAAGACTATTCAAATGAGTATCCATAACAAAGCGTTTAGATTTTAAACATCAAATATAGAAAGTTTTTACCTCCTTTTATCTGTAGCTAGCTAGCTCCATGCCTTCTTTATCAGATATTATGATCTGCACAATCTGACCCAAATTGTTATTTTAAGGATATGTGATATGTGATAAAATCTACCTGGTCAAAACAATTCCTCACTTGAAAATTCCAGAACCCACAACATAGGGCTTCTTTCCTTGCAATGTGATGATTTTTAGTATTCTGTTAGAGGTTTATGAGATGTAAATTCATGCAAAATTTCAAGACTATAGGCCAAATAGTCTTTGAGAAAACAGTGTTTCTGTGTGAAACCTTAAACCCCACAACATAGGGCCAATTTTTCTTTAAGAACAATAATTTGAAGTATTTTGGTAGAGGGCATTGAGACAATACTACATACAAATTTTCAAGACTCTAGACCTATAAGTTTGGGAGGAGAAGATTTTTTAGAAATTGTGGACAGACAGACGGACGGACGGACGGACAGACAGACGACGGACGGTGAGCAATCACAATAGCTCACCATCAGCACTTCGTGCTAAGGTGAGCTAAAAAAGGCAGGAAAATGGGAAGCACCAACTCCGTAAATCTCAAATTTTTTCCCAGAAGATGATAATATCTGACATTTTTCAGCTTGTATGCTACAACAGATATGTATGTAACATAAATAAGCTAAATACAAAACTATGAAAAACAAAATTGAGGAAAAAAACACTTGATTATACATAAGGTTTATGTTTAAGAAAAATGAACATTTTTCTTTGATCTGTAATTTTTGTAATATTGACTGGCAGGGTATGAGACCTACACCAAAATTATCTCTAATGTATACTTGTGCAAATAAAACAAGAATGGGAAAAAGTTACCATTAAATTTTTGTTTTTTATGAATTCAAACTTAGTAGGGGCGCATAAAACAAGGACAAATTTATCCAAAATAGGTCATTCAATTCCATCAAATATTCACTGTAAGGTCAAATGTAACAACACATTATTTTTATAGTAACTTATATAAAGAACTTATTTTTATCAAATATTCATTACCAGATTTCCCTGTAGTTACTACATAAACTATTGTTAACAAAACAAGGGCATTACATACATCGGTGGGGAATCATGTGACACTAAATTTCAGAAAATCGTCAATAATTTTGTAAATACTTGACCAATTTGAAATCGGTTTGAAACAGAAAAAAAGTGTAAAACGCCCGATATCAGATGGGTGGTAACTCTTTTACAAATCAAGTGATAAAAACGTTATTGATGACCAGATTAAGTTTTGGTTGGTCGTCAATAACTTTCATATCAGCTGATTTTTCAAAGATTATCCTTGGCATTCGGCAAAGTCATGGAGTGTTCCCGCTGTCTCTGCTTAAATTCTTCTTTTCAAATCGGTCATCTTTTGACAGAATTGTTGGAAAATATCGAAAATATTATGTCAGGTGATTCCCCGCCGTGATATAAGATTTGTGGGGTGGAAGAGGGTTGAAATTGGTGTCATGTACTACTGTATAAGAACGCCTTTTTTTAATCAAATTAAGCTAATCTTACACAAACATGTATCTTTGATTACCGGGTCTTTACATACCTATAGTCCCTTAATTACCGATATTATGGCACATGTTTACAAATTTACCCTTACAAAAAACGCAATAGCAAAGTCATAACTACTGTAAATTTGCATGTGGTGGTTCGAATCTTGCAGGTCCCTTACACCTTCAAGATTTGAACAAAGACATGCAACGTTGAACTGAAAATTAACAAGGATTACCTTTTGTTTATTACTGTAAAATTTGTAAACATGTGTCATTATATTGTGACTGGACTATAATAAAAAAATCAAGACAGAAGACGCAATATTGATAGCCTACTATATCAAATCCTGGTCTTAAGCATTACCTACCCCCCCCCCCCCCCCCCCAACAAAAAAAAACTGTACCAGTCCAAAAGAACAAAAAACACTGAGGAAAAGGGACACATTGATGATAACACATTGATGATAATCAACAACCTCTTCTTTTCTCTCAACGTTTTCTCAAATTATTTCTACAATGGACGTCAAAACCAGACTTGTTAAGAGAAGGATATATCAGTGCTTTGCTCTTTATAACCAAATCAGTAAATTCATAACAATTGTATGCATATTGAAACAGTTATTTCTTCATTTCTCTTAGTGTTTTTCTGTTGTTTCTACCGGTGATCTGGGCCCCGTTTTATCAACGAAATTACGCACATTATTTTCGTAGATTTGAACGGAAGTTCAAATTTTTTGCGTAGGTGCGTTTTACAAAACATGTTTGCAGCTAAGATTAGAATTTCGTAAGTTTTTTTTCCGTAACTTTACGATCAAAAATAGTAAATCTGTTCGTCACCACTGTCGATGCCTAAATTTACCTTTTAAAGCCTTGATAATCCCAAAATTACTGAAAATATCAAAATATCTATGAAAGGAAATGTTGATATTGAACAAACCACGGAAAATTCATGTGAATAGCAATGAATTTTGTGCTAACAATAGACTGGGTTTAAAGTTATGTTTTGATAAACCGTCAGTGTTGTCATAAAATATCGTAACTACGGTCTGATTTAAGCCGTAGCTACGAGATTTCATAACAGCTCCAACAAATTACTATTGTATGTCCGAAATACTGTCACGATTAACTGGATAAAATCGTTCCCTATTTCGCTGTACTTTCACTTTCTTTTTTGTTGCTATTTATAGAATACAACATGAAAAAGTATTTTTCATATCGTCGGTGTAAATGCAAAAGCTCGTATGTCGATTCTCGAAATTTTCAAAGTTAAACCTTGTGTGCCCAGTTAAGACAATTCTTGCAGATTTTGAGATATTTTCACTGATCAGTATTAATGACACATTATCAGTGAATAATATGTCCAAATTTCAAGTAAAACCTTTCAGTTCGGGAAAAGTTATTACACTTTTTTCCTTCCCCTTTAAAAAATTTCGAAAACGAGATACGAGGTTTTGCATTTACAACGACGATATATTTCCTTTTCTAATGGAATGAATGTACGTTTAATATACGTTTAATCGCCAGGGTGTTCAGAACAATAATATTTAAGCATTTTTCATGCTACTAACAACGAGAAATACGAGAATTATCTCTATCTATGCAGAAAAATACACTTTAAATAGCTTACACAGCCGATATATATTAATATTTACGAGAAATTAAACCGAGGTGAGAACAAAATCGAATCTTTCCAAAGTGCGTTTCACGCAAATAACCGAGTGCCGTAAATACCCGATCATCGGCGATAATAACCGAAATCCATTATGGTTCCAGATCGTTAAGTGATTTTTTTGTTAACCCTTTCCCGAACAGCTACACCTTTTGATGACCCAACTTCATATGTGTTTAGAAAACTTTACAGGAAAGGAAGAAAATGCTGGTGACAAGTATTGTCTCCTTTTCTTCCAACGTTATGGACATTTAAATTCATATCAGAATTAATTTTGCCATGTGTAACTACTATCTAATTGCAGCAATTTTTTTTGCTGTATGGAAAAGGTTAATTACAGATGTCAAAAAATTTGAATCATCAACTTAAGAGGGCACTTTAGTTTCAATGGTCCTCATGCAAATTTGTCCTCATGTTTTTGACTTGTTCTTGACATTGAATTCAAAATTAATTTAGTCATTCTAAATGACTAATTTCACCCATTATCAAATAAGGTCGGATTTTTGACGTCCTTAAAATTATTGTATTGCTTTATTGTATGTAGACCCTATCTTATCAACATCAACTTTGTTGTCTGTTGCAGCTTTCAAACTTGAACTGTTTATAAAATTGTCGTTTGAGAAAGGGTTAAGCTGTGGGAAACTACTTAACATGCAATATTTCTTCATTTTCCACAATGTTTTCTATTTCAAAGTGGACAGATTTTTGAAATTCAACTCAAAATTGTCCTCTGTAACATCTTTCAAATTGGAACAGTCCTAAATTTTGTTGTCTGGTAATGACCTAAATGTCATAAATAACATTACAAGAAATCGCAAAGTGAAGGGTCCAGTCATTTGAGTAATGAATCTACATCCATCACTTTGTTTACGTGAACCATCAAGGCTCCCTCGAGACTAACGTTCCATCAATTCTCATTCCGAACATCGATAACATGTCAGGACGAAAGAATCACATGACAAAATCCATTTCTCGCATTGTATCAAAGATGACAAATGGATGAGAAGTTTTCGTCCCCATTGGTATTTTTCCATTAATTGAATATTTTGGTCTGTTTATATGAATATATGTCATGCATTAACCCCTTCCTAAACAAGACCTGGTTTTGACGTCTCTAGTAGAGATTGTTTTGGAAAACATTGAGACAAAAGAAGAAACTGCTGATAATCAGCAGTTTCTCCTTTTGTCTCAATATTTTCTGTGCCATATTGCACACATATCCTATCTTTGATAACACCCGTTTTGTCATTTGTGGCAGTTTTTGAAGATGATCATCCGAAAATTTTGCCATTTGGGAAAGGGTTAAGCACAAATGATATCAAAGTCTATGTAACTTTCAATTTAGGATTTTTACAATGACGTCTTCGTGTTTTCATTTGTAGTCATTTCCTAAACAGCAAAACTTTGGAGTGTTCCAATAAATAAGATGCTGCGGTCTTAGCACAGTTGGTAGCGCATCTGCCTCTCATTCGAGAGGTCCTGGGTTCGATACCCGGTCGCGGCTAATACCCTTTCTGACAAAATTGTCACCCACCAATGGGTTTGAGATCGATAACCTGGGCGAGCAGCTGGAGGCTCGGTAAGGGTGTTGTGGTAGTACTGGTTTGAGAAACAACAGGAATCCATGGATAGGTGCTCCAGCCGCCGCGATATGACCCTGGTAGTTGAAAACGGCGTAAAACCCCAATAAACTCAAACTCCACTAAATAAGATGCTGCTGATGACAAAAAGGGTTCTAATATCAGGATCAAAATATAAAATAGCAAAGAAAACATGAAAGGGGAAAATGCTGGTTTTCAGCATTTTCTTCCTTTGCCTCAATAATTTACAAACCTTTTTTCTGTTAAGAGACATCAAAACGAGGTTTTGCTTGGGAGATATGGTTTATTGTGTATTATTGTATGTTTGTATGACTAAATAAGTTAACCCATTACCAAACGAGAAAATTTTAGGGTGGTCAAAATTGAAAGACTCTGCAGACGACAATATCAAGTGAATGGAAAATTTAATTTTTAAGTCTTTTTGGATGGAAAACATTGAGGGAAATGAAGCAATTTCTTCATTTTCCACAATGTTTTCCAAAGCCATTATCTTGTGGGGAGTCAAAAAGAGTCATTGTGTGGTAATGGATTAAGTAAGAATTGCATATTATCATATTGATCATGCCGTTAAGCACAGAATGATAATAGATCACCCAGGACAAGGTGACCTTGAATTTAGAAGTATTTTGAAGCATTGTTTTCTGTTTTCGTCTCCAAAGAAAATATCAACAATTGAGATGTCAACGCAACTCAAACCCTTTCCCAAACAGCATTTTTTTTGCTGTTCCAATCTGAAAGCTGCAGCTCACATCAAAATGGGTAGACAAAATTAAAATTTTGTGTACAATTTAACATTAAGCCAAAAGGAGAAATTTAGAGATGGTTATCAGCGTTTTCTTCTTTTTCCTCATTGTTTTCACAAACTTTTTCTACTAGAAACACCAGATCCATTTTGAGAAAGGATTTGGCACAAACAGCATCAAGGCCATAGTAACCTTGGATTAACCCTTTCCCAAACGACAAAATTTTTGGGTGCTGACTGCTCCAATTCAAAAGCTGCTGCAGACGACAAAATAAGTGCTAATCAAGGTTGGATTTGCATACAATATAGCTAAGAAAATATTGAGGCAAAAGGAGAAACTACTGGTTATCAGCAGTTTCTTCTTTTGTCTCAATATTTTCTAAAAACCATTTCTTCCTGGGACGTCAAAACCAAGTCTTGTCTGGGAAACAGTAAATAGGTCTTTAAACAGATTTCCCCATATTTCCTTGACATTTACGGATAATTCGCACATTGACCATTATGCTGACACAACCAACATTTTCGTGTTTTCTCAATAATTCCATCAAATAATTCAAAATTTCTGTAATATAAATCTGATATTAACCCATTACCAAACAACAAAAATTTAGGGCGGTCCAAATTGAAAGATCTTGCAGACGACAATTTAAAGTAAATGGAATTTAAGGTTTACGAACTGAGAATGAAAACACCATGTTCTAGCCATACGAAATGCATCAAATTACATACACTTGTAAATACACTTCACATAAGTTGATTCACCAGGCCGGATTTCAAGATTATGCTTCAAGAAGAAAATAATTAACAAATATTATACTCTATATTCATATGCAAGGGAGGTAATTTTGAACATTTTCGTCAAATATTTTCATAAGTATGCATTAATTCAAAATTCTAAACCATACAAAACGCTTATGTTTGTATTTGGAATGGAAATGTATCACAGTTTAGGAATTACTGGCACTTTCCAAATTTCGCCTCTTGCTCTGCATTTCATTCTCATTTCGTAAACCTTAAATTTTTGTTTTCTTTTTGGATGGGAAACATTGTGGAAAATGAAGAAATTGCTTGTCACAAGCAATTCCTTCATTTTTCACGATGTTTTCCAAAGCCATTATTTTGTGAGGAGTCAAAGAGTCAATGTGTGGTAATGGATTAATAAGTCATTATACAGATTTCCCCATGTTTCCTTGACATTTACGGATAATTCTCACATTGACCTTAAGGCTGACACAACCAACGTTTTCTGTGTTTTCTCAATATTTCCATCAAATAATTCAAAATTTCTGTAATATATATCTGTGATATTAAACCCTTTCCAAAACAACACAGGAGCTGTCCAAAGACAGCGCGCTCGACTTTCTAAGTTGCTTAGTATAAAGGGGGCATAACTCCAAATATAGTGGAGCCAGGGTCATGGGCCCTGGTAGTAAGGTAGAGGGTGTGATGGTGAATAAGTATTCCAAGTTTGGGTTGAATCCCTTTGATAGTATGGAAGTTATTGATGTTTAAAAAAAACTTAAACCTTTGTTGCAACGCCAACGCCAAGGCCGACGCCCGGGTGACAGTATAAGCTCTCATTTTCTTCGAAAAGTCGAGCTAAAAATCAATGTAGACTTCTCCAAATCTGAGCATTATTCATTGAATTGAAAAAGGAAATTTGTATGTCACAACAAAGTATTTATCATATTGATATCAGAATGATTTAATTCAGACCCATCCTCGGAAACCCAGCGGTCATAGCTACGCTACATGACCCCTGGGGCATTTGGCTAGAAAAGCTTTGTATTAGCCGCTCCCAAATGCCGCCGTTTCGTTGGTTTCATCATCATTTCATGATGGGCGAGTAGACCAATCAATCTGGCCGATACAAATCGCCAACATCTTAACAGTGATTACGTCAGAGATACGTAGTTTAACCCTGATTCAGGTAGATAACTGCGTAGGAGATTGACAATTGCTTCGGGTAAGTTGTCAATATGGAAGATTAATATCGTTTAGCGTGTGAAATATTTGGTGTTTCGAGTTTAAAAGACTTCCAAAGGAAACTTTCCCAATCTTTCTATTTTAAAGCCGTTTAAGATATCAGCGATCTGTAATTTTTATATCGTTGTCACACAAATTACAACTTATCATGAGCGCAGCCATCTTGGTTGTAGTTGACAACGCATTGACTTATGAGAGCTGTTATTTGATTGGGTCTTGCGCTCACGCGTTTCGTATCGATTTTCGGCGGCTAATTCAAAGTTTAACTGATCAAGTGCCCCAGGGGTCATGTAGCATAGCTATGACCACTGGGTTTCCGAGGATGATTCAGACCAGTCTTGACCCATTCTATATTGCAGAAAACAATTTCAAGTAAATGAAATATCACATTTTTTGGACTTTCTGGGTAGAAAACATTGTGAAAAATGAAGAATTTGTTGTCAAAGCGATTTCTTTATTTTCAACAATGTTTTCTAAAGCTTTTATCATGTCAGGCATAAAAAAAATCAATATAAAATAATGGTTTTATTTGTAAAATTGTTGGTAAAACATTGTTACTCAAGCTTTAATTAAGTTGGAGTTACGATGTTTTGCAATAACACCGACGGAATGCATAATTTTCTCACCATTTGTCTTTACTGTACTCTTCCTTTTTCTTCAAACTTACTGTCGGACGCAGCAAGTCTTCCCGAGCCTTGCTTGTTTTCCCACAATTTTTTCCAAGAGCTTTATCATGTTGGGCATAAAAAAATATCATCTGGGAATGGGTTAATTTCTGTCAAATTCTCACCTTTTGCATCTTTCCCATATTCTTCCTTTTTCTTCAGACTTCCCGTCGGACTCAGCAAGTCTTCCCGAGCCTTACTCTCTAGAACTTTACGCTTCTCGTTCACCAGGACTTGTGGGAAGGCCAAGAAGGGTATGGAAATCGCAAACAACACAAGGCCGCAGATGATGAAACCGCCCCACCATGCCCCTATCCAGCGGGGATGCGCGGGAGATAGGTCGACCTTGTAACTGAACAAATCAACGTAAAATTGGAGAAGCAGCGCCCCTAGTGCATACCCAACTACCGGTCCTAAAGCTCCAGTTGCGTAGGTAAATGCTGAAATGAGATTGGGAAGGAAGTTGTATTAATTGTAAGATAACAAACCTGTCACAGATAACGCAGCAAAGCAAATGCATAGGCTGATCTAGGTCCAAATTGATCTCAAATACATTTTTTTTTTTCAAATTTGATGCAATTACTTATGAACAAATCAAACTAATCACAGCCTAACACCCAAAATTACAAAATTTTCGGAATGCTCTATATAAACTCAAAGTACTTTGCATGCATAAGTGTGTGTGTGGGGGGTGGGGGTGGGGGGGGGGGGGGGAGGGGGAGGGGTATTAGCATTATATCTCTACATATTTCGATAGCCTTTTGTAAATCAGTGACTTCAAAAGCAGATAATCAGATATTGGTCGGGAAAGGGTTCAATCATAAAGTTACATATGTCATTCTGACTCTTAAAGCATGTCATCCGATACTTTAGTACCGTAAAGGGAAACTATTGGGAACTATTGGAAATTTCCTATCTGTAACATACATTCTCTTTAGGAACATTCTTTGATAGATCGGTTGCCATAGCAACAAGACCGAACCCATATTTGCTTTAACAGAAACCTTAATTTCTGTTATCTCTCCGTTCCAATCTTAATTAAAGTACCGTGTAATTGATATATGCACTAATGAACAAATAGACTTGGGGCTTTCAAATCAAGGCCCAGGGGAATTGAGCTATTCAATACGATCAAAGCATCAAAACAGATATTAATGAGATTTCTCTAGAAAAAATCTGTGACTGTCAGTAATTTTTATGTTTTATCCATGTTCATTCTTCTTTGTATGAAACGCTCTTCAACAAGAAAATCTATTTTAACCCTTTCCAAAACTAGACCTGGTTTTGACGTTCCTAATATCAAAGGCTTGGGAAAACATTGAAACAAAAGAAGAAACTGCTGATAACCAGCAGTTTCTCCTTTTGTCTCAATATTTTTCTATGCCATGTTTTACACAAATTATGTCTTAAATTACTTCAATTTTGTCATTTGTGGCAGTTTTTGAAGTGGATCACCCTAAAATTTTGCCGTTTGGGAAAGGGTTAAAGAATATCAAAGGCTGTCGGCAGCAGCGCTGCCGTGGCTGTACAATGCTTAGGCTGGAAATTTCGCTATTTTTAGTTTCAATAGAAGAAATTAAACCTTTTATTTAAATGCAAACAGATCAAAGGTAATGAATAAAGCTTTTTTTAGCAATTCTTTTTTTTCTTTTTTTTTCTATTTTTTCTTTCTTTCTTTTTTTTTTGAAAGGAAGGTTCTAAACAAATAGTTTCAGACCTAACTGCAAAGGCATTCAAGGCAGTCATTGCTTGGGAAACGGATCAGCATGTACAAAGCAATTGCATTCGAAAAGACTTTTACAATTAATCACCAATACATGATCATTCTAAGTTTCAAGTATATGCACTTTATACTTTAAGGGGATATGCTCCAGTTTCCTAAATTATTTCCCAATAATAGAATTTATTTATATTTTGTATGTTGAAATTACATGTTATTACCAATTGAAAAATAAAATAAAAATGGATAGTCAGCGATCTTGTTTGAATTTTATGGGCATTCGTATCACATACCCCTACAGCGAAAAAATGCACAATTTCTTGCATCTGTCCAAGGTCACTAAAATGCTGATAAAATGCTGTATATCCATCGTTTAGTCCCGAAAACGGACTTAAAGAAACGTCTTACATTTAATAAGAACAGAAAACCCAAAATATGTGCTATTATAAACGCGTAAATGTATAAAACAGCATGCTCACATGTTCGGTTAGATCAACGAAGCTGGAGTGTTTTATGTCATAATTTGCATATTTTTGGAAATATTTCAAGTTCTACATAATAGAATTTGATAAAACTCCTTCATTGTATTAAGCAACATGTCCTGGTAATAATTCAAAAGAAAATGTATAGGTCACACACCGTTCATCCAGATACAAAATACACGGATTGGTCTTCCAAACGCGGATTTGAAAATCAACAGCGTGGGAATACACAAGGTAAGAAAACATCAACATATAGCCTTTTAATTGCCGCAATATAAAAAGTGTTTGTGCAGAGCTGATGCAAAATGGTTTATCTTGAGGGTGCTGCAGTTTCATAACAAAAGATTTGAGTAAACTATAGATACAAGCGATTTTAAATCGTAAATCACTATTTTCTCGCCTACTTCCCGTTTTGTTTTATATTTGCAGAAATTATTTAACTGGTTTCGAGCAAATGTCTCTTTAAAATAGGTTTTCGACATCTATGGAACAAATCTATACCATTCATCAAACTGGAAAAATAAATTTTGGGTGTCTAAAGCCACGTTTAAAAATTAGCCTAGTTTGCTTCAAGGTACAACTTACCACGGATGTTGATACCACACACCACGGATGATTCACATAATTTGGGTAAAACAAACTCGGATGCGAAAATCGGGTTTAATAGTGCAAAACACTTAAAATGACGTTTTCTAATTAAAATACAATGACAAATGTTTGATATTTATAAAGTAAACGTGCTATAACCGCATCCCGTTGACTTTTATAGTCGGTTATTTACTTTGCATCACACGCTTAAGAATTTTATCTTATGTACCGAACTGTGTTTTGGAATGATCTTTGTTCTATTTATTCCAGATACAAAAACCTTCACAAAGAAGTAGTTCAGAGCGCTGATATTTCATTCCGCCTCAATCACTTGATCATGTTACCGCTGTGTCTTGTGTGTGTTTGAGACCTATACGAGGCACATATGAGAGAAGCCAAGTTCTGCTTGCGGGTGTACCAGGTGATTTTTCTTGGGGTTCTCCTGCTTTCGCACCACCTACTGACTGTCCCGTCTCATTCGGGTTGAAATAATCTTAAAAGGGACGTAAAATTGAATAAAAAAGAAGAAGAAAGATCTACTTGATCAGAAACTTTAAATAAGAAGTTTAACCTAAATGATCAGTCACCGTTCACGATTAATTAAATGCTTATCATAAGTGTTTACGAAGCACTTTCGAAATTATTTTTTTGGATTTAACGCTTGCTATATTTTTAAATCCGCAACTGTGATATTTTATGAACGTGTACATGTACGAGCTTGTTGGGAGCAAAAAGTCATAATTAACCCTTTCCCAAATGGCAAAATTTTAGGGTGGTCCATTTTGAGAACTACTGCAGACGACAAAATAAATGATATCAAATGCAGAAAATGTGCATTGTATTGCATAGAAAATAATGAGAGAAACGGAAATAAATGCTGATTATCAGCATTTTCTTCTTTTGTCTCAATGCTTTTCCAATTGAATTTCTAATAGACACGTCAAAACCAGGTCTTTTAACAGTTTGGGAAAGGGTTAAGTGGCCGTTTTATCATTTGTTTATTTCAGAGCTATGTATTTTCGTTGTTACTACTGCTCCTTGAAGTTTTGCGACCTTGAAACAACAATCGATCATTGTACAACCAAACATGATACAGACCTTCTACGATACAGACAGCTTGTTCTATGTCCAGAGTCTGGGCATATGAAATACCAAAGTTACGCGAAGGTCTAGTTCCAAGGGAGCTTCATGGGGGCCATAGGGGGTGGGGGCAGACCCCTTTTCTAAATTATTAGGGGGGCCAGGCCCCCAACTGGCACCCCTCTTCCTACGCCTATGTAGTTTGTTTTACATGCTGTCGTAGAGGGCCTTTCATAAAGACTTTCACTTCAACCCACACTAAAGAGTAAGAGAGACAATCATGATAAATATTCTTGGCAATATCTTCATGAAAGAAATGCACCCATATACCTTATGTTTACATGTAATAATTGACAGACATGCGTAATAGAGTTGGTGTTTGAATATCGAGGATGAAAACCTTTTGGGGCTCACTATCAAACTGCAATGAAACAAGATGATAATCCTAGAATTTAAAGATTGAAAACAAAGACACGGACAACTTATCTGTTAATATGCAGCTGATATTCGCCTATCTCTTTATAAAACATGTAAACATGGTTTACTAATGTCTTTACCGTCGAAAGTGCTCATCCACAAGCCTTTTAGTTTTAGTAAGCCACAATAAGCCATAATTGGTCTTAAACCAAACATCTATTGACTCTAAACGATATTAAATTGGTTTTAACAAGGATGCAGCCAATTTTCCTTAAAAAAAGACCGGAATTTGCTTTTTATTATCCGTGTCGGTTGTATCGATGGGTCCGAGTTTGTTTTACCTGCTGGAGAATTTGCACCGTGGTATGTTGCACCATAGCAACTGACAGTACCCAATTTCAAATAGTTCTTGTTCTTTTTCTGTACTTTTTTATGGGTTCTTGTAAAGAAAACACTTGAAGTGATCCCCTATCCTCCATGAAACATCAATTTGACAATAATTATGTGCTTTAATAATGATTTACAGACATTCTTACCAAGATTTTTCTCTTTTCGTGCAACAAAGTCAGATTCAGTAGCATATATTTCTCTTACTAACAGATTTTATGAGACAGGATTTTAGGTAAACATTGGCAAAGTTATGTACGTTTTCATTGTATGTAACACAAAAATCAACTCAGCCGATATTCGTTGTAATTAAAGATAATAAATACTCACTCTTTCTTCCCGCAGTTCAAAATAAAATTGTTTACATCCGCGTTTGGAAGACCAATCCGTGTATTTTGTATCTGGATGAACGGTGTGGGTCAGCGCACTTATTAATGAATTACAGCAATTTTTATCAGCTACACATGAATAAAATGACGCAAAACAGTGGTAACTGCATACACACTTACGACTGTCTTGCCCTAAATAATTGATTTCCATCTTGAGGAAATCAGTTTCGCATAATAAATACACTTTTATCGTCGAAAATGGTAAATTGTAATGATGTGTTATATTATTAAAAATATGGTAGCGAAACATATTGGTGCGAAACATTTAATTTACTACAGTAATGACCGAGTGTTCCGAAAAACTGGAGCATTCCCCCTTACAGACTTCAGGGGCTTACAAGTACTCCGCATGATATCAATCAAAGAGGCTTAGTGGTTACCCTTGTCCATGTTACAAATTTTTTTGCTCGAACGAATTCAAATCAATTAAAGATCTTCAGAATAATTTTACATCATTTTTTGTGAATAAAATTTGTCTTCTTTTGAAAGGAAGAAAACACATAGGGGAAGAGACGGCATCAATTTTGCCCTATTCTATTTCAATGTAACAAAACCTTTCTTTTTTAGTGAATAATTAAATCCGATACTTTGAGTGGGAGATTAAAAGACTTTACAAAACTGCACTCACTGTAGCTCAAAATTTCAAAGGCATATTTTCAAATCAGATTTAATTGGTCTTTCAAATGAAGTTCCTTTTGCAGCAAATTCTTGGAATTAATTCATTTGTTCTATAAAACAAATTACAATTAGCAAGCTTATTGTCTCTTTGACCAATCTAGATGTCACCAAAAGACCAAAAGATGTCAAAGTTAACCCTATCCCAAATGGACACATTTTAGGGTGGTCCAGTTTGAAATCAGCTGAAAAATACAAAATGAATGTTGTTGATGAAAGAAATTGTGTACAAAACACACCAGAAAATATTTAGGCAAAAGGAGAAAGTGCTGATTATCAGCACTTTCTTCTTTTGCCTCAATGTTTTCCCAAGCCTGATATTTGAAAGACGTCAAAACTGGGTCCGGTTTGGGAAAGGGTTAATTCACTTAATTCACTTGGAATTGTCATCTGCAGCATCTTAGAAATATAAAATAATGGACCAGTCTAGAATTTTGCTGTCTGGTAATGGGTTAACCCATTCCCAAACACTGACACTTTTTGACGCCCTTCAAGATAAAGGCGTTGGAAAACATTGTGGCAAATGAAGAAATTGCTTGTGGCAAGCGATTTCTCCTTTTGCCTCAATATTTTCTGTGCTATATTATACACAATTCCTCGCCATATTATCATTTATGTCCTCATTTCTATATCTTTTCAATTGAGACCACCCTAAAACTGAAATGTTTGGGAAAGGGTTAACTTACCTAAATATGCCGGTGCTTTATCCTTTGGTACGTGATTGTCAATATACGTGGTTCCGAGGGTGAAAATTGGCGTGCCTCCCGTTCCGATCAGAATCTGCGCCGTTATCAATATCAACACATACATCAAGTTACCAGCGTTTTTATCTATACAATTATCCGACGATCGTTTCACCGAAGTTCGACACATATTATCGTCAGTGAGGTTAGAGATTATCTGTTGGTGGACTGTGTATTTTTTGGCAATGATATGTGGCAACGCGAACAATAGGGCACCAAAACCCATTAAAATAACACCTTTACCGATCCAGCGGGGAATATGTCTTCGTCCGCCGAAGTATGATATGAAAATAACCGCTACTAGACTACCAAACTCGTATGATGCTGCTATAAGACCGGATATCGAGCTGCCGATCTCGAATCGTTTCTCGATTGTGGTTATCACGCTGTTTAAGTATCCAGTAGACAATGTTCCCGACATGGTAATCAAAACACACATCCAGAATACGAATAATTTAATACTGGCTAAACCTTGAATACATTTTGGACGGCATTTTCCGATCCCACACTGTCGATCCTCGGAAATAGTCTGTAACTCGTACAACTGTTCATCTATTATCACATCTCGTTCTGTTCCACCGCGCAGCAAGTTAGACCCGCTACTTGCTGAATACCCGCTGGTGGAGCTTTCAACTCCGAGTGACCTTTGACCTAGACTGTGACCCCCAGGCGTGGAGAAATCACACTTCGCTGTTGAGAATGGTTCTCGTACAAGATTGATGTGGTCTGGACGAGCAGCCATGTTGATGTTTGTTGTTTGTGCCGTTAAGTCTTAAAGGTCAACTTTAAGGACACAGGTCAAGGTCATCTATAATTAGGTTTCTGTTGCGCGTGTTTCATATAGACTTCCATTGTGCCTGAAAATAAATCAGATAACATGATTAAATAATCCATTACCATACGGCAAAACTTTAGACTTGTCCAAATTCAATGATGTTGCAGACAACATTTTCAAGTGGATAAATGGTTACAGATATATGTCTGACTGGGAGGAAACATTGTAGGCAAAGAAGAAATTGCTTGTCACAAGTAATTTCTTCATTTTCCACAATGTTTTAGGAGCCTTTATCTAGTGGAGCATTTAAAAACACCATTATGGTGGAATCTTTCACAAGCAGCATAATTCTTAAAGTTAGTGCAATTTAAAAGCAGCTGATGCAGGTGACAAAATTGGTGTTTAAAAGATAAAATTTGTGAAAAGTCTAGCACAGATAATTTTAAGGCTTTACTCCAATGTTTTCCCAAGCCTTTTCTATTAGGGACGCCAAAACCAGGACTGGTATGGTTTTGTAAGCAGTTATTACAATTAATTTCATTTACACAATAAATTTTATTTTACAGAACTAGTTATTTTGCGATGAATAATCAACCATTCATTACCATGCGGCAATTAAGAAGATTGCATGTTAATCATTTACCTTTACCTTATGACAAAGTCTTTGACACTAGTCAAAGTACAAAGGAGTACCAGGTGACAAAATTTATGCACAGTGTATTACGGCAAGATATTTTATTCCAAAAGAATAGAATCCCCCCGCTTCTCCAGTCTTTCGGACAAGACTTTAAACAGAGGTCCCGTCTCCATATGATAGCTGCTGAGTGGGACGTAAAACTCCATTCAATCCAATCCAAAAAGAATAGTCAACAATGAGAGGGAAAACAAGAATTCATTCAAAATGCTGGATATTAGTATTTTCTTTTTGTAAGTAGGAATGTTTCCCAAACATGTTGACTTTACGAAAGCTGTTTGAGATGTCAAAACCACCAGGGAATGTTTGGGTTAGGGTGTAATAAAAGAAAGGAAACAATACAATCTGTATTGCATTCACCCTTTCCCAAACAAGACCTGGTTTTGACGTCCCTAATAGAAAAGACTTGGGAAAACATTGAAACAAAAGAAGAAACTGCTGATAACCAGCAGTTCCTCCTTTTGTCTCAATATTTTCTATGTCATATTTTACACAAGTCATGTCTTTATTATCATAAAATTTGTCGCCTGCAGCAGCTTTCAAATTGGACCACCCTAAAATTTTGTCTTTTGGGAAAGGGATAATAAAAGAAAGGAAACAATACAATCTGCATTACATTAATAATCTGGCACAGACATATTATCCATATTGTTATACAATAGATACTTTCCCAAGCAGCAAAAGGTTCTTAGGTACCAGTGTCCGGTAGTCCTTTTCAAAAGATGCTGTAGATGACAAAATGTATATTTATGAATGAAGATGGGATTTGTGTACAATATACCACAGAAAAAATATAGGCAAAAGGAGAAAATGCTGATGATCAGCATTTTCTTCTTTTGCCTAAATATTTTCCAAGCCTTTTTCTATGAGGGACGTCTTAAATCAGATCTTGTTTTGTCTGGGAAAGGATTAATATATGGCAAAGACATATCCATGTAATGGTACAATTAAAGAAACCATGTGCCAAAACATGTGTCCGAAAATGTGCACACAAGATGATAGAACGCTGACATCCACAGACGGTCTAGGAATAAAATCTTATTTACCTATTACCACATGGCAAAATCTTAGGCTGATCCAAATAAGATTTTGTACACAAAATGTTTTCCAAAACTTTTATCTTGTGGGGGATGTGTGTTAACCCTTTCACTGCCATAGGCGACTTTTGTCGACTATAGGGGGTCCCTGCCATAGGCGACTTTTGTCGACAAATTTATGGGGACGAACAACAACAACAACAACAACAACATAAAAAAGAAAAAAAATATTGTCATTTCATAAATTACCTTTAAATTTTGGTCACATATAGGTGCTTCATTTGTCTGTATGTGCTGAAAAATTTGAAAGGAATCCATCAAATGAGTCAAAAGTTATGCATGTTTTTGTGAATAGGGTATCGAAATTTCTTCGAATTAATTCAGCAGTGAGAAACACGTCCGAAAAAAATATTTGGCAGTGAAAGGGTTAAAGAGTTAAGAAACCATGTGCCAAAACATGTGACCGCCAACATGCACACGAGATCATAGAATGCTGACATCCACAGACTGTCTGGAAATAAAATCTTATTTGAGCTAGAATATTGGAAAAGGGTCCTTATGGCCTTTGAAGCAAACATGGATCCTGCGTAATCACGGTGTATAATGGTGTAATCACAGTGTAATATGACTCAGAATTTCCGATAATCTTCAATATCTTTTTTAATACTTCACCAATTTGAATTCGGTTTGAAGCAGAGAATGTGGAAAAATGTCAGGAATAAGCTGGATGTGTTGGATTTTGAATAATCAACTAAAAAAGTTATTGAAGATAAACCAAAATTTTGGTTTATCTTCAATAACTTTTTTATCAGTTGATTTTTTAAAATCAACCACATCCATCTAATGTGTGACGTCTGTACACATTCTCTGCTTCAAACCGAATTCAAATCGAATCAGTATTAGCAAAATTATTGAAGGTTTTCTGAAAATATTGTATGGTGTGATTATCCACCCGACCGTGATAATATTGACTCTGACTGATATGTAAAGTCTAATAAAGAACATTTATCTTCTTTTTAACCTCTCCAAAACTGCTAAAATTTCAAATGTTACTAATTGAAAGCTGCTGAAAATGACAAAGAGGGTGTTGATGATCAGCCTTTTTATCTATTCCCTCAATAGTCCAGTCAATAAACCTGAAAAATGGGCCAAACCTCAAACTAATTGCAACAGAAATGTTTCTTGCATTTTTATAATGTTAAATATCGGTAGAATCACTGTTTAAAAATCTACCAAAATCTATCGGGCGGAAATTGGTGAAAATTTGCTTCAAAAAGGGTGACCCAAAATTTTTGTTTGTCTAATTTTTATTGCAGGCTGGACACAAAATAACATAAGTTCACCCAATAAACCCATCTTTACCACCTTTTCTCATTGTTTTGTTGAAATGAACATATATTAGAGTACAAGAAATACAATGAAACACTTTTTTCATTGTCTCTCACGATTTTATGATTTATTTACTATTAGATTTTCGTGAAGGATTACCCCACCCACCACATTTACATGTATTGAAATGCCACAAAAAATAAAATTTGCAGTTATACATAATATTTTGCTTTTTGTATGATGCTAAATATATGTAGAAATACTGATTAAAAATCTACCAAAATCAAAGCGACAGAAATTGGTAAAAGTGTGGTCTTAAAAGGGAGACCCAAAATTTTTGCATGTCTGATTATCTAGGCAGGCTGGACACAAAATGCCATAAAATCCCAAAATAAACCTTTCTTTTTCACCCTATCTCATTGTTTTGTTGAAGGGAACAAAAATAAGAGTCTAGAAATGCAATGAATCTATATTTTCATCATCTCCGACGATTTTATGATTTGCTTAATAGTAGGTTTCCGTGCAGGATTACCCCACCCACCACATTTACATGTATAGAAATGTCACAAAAAATTACTTTGCAGTTAAACGTAATCTTTTGCTATTTTTATATTTTTAATAATCTGTAAAATCACCATTTAAAAATCTACCAAAATCAGCTAGAAGGAAATTGGTGCAAATATGGTTCATAAAGGGAGACCCAAAATTTTTGCATGTCTAATTTTCATGGCAGGCTGGACGAAAAATATCATGCTAATCAACCAATCGATTTCACCTTTGCTCACTGTTTTGTTGATTAGAACACAGATAAGAGTCTAAACATGCAATAGAACACAATTTTCATTGTCTTTCACGATTTTATGATTTGCTTATTATCAAGTTTCCGTGAAGGATTACCCCACCCACCATGTTTACATGTATCAAAATGACGAAGAAAAATAATTTTGCAGTTTATCATAATTATGTTTTGCTATTTTTTTTTTTTTAGAAAAAAATCTATATTTACTCATTATATCAATATCAGTTTCTTCAAGATTGATTAGTAGAAATTGTTCTATAGTCAGAATATTAGTTTGCGTGTTTGCAGCAAGACATATTTTGAACAAACATGCCAGTATCAAATTTTGCACATTAAGAACATTTCAATATTTGCATATTAAGAGCATGTCTGTTGGTATTTTAGACAATGTGGATATCTCTTAAGTAAGAAATAGTGCAAAGTTGATTAAGAGATCTTATGGCCTTTCATTTAACTTAATACCTCGAGAAATTACAGAAATAGTAGTAAAATGAGATACCTTTTGGGCCATGCTTTGCTCTTCTATGTAGATAATTATCGAATAGGGTCATTGTTTTTGTGTGTGTTCCATTTTCCTTTACATGAGATGAACTTGTACAAATTATTGCCCATGCTATGATTGATATCTGTGAATTGGCGAAGGCCTACTTGAGCAGGTGATCTATGAAACCAGAAGGGAGTAATTTGGTCAAATGAATCATACTTGCAAGAGAAGGCCTTACCCGCTATATTACATTTGAAATACTGACGGCCTTGTGGCTAGTATCATGCAGGTGACATTATAATCATACAATAAAATGTGGAATTTCATTTTGCAATTTTCTATTGAATAGACGCTTTCACATTAATAGGTTAGATGATATTTAAATATCATTTGAAAATGACCATACCAGGAACATCAACAGTGTCTGAAATGACATTATGGTATTGGGAAATAACAGGCATAACATGGCTCTTGTAAAATGAACAGTATGGTATTGCAGTCTTATGGTCGTGATTCAATTTGTCTTATGTCCATAAATGATACAAAATGCTTCCTAATACTCATATACTCTTGGCCGATCAACTTCTATAGTTGTTAATTGGATTTAAAAAAAAATGCAACAAAGTAACTATGTCATGTTCCTAATCTGTTATGTTTCGATGGTTTCAATGCTTTCTAAATACAATTATATATAAAGTATCCATTCATTCTTAAATTAGCAAGCAAGCAAGTTTTCACTGACATGCCAATTCTGGGGTATAAAGTTACCCCGTAACACATTGGTAATTTTTTACCCAAGCGCTCTTATCTTACTTAATTCAAGAATACAGGTCATGTCAATTGACACCCCAATTCTATAACACTTGTATGATTGTATTGTTTTAGGTCATTTATCCTCGGTTGCCGGTTGCCCATATGACCGAGTAGTAGACTGGGCGTGCCCAGGAAGGAAATCCATTCTTTTGACCTGTTTCCAGCTTTGAATGGTGGAGGAAGACCCCAAGTGAGCACCTGGGTAGAACCACCGACGTTCCGCAAGCCAGCTGGATAGCTTCCTCACATACACTTGTATGATACGGACAAAATATCATTTTATAGTTTAATCTGATAAAATAGTTAGATTTGTAAGCCTTGAGATTGAACATACAACTTTGAGATCTTATGTTCTGTTCTTTAGTACTGAGCTTACAGATATGTAAGCATCTAATAACTTTATGGACACGCACAAATAAATTTGTGATCTGTCTCGCAAAAAAAGATCATGTTGGAAGTGTGATAGTGTAGCCGGTTACAGGTATTTGAAGATAATTATATCGTATGGCCATGTCGACATGTGGTTCGGTAGCTTAGTGGTTAGAGTGTAGGAACGGTATTCCTGAGGCCATGGGTTCGAATCCCGGTCGAGCCACGATATTTTTCACCACCTGTTACATTTGGCGCCCACCGAGGGACGGTGGTTATGTATATGGCTACTGCTTTAGGCACCTTAAGAACCACAGTCAGTCAGAGCACTCAGACTAGGGTTGAAACATTTTGCTCTGCGATAATTTTTCTGAATCTAGATGTTGTCGTCTGTATTTTACTTTTTTCATTTTAGAACTGCAATGTCTGGTCACTGTTATCTGTTCGATGCTATTTTTCGTTTATTGGCTATATAGCAGACTTCCAGCAAGCTCATTACAACTTGGGCGGATAGGGCTCAGTCCCTTTTCCCAATGATTTTCCAGCTTCAGTTATTTTACCACATTATTCGAGAGATTAGATGAAATAAATCTATATATGTTCACAGAGGCTCTCTATCTGCAGCCTAAAAGTAACATGCATGATGCCGTCCATACTTTGACTCCAGAAATTTAACCTAATGAATCAATTGGTGCGAGAAAAATATGGAATCCTTCATTAGGTTCTTCAGCTGTCGTGAAATTAGTGAGATCATACTCTGTAAAGAGGAGTAAAACACCACCCAATCAATCAAATTCTGCCATACATCTTTCTATCTTACTGTCTAGTTAATTCTAAATCAAATTTTGAGAACTGATTTATTTTTATGCTCAACAATCTTTTGTCCACAGCATGTTACTATTAGGCCTATATCATCATTTCTTCATGAAAGATAATAGGGAAGGCTTATACTGTATTTCATTAAAAATGCACGAGTTTGGGTGTGGACAAGATAAACAGTAGTTTTGCTCAACAAAAGTTTACTCTTTAATGTGATTGCAATATGTGTGGTATGTGCTTTTATGTAAACGAGAAACATGTAGGAAAGGGGATGGCATCTGATATAGGTCTCCCCGGATTCATGTCTTCTTAACATGACCAGCGCTAGTTAAAAGATAAAGAAATGTGAAGTGTTTGGTAAGGGTTTATCTTTAAAATGATCTCTTTGAAATAAACACAGCTAATTAAAAAAGCTTTAGGTAAAAAAAAAGCAAATGTTCTGCAGAGCAACAGATCAGGGGTGGTAAAGACGTTCTTAATTTGTTCATTTAAATGAAAGCCCTATGGCGTTGATACTCATTTGAATGGCAAAGAATGAATTTTGTGCTAAAATATACTCGGTTCACCGTTAGGCTATGTTTTGATAAACCTTCGTTGTTGTTGCAAAATCTCGTAACTACGGCTTGAATCAAGCTAGCCGTAGTTACGAAATTTTATAACAACACCTACGAAATAGGGCCTACTATTGTTTGTCCGAAATTACGTCATGTTTAATTAGTTAAAATCGTCCCCTATTGGCAAGTCATAAATGGTTATTTGACAAAATTTCCCCTTTTTAATGCAAATACCTCTTTTACATGTAGCTCTGGTATAACTGGAAAGATCCAAACCCCAAAAGACGCCCGCTCTCTACCTTCACTCTTTATCTCTTTCCCTGAACCCTATCCCAAACAAGTCCTGGTTTTGACGTCCCTATTAGAAAAGGCTTGTGAAAACATTGAAACAAAAGAAGAATCTGCTGATAACCACTAGTTTCTCCTTTTGTCTCAATATTTCCTATGCCATATTTTACACAAATTCTATCTTTGATAACTTCATTTTTGTCATTTGTGGCAGTTTTTGAAATGCTCTGATCAAGCTAAAATTTTGCCGTTTGGAAAAGAGTTATCAAGGGAAATATACATTCTATTATCAATTTTCTTTTTTGGCAACCATTTCCTTGCATATATTTATAAATATTTGTGTATTTTTCCCTTGTTAAAAGAGAAGGAGATTTGCGAAGTGGGGGGGGGGGGGGGGGGGGATTTACAGTCATATTCATTGGGAAGCTTGACGCAATCAAAGTACTGATCACATCATCAATGTTTTTGATGCTGAAAAGGTTGTTCTAGAATTTATATTCACATGTTCATGAAGTGAATGATCAATCTTAGCTGATTAACATTCTTTTTGCTAAAAAAACACTGGATGTTTCATGAAATATTGGAAAATAATAATATGTAATCATGATCAGTGGAAAGCTTGCTGAAAATAATCAAAGTACACAGAGTACCCAAAACTCTGTCTTACTTGTCCTTTTTTAAACACGTTTTATACAATAACGGCTCGATAGATTTTGGTAGATTTTTAGCACACTGTTCAGTAATGATATAGGTTCATTTTAGTAAAGAAATAATGTCTGTTGCAATTAGTTTGATGTCCAACCCTTTATTGACTGGACTACAATGTTTTCTGACCCTCTCTCCTTAAAGGACCGGTCTTATTTCAGAAAGGGCTAATTTAATCCTAACCTAAGAGAGTTTGATCTATAATTCATTAAGAGAGGTATTTGATTTGCCAATTTCATGAGGCATGGTTACCCAAAATCTAGACAGATCAGCATTTTCTTATTTCCCTTCAATGTTTTCTTACCCTCTCTACTTAAGGACCAGTCTTTTTGGGAGATGGTTAATTTTGTCCCAATCTAAGAAACATTGATCTATAATTCATTAAGAGAGGCATTTGATTTGCCGATTTCATTAGCGTAAGTTACCCAAAACTAGACGGTTAATCAAATTAATTGTGTTTATGTCGACTGTAAATTGAATTAATGTATTTGATGATATGATCAGAGAAGGAAAACAAAACGTGATCAAGTCAATATTCAGTGCATTATTTGGTCTCATGTCTTAGCTAGTACTTTTGTACTGGATTATGCCGAGGCCATGGTGCGATTGTTAGTGCATTGGACTCTCACTTGTGAGGTCCCAGGTTTGATCCCTGGTTGAGGCAAATATCCTTTCGGACAAAAAAGTCTCCCACAAATGGTTTGATAATGATTAACCTGTGTGCGCAAGCAGTTGGAGGCTCAGTAAGGATGTTGTAGTAGTACTGGTATGAGAAATGACAGGAATCCAGTTAGGTGCTCCAGCCAAGGTGATGTGACCATAGCAGTTGAAAGAGATGTTAAACCCCAATCAATCAGTCTTTTGCATCATTATCAGTGACATTAATTTTGTATTCAACATCTTGAAATTTGGACCTCCCAAAATTCTTATGTTTTTTTTTTTTTTTAATCTTGACCTGCCTGAATTAACTTACGAAATATTTCAATAAAATATAGCATTTACTACTGTCATTGCTTGAAAAAAATGTTTCAAAACCATTATTATTACCATTATTATTATAATCATATATTAAGAAGACTCAAATATGACCTGATCCATTGACATTAAATCTATAGATGTTAATGCTTCGAGTAATAGGGGATGATTTTATCTAGTAAGCAGTGACTTAAGTTCGGACAAACAAAAGTATTTCGTAGGTGCAATTATAAAATCTTGTAACTACAGCTTGATTCAAGCTGTAGTTATGAGATTTTTTTTACAACACTGACAGTTTATCAAAACATAACAGGGACCCCAATCTATTTTTAGCACAAAATTCATTGCCATTATCAATCAAATACAACATCTGAAAGATACTGATTACAATTTGATAACTCATGCTAATAATGATGCTATTACCTTACAAAACTTTCCTTCACTTAATCAGTAATGATCTAGCCATCCATTAGATTATTTTCATCACATGTACCACATTTCATTGACAATTTATTCATACTAATTCATGATATGTCAACTAAATAATGACATTTTTCAATTAAGCTTAAATCATCATCATGATAAATCCTAATTACAAATTATCATTTTTTGGTACTTAAGTTCTTGCCTAAAAATATCTATCAGGCACCAGACTATAATTATTTCCATAAAACCTTTGACCATGCACATCCCTTTGACATCCTAATTTATCCATACTAATTTTTGATCTCTCAAATAAATTATGACATGTTTATCAATCAATACATCATAAAAGATCCAAAATTATAACAAACCAACTATGGTAGACCCCGCGAAATCTTCAGTTTCTGGCCAAAAAATTAAAGTTCTTGCCTCGAGATATCCAATATTTATAACCCATTACCAAACGTTGACACTTTTTGACGCCCCTAAAGAAATATGCTTTAGAAATAATTGTGGAAAATGAAGAAATTGTTTGTGACAAACATTTTTTTTATTTCCCACAATGTTTTTTAAACAAAAATACCTAAAAATTCCAAGCACTTGAAGTTGTCGTCTGCAACACCTTTCATATTGGAACAGTCCAAATTTTTGTCGTTTGGTAATGGGTTAAGATATTACAAGTAATCCATACACAAAACTTACTATTTCCATAAAACCACAGTCCTCATTGTATTAATTGACAATTTATCCCTACTAATTCTTGATCTGTCAACTAAATTATGACATGTTTTCAAAAAGATCATTATGAAAGATTCTCTACACAAATTAATTATGGTATAAAAAGCTCTATTACCTCAAAATATCTATCACATAATACTATCACATAATATCAATCCATCCATAAATGTTATGATTTTCAAAAAACCATATTGCATTGACAATTTATCCATACTAATTCTTGATCTGTCAAATAAATTATGACATGTTTTCAATTAGCCAAGTCGTCAACTGTCACAAGAACTATATCTTTGTCCGATATCTTTGTTATCTAGTTAACCCTTTCCCAAAGGACAAAATTTAACCATGCTCCAATTTGAAAAATACTGCAGACGACAAAATTAAGGTTGAAAACCATTGTATTTGAGTGAAACATAGCACAGAAAATATTGAGGCAAAAGGAAAAATTGCTGATTACCGACCTAGGTCTTGTTTGGGAAAGGGTTAACTCATTACCAGACAACAAAATTTTGGATTTGTCCAAGTTCAAAGATGATAAAGGCGACAATTTCAAGTGAAAAATTTTACTTTTTTTTTCTTTTTGGGTGGAAGATATAGTGGGAAATGAAGAAATTGCTTGTGACAAGCAATTTCTTCATTTTCCTCAATGTTTTCCAAATCCTTTATCATGCAACTTGCATCAAAAAGTGTCATTATGTGGCAATGGGTTAACCCTTTCCCCAAATACACCTCCTTTTGACTTCCTGTATAAAAGTATTTGGAACAAGAGCTGTCACTGTAAGATGACAATGCCCCCAACACCGTTTTGATTTTAAATTATGGCTACTCTATGTTCAAGGTCAAGGTCATCCAGGGGTCAAGGTCACCAAAGTATGTGCCTACAGAAAGGTAATGTACCAAGGAATGTTGTGGTAAAGTATGAAGCGAATATGTTAAGTAATAAGGAAGTTATGGCCAATGTTAAAGTTTTTGGACGGAATGACGGACAGACGGACGGACAGACAGATGGACGGACGGACGGACAAGTCAAATTTATGATACCTCCCTATCAGGGGCATAAAAACATAGAGGCAAAAGAGGAAAATGTTTTTATATGAAAAGCGATGAGATACTTCGTTAGTTTTGGTCAGTCTATGATTTTGTCGCCTGGGATAGGGTCAATATACTCACATAATTTTATCTTTTATCGCACTCTGTCTTGATCCGACCCAACATGACAAGGGAATGTTAGTTGTATGTACTGTGTGATAATAATGATAATTATCATCAATTTACATGTAAGGTTTTCAATGAAAAGTTACGAAATACTTCATTAATTTTGGTCAGTCTAAGATTTTGTCGCCTGGGAAAGGGTTAATAATCACATAATTTTATCTTGCACAACAATTTGTCTTGATTCGACCCAACATGACAAGGGAATGTTAGTTGTATGTACTGTGTGATAATAATGATAATTATCATGTAATCTGTCATCCAAAATAGGACTAACAAAGTCTGATCAAGATCCGTACTGCTTAGAGTCTTAACCCTTTCCCAAACGTACAAGACCTGGTTTTGACGTCCATAATAGGAAAGGCTTGAGAAAGCATTGGAACAAAAGAAGAAACAGCTGATAACCAGCAGTTTCTCCTTTTGTCCCAATATTTTCTTAGCTATATTGTACAAATTCAATGTCCATTTTGTCATCTCCAGCAACTTTCAAATTGGACGATCCTAAATTTTTGTCGTTTGGGAAACGGTTAACCCTTTCCCAAATGGCACAAATTTCGACTGTCCCAATTTGAAAGCTGCTGCAGGTCGACAACAAAATAGATGATGAAAAAGATTGAATTTTTGAAAATTGTAGCACGGAAAACATTGAGGCAAAAGGAGAAACTGTTGGTTATCAGCAGTTTCTTCTTTTGTTCCAATGTTTTCCCAAGCCTTTTTCTAATTGAAAAGTCAAAACCCGGTCTTGTTTGGGAGAGGGTTAAAGCTTCTTGAGCCTTTCCCAAACAAAGAAATTGTATTGTTCCAATTTGAGAGATGCAGATGACAAAATGGATGATGATAAAGGCAGTATTCAATCTAAAGGTCTTGTCGAGAAGTATCCATGTGTGAAATTTCAAGGCTGTATCTCTAATAGTGCCTGAGATATAGGCCAGGCTAAAGTTTTTGAAGATGTGATGTGACACTGACGCGACACTAGGGCTGTGACATTAGCTCCCCGGACATAAAGTCCCGGCTCACTAATAATCGACCATAGTGTTTGGTGTAAAGTGAGAAAGATCCTGGAATGCCGTCATCAAGCATCATCTTATCAAAGTCAAGCCGAGAAATTAGAAAAAGCTACCTTGAAGCCAACATGTGTATGTTTCCAAAAAGTCACATGGGTTAGCCTCTGTTACTTAGTAGGGTTTTGTTTGTAGGATCCAAAGACATGTGAATGTAAAATGGACCAAAAATATCTGTACTCTAAGATAACAAAAGATAATGAAATTAACCGTTAACCTGTAACTGACATCTTGACCGTGAACTTAATACAGTTGTCTGAAATCTGGGGCAGTAAGGCTAATAGCTAGCCTGAATTATTTTATTCAATTAACAGATATTGTGGTGACTGGTGCATGTAACAAAGAGTTCCTAGCATTTGTATCAATAGAAACACTTTGTTTCTCAAATCTATGCCGTCATCAGTCAATCATATGTTAAAGTTTTAAATGAGCCGCGACGCGAGAAAATCGGTCTTCGGGAGTTTTGACCAGATCCGACACAAATGAGGCTTTACAGCCGCAGAAAGTGATTAGAGTCACGAAATTTCATACATGGGAAGCAGAAGAACTAAACTTTCTCATCAGCGAAAACACAGACGCTGATCAGATTCGCGGTTACCGCGAAGCTGATCTGAGTCTTTGTTTTCGCTCATGCTAAATTCCGCTTTTCTCGCATCGCGGCTCAAATATTAGTCCAAATGAAAAACTGCTGCAGAAAAACAAAATCTGTTTACCAAGTGTCCAAAATATTACAGTACAAAAACCATAGGGACAAAAGGAGAAAATACTTGTAAAATCAACAGTTACTAGTCTTTAACCCTTTCCAAAACGGCCATTTTTCGAACTGCTTCCTTTTGAAACAAGTTGCAGACTGCAAAATATGTGTTATTTTGTGTATGAAAGTTGTATATTACAAGAAAGAAAATATTGCGGCAAAAGGAGAAAATGCTGATTATCAGCATTTTCTTCTTTTACCTCAATGTTTTCCCAAACTATTTCTATCAAGGACGTCAAAACCAGTTCTTGTTTGGGAAAGGGTTAAAGGATGTCCAAAGTTTTATTCTTCATTTACATTTTATAACAAAAACAAGTTCTTGGGAAGTGTCATACTGTAAATAAAAGGCGTGTGACTTGGCACAATTCTGTCCACACAAAATCCAATTTATTTGCAGGCATATTGTATAGTATTGCTTTACTTCAAAAACCTGGTAACTACAGCTTGATTAAAGCTGTAGTTACCAGGTTTTTTATGAAAAGCAGCAATATGAGGCTCTGGAGAAAGATGTAGAACTAATAAGTAATAACCCAGATTGATTTGGACACTGTCCAGTATCAATATACATTTAACTGACCATACTGTAACCAAAACAACCGCAACAGATAAGAGGGGTTAACAATATTCTAGACTCAGGGGTCTCGCTACCAATTTTTGTCTGGGACCAGGGGCCAGTGAAATTGGGAAAAATAGCGATAGCGATGTTTTTACCTAAATTGGGAAAAACAAAAACAAGTTTGTATTCATACTAACACTCAGTTTTAGCTGCGAATAAGACTGTAGTGATGTAAAATGCATTTGTACATACTCTTGTTTAAGAATCTACTCTAAAACTGTCTTCAAAATGTTTGTAAATGAAGATGGGGTCTTAACCTGGGGCATTCAGGATCCTCATTGGGAATTTTCACCAGAGAATTGGGAAAAAAAGATACTTTTTACCATTGGGAATGGGGCCGAATAACAGCCCCAAATTTTGGCAAACGAGACCCCTGAGACTAGTGGTGAACTCGGCCAAAGTGTGGGACGTTTTTCCATGATCATAGTATTCCGACGGTGTTGTTATAAAATATCGTAACTACGGCTTCGATAGTTACGAGATTTTATAACAACACAGATGGTTTGTCAATACATATTGGAATACGCGGTCTATTTTTAGAACAAATTCATTGTTATTAGAAAAACTATCCAATCAGATCTTTGAACTCACATTTAAACGCAAAATATCTGTACCTTGTTGTAGCGAAAAAGGTCCCTCGCTTTGGCCGAGTTCACCACCAGTGATTATGTTGGTTCCGAACCATATGTTGTGGGTTCCTATTTGAATAATCTACCAACTATATATACAGGATTTGATCAGCGATGAATGATATTATTTTGGGTTTTATATGCAATTAATTTAAAGACTTGAATTTGCATCCCTAAATGGTTTATGGTTTATTGGGGTTTTACGCCGTTTTCAACTACTAAGGTCATATCGCGGAGCCTGGAGCACCTTACCATGGATTCCTGGCGTTTCTCATACCAGTACTACCACAACACCCTTACCGAGCCTCCAGATGCTCCCCCACATAGGTTCACGATATCAAACCATTGACAGTTGACATTTTTGTCAGTAAGGGTATTTGCCGCGGCCGGGTATCAAACCCGGGACCTCTGGAATGAGAGACAGATGCGCTTCCAACTGGCTGCAGCCTCCCTAAATGAAAAGCCTTGGAAAAGCATTGAGACAAAAGAAAAATATGTTGATATCTATAGATTTGGAAATACTAGCAGCATTCACTAAGACAGACAAACTAACAGAAAGGGCAAGAAAGATTTATCATTATAGTCTACCTAAATCTCACCCAAAATGTGACTTGTGTAGGAACTTTTTGTTAATGCTCGACCTCCATGCCCAAATGAAACTTCGATATGTATGGAAGATCACTAGGGTGGAGGTCACATGATAGAGGTCCTTTTAAGGTCACCACAGGGTCAAAGGTCAACTAAGTGCAAAAATAAATGGTATAGCAAGAAAATCGGCCATAACTCACTTACTTATTGGTCTAGACTAACAATTTTGGTATCAAAATGAAGCTGGGATATTCATCTTTATTTTGCAGTATAGATATGCAAATCAGCTAATTTGCATATATAAGATTTTTAAGATTTAATTAGAAATTTCGAAGATTTTTGGTCATTTTTTATAGCATAAAGTTGGAACATAAGCTATAACTCACTAAGTTTGTGGTGTAGATTCACGAATTGGATGCCAAAATAAAGCCTAGACATCTGTCCTCAAGTATAGTTAAGCAAAATAAGTAAATTACTTATGTATGCTTTTTAATTATTTTTTAAATTAATTGATGAAAATATCGTCAATTTGTGAATATTTGATTCACACAGTAATCAGACTTAAAGGTATCACAAGAAAATATTTTAAAAATCAATCATTGTGCCAATTCCAACCAAACTTGGTATGAATGTTCTTTGAGTGGCCCTATTGAAGATGTGTTATCAAAATTTTGATTTGACAAAAAAGTGGGCGTGGCAGGGCGGGGCTTATCTGCCTTAGAGAAATCACAAGAAAATTCTTTAAAAATCAAAAAATCGGCCAATTCCAACCAAACTTGGCATGAATGTTCTTTGAGTGACCCTATTGAAGATTTGTTATCAGAATTTTAATTTGACTAAAAATGTGGGTGTGGCAGCGCAGGGCTTATCAGACTTAGAGAAATCACAAGAAAATTCTTAAAAAAATCAACTATTAGACCAATTTGAACCAAACTTGGTATGAATGTTCTTTGTGTGACCCTTTTGAACATTTTGATTATTCAAAAATTGTTGGCGTGGCATTGCGTGGCGATGCTCATCGGACAAATTATAAGAAAAATCTTTAAAAATCAAACGTTGGGCCAATTTCAACCAAACTTGACTTGAATGTTCTTTTAGCGACCCTTATAAACATTTGTAAACAGATTGTTTGATTCATTAACGTGGCAGGATGGGGACATTTTCAACACGGGGAAATCATGATTTAAACAAGAGCCGTCAAAGACAGATTATGCTCCCCGAATAAGTGTTTGTCACAAAATAAAAGCCATCATACATTAAGCCCCCTTTTCCAATGGCAGCTTTTTTGTACACACACTATTTATAGAATATGGTATAGAACATCTTATTTATTACATGAGCACAACATTTCATTAAATTCTGCCCACTAGATGAAGAGAAATAAGAGAAAAACTAATTTTTATACTAAGGCCCCTTTTTCCATGACACAGCCTTAAATTTAGAAACGGAGAAAAAGATCCCTAGGTATTGACCAAGGGAGTTCACATGTGAAGTTTCATTGAATTTGGTCTAAGGGTTGCTGAGATATGGCTGTGGACGGACGGACGGACGGACACACGGACGGACGGATAGCGTGGCGACTATATGCTCCCCCGAAATTTTTTCGGGGAGTATAAAAAAGAACATTGTGCTAATTTATACACAGCTTTGCTGAATCTATTTGAACAAAATTGTAACTAAATTGATCATGCATGAATAGGTTTACGTTAAGCCTAATCAAAACAGAAAGTCCCTAGTTATAAGCATTTGCATTTGACAAAATTGTCATTTTCGCTCATGCCATCTTGGTTAAGGTGAGCAATTTTGGACCATCATTGTCCTCTTGTTAAGAATATAGATGGAAAAACGCTTTAATTCACTAAGTTCGCGGTATACATTAACGGTTTAAAATCGTAGTTTCAAAATAAAGGCTAGATATCCATACCTAATTTAAGTTTTGCTTGCAGCTTAGTTTACCTTCATTTCCAAGATTTGTCATATCTTTAAAAAAATCATGAAGAAATATGACAAATATATATTCTAATATATAATATATATTATATTGCTTTTAAGATTCATGGAGGGTATTGTATATGCACAATGCACAACTTCCCGTCACAAACAGAATAAGGCATGCTGCTGTCTTTTTACAGAATCAGATTGAAATACAGTGTACTAGAGAGTGTGTTTTCCATGGAAGCGTATCTTTTTAAAAGTTTGTTGAGGGGTATAGCTGGAGAAACAGCAATATTTCACTGCCCTCTGAGTGTAGACTACCAATTACTATGTCAAAATTAAGTTTTTGCATCCGTCTTTATTTCATGGGAATATTTATGCAAAGTACCTAACTTGCAATAGCTCAACCGCATTTGGGATTGAATAGTTAATATGAAACTTTGATGAAATTGTCTTCCGTTTGTGAATACCTGTAGTGCATTTTGAAAAGTTTCTTGTAGGACTCAATCACAATATTATCATATTACATATATATACATATATTATTGATATTATGCTGCCAAAAATTTAGAATTTTGTGGTTTATAATCTTTCAA
This sequence comes from Fragum sueziense, assembly GCA_963680895.1. NCBI lineage: Eukaryota > Metazoa > Mollusca > Bivalvia > Cardiida > Cardiidae > Fragum > Fragum sueziense. The sequence continues at coordinate 10,618,401 of OY804608.1, forward strand.
TTGATACTGTATGTCTTTACATTTGTCTGTATAACTTATTGCGAGCACTTAAGCCTACTTAAAATGTCTTATCGTTTACATTTCAATAGCTTAAATTTGGTATGTAAGTAAATATCTTTTTATACCAGAATTTGTGTCATTCATAAAATTAAGGTCAAATATCAGGGTCAGATAAATATCCCTAAAGGGGAATCAGTTATGCCCAGAGTAGACGCTGCTCCGTTATTTCACAGTGGATTTAATGCTTCCTTTAACAGTACACATAGTTGCAAACTGTGCTCTTATCAAAGGAAATATGCCTAAATCCATTTTATCACAATTTCGTGACATTTAGCTGTCAAAATGATGAATTAGGTGATCATGAATTTGGCCATCATGGAATTCCCTGGGATGTTTGGCATGCATTAACTGCTTGTCTCTCTTAAACCCACAAGTCATTGAAAGTACTTATCTTGGTAAAAAAATGTCGTTATTTCTTTTCTTGGTAGAATCTAAAGCCTACAGATTTTTGCATACAAGTGCTTTGGCACTAAATATTATTTTAGAATATCTGCTCTACCTATATATTGAACCTTTGATTGTCACAGGGGCTGGCCCCTTGTCATTTAAAGGGCTGGTCTCTTGTCATTTAAAGGAAATGCATTAAGTATTTTGATAAGATTTGCATTAACCTTCTATTCCAGCCTGTTTTGGATCATATTTGTATGGACAGTCTTTAATTAAAGTACCTCCTGGTGACGAACAAACATTCCCTTATCACTGTGTTTTGTTTCTGTAGCCAGAACTGAACCATTAAAGTCGTTATATGCCCCTCAGAAGCTTCTCTAGATACCAACTATCACTCAATTATTGACATTCGAGTACTGAGAAGTTGATAATCCTCAGTATGTTAATGGCGGCGGTAAGGGAGGTAATCAGGTAAATACTAATTTCTGGATTCGTCTATACTTTTAAGTCAAAACACAGAACTTTAAATAATCTGTGTCTAATTTTCTAATTGCACTCCCAAAAATGACAATAATTTTATCAATCATACCAGTTATTTATTTTGCGTAAAGCTATGCTGGAACATTTAGATGGGTGCCTAACCTTCATTTTGATATCATAACTGTTAAACTACACCCAGAACACAGTGACTTATATCTACTTCTCTAGCTATATCCCCTTAAACGACCTTTCAAAGATATGTTTTTTATGGAAAACGCACTCTCTAGCATAATTATCGAAGTTCAAACTGATTTCCGAAAAAAGACTTCAAAATGCTTAATTTTTATGTTGGGCGGGAAGTTGTACATAAACCATGTGATTTACTAGTACTTCCAAGATGTTTGAAAGTACTGTATGTATCTAATATTCAAAAATTCGTGATGTGTTCATCATAATTCTAAAAATCTATTTAAAAAATCATTTAAATCGTGGACATGCAGATATGCTTATTTGCAAATTTTAAGTTAAGTATGGATCTCTAGGCTTTATTTCAAAACTAAAATTGTTTGTGCACACCGCAAAGTTCGTGAACATAAGCTTTTTTCTTGCTATATAGGAAACAAAAACAATGGAAATTTCATGAAATTTCCCATTAACTCTTCAAAATTATACATTTGCAAATAAGTTGACTTGCATAACTACTAGGTTGCATAACTGAACCGAAAATTAAAGATGAATGCCTATGCTTTTATTTGATACCAAAATTGTTAATCTATACCAAGAACTGAGCTATATCTGATGTTCCCAATGTACTCTATAAAATTGATGATAACTTCATTAGTTGTTCTAATAAATTCTACAAAGTCATGATTATGCTAACATTTTTTTCATAACAATTCTGAAGAAAAGGACGGATGTGTTAGCTTCATTTTATAACGCATCAACTGTAAGTCTAAACCCGTATTACTGAACTATAGCTGTTCATCCTGCTATACCCCACAATCACTTTTACAAGACATGTTACCATGGAAACCACACCCTTTACGATACTGTAATTCAATCGGACATATCTAAAAATGCATAATCATGTTTTTGATTGGATATTTGCATAAACAATATGATTAAATCAACCCACAAAGCTTCAAGGCACCGTGTGTATCAAATTTTCATAAATTGACGATAAAAATCTTGCTTATGCAATTTAGCTAATTTGCACAATCGAACTTGAGGACAGATGTCTAGGCTTTATTTTTGTACCCAATTCGTGAATGTACACCACAAATTATAGCTTATGTTTGAACTACATAACAAAGAAAATGACAAAACAATCATCAAAATTTCTAATGACATGAGTGAAAATGGCAATTTTTTCAAATACAAAGGCTTATAACTAAGAACTTTCTGTTCCGATCAGGCTAGAAGTAAAACAAATCTTGCATAATCAATTAAGTTACAATTTCGTTCAAATCGATCCAACAAAATTGGGTATAAATTAGAACAATGCTTGTTTTTTTAATATTTTTTCATGATTTCTCCAAGTTGAAAGTGACCCCACCCTGCCACGTCCTTATTTGATGTTGATATCAACAATTTGTTAGCAAATGTTTAAAATGACCATTCAAAGAACAATTACGCAAAGTTTGGTTCAAATTGACCCGATGGTTGATTTTTTAAGAATTTTCTTTTTGTTTGTTTAAGTTCAAAAAGCCCCACCCTGCCACGTCCACGTTTTTTGACAAATCAAAATTTTGTTTAAAAAATGTTCAAAGGGGTCACACAAAGAACAATCATGCCAAGTTTGGTTCAAATTGGCTTAGTGGTTGATTTTTAAAGAATTTTCTTGTGATTTCTCTAAGGCATATAAGCCCCGCCCTGCCACACCCACCTTTTTGTCAAATCAAAATTTTGATAACACATCTTCAATAGGGTCACTCAAAGAACATTCATACCAAGTTTGGTTGGAATTGGCTTAATGATTGATTTTTAAAATATTTTCTTGTGATACCTTTAAGTCTGATTACTGTTTGAATCAAATATTCACAAATTGTCGATTTTTCATCAATTAATTAAAAAAATAATTAAAAAACATACATATGTAATTTACTTATTTTGCTTAACTATACTTGAGGACAGATGTCTAGGCTTTATTTTGGCATCCAATTCGTGAATCTACACCACAAACTTAGTGAGTTATAGCTTATGTTCCAACTTTATGCTATAAAAAATGACCAAAAAATATTCGAAATTTCTAATTAAATCTTAAAAATCTTATATATGCAAATTAGCTGATTTGCATATCTAAACTGCACAATAAACATGGATGTCCCAGCTTCATTTTGATACCAAATTTGTTAGTCTAGACCCAGAACTAAGTGAGTTATGGCGGATTTTCTTGCTACACCATTTATTGTTGCACTTAGTTGACCTTTGACCTTGTAGTGACCTTTAAAGGACCTCTATCATGTGACCTCCACCCTAGTGATCTTCCATACATATCGAAGTTTCAATTAAGCATGGAGGTCGAGCATTAACAAAAAGTTCCTACGCATGTGTTTTCTAGGGCCTTATTTCTATAATTTAGGTAGACTATTTAGATTCAAAATGGTTAAAAAAAAAGACAAAGTGCAAAATCATGTCATCAATATACAAGCCACATACCAGGTAGATCTATAAATATTAAATTGTCCTGCAATAATTTACAAAATGCCCTAACTACAGCTAATTAAAGTGACATTTCGCGATTGTTTGTACATAAATTATACTTTTATTCTATCTGAAAGATCATGTTTTCTAATGAAAATTCTGAAAACTTCAAGCCAAAACACTGAACCGTTCACGAGAAATATATATTTTTGTGCTAAAAATAAACAAATTGTTGTGGACAACAGTTTAGATTTATATAGAATTTGTCATTTCTGTCTCAACTTTGAATGCGTATTTTTCGCTTATAAATAACAACTTCAAAAACTGATAGCATTTCTACGCATTAAAATAAACAATCTTTGCATTAAGACATATTTTAAAAAAATGAAATAAATGTGAAATGTCACTTTAATCCATTGCATATTCTATATTTTATTATTACCTTCATGTTGTATTACGATGCTCCAGAAAACTGATATGTAAAATTGTATGTTTTTGTAAATTTACCATGCCCAAAGGCTCAATCCATAGATCAAATCATATGTGCACACAAGCATATATAAGTTATTTCTTTTCTAGCCTAAAAGCACATTGATTTTTACATAAATGTCACATGTAATTTTGTGATGAACAAAACTAAATAAACCAAAATATCCAAAATTTTGGACCTCATCGACAATATTGCATATAATAGGGACCTTAACCAATTACCACACAACAACACTTTTTGACGCCAATAAGGAAAAGGCTTCAGGAAACATTGTGGAAAACTCTTACATGTTTTCTACCACAAAAGACAAGAAAAATTTTAATTTCATTCACTCGAAATTGCCATCTGCAGCATCTTTGAATTTGGACAAGTCTAAACAAGTCTAAAATTTGCCATTTTGTAATGGGTTAATCAACCCTGATGCTTTAGAGTTTGATTGTTAAAATGTAATCTGTAGCTTAAGCAGCTCAGCTGGTTCTTATCCTAAATTTGTTAATTATGTTGTGTTTGTTTAGCATTAATTGGGAAAAGGTTCTTACAACTTACAATCCAAATCCATGCAAGAACAACCACCACTACTGTGGAACAAACTCCAAACCTCTTAGAGGCAAGGCAGAGCCTCTAGCTCTCAGCCATAGCTAGCTAGACACTACTACAGATTAAATCGTCAACTCTGTTGTCACAAAGTTGCAACAAATGGTATCTTCTGATTGATAAGATATATTAAAGGTACATTAGTATTCCAAGGCCTAAATCCCTATTGATCCACAGAAGTTGGTTTTTAGCATGTTGTCACACCGTTTTTAGACTATTTATGACAGAATACAAGATTCACACAGTAAATGACATAAATCAATAATCACACAGCGTTGTAAAACAATGTAAAATATTTTCAGTGATGCGATCATATTTACAAAATGATGTGATATGGGGTTTTATATCCATCGTAATCTAAGCCAATGTACAGATCAGGCAAAGCTGAAATTTCCACAGAGAAAAATTAAAGGCCATATTTTATATGTGTACAATTACTTTTACAGAAAATTACCCCGAAAATAAGTAAGTATGTATCTTTAAGGACATGCATATGAATGGAAGGACAAAGGACAGACTGCCTGACTGTCACATGAATAAAATGATTTTTTTTAATAATTGAAATTAATTATCAATATTTTTCTTCTAAATTTTGAAACTTAAGCTTAAAACAAGCTGTACACAGTTTACGGGATTTTATTTTTCAAAACAGGTGAAAATTATGCTATTCATTTTCAAAAGGCCTATTCTCTCATGGCAGCCTCCCTGCATCACTCCTGCAGCAGACCAGATATTTCATGTAACAAATTATCCAGTAAGAGCCCAATTTAGATCAGATTTATTTTTACATGGGATTCCTGACAACTTAATTTCCTGTCTTACTAAAACTTCTGGTTTTGTGTAAATAACACAGGGATGGGTATAATTGTCTGCTGATGATGGATGAACCCTTTACTGAATGGAAAAAATTTAGCCTGTGTCAATTTGAAAGATGCTGCAGGTGATAAAAATGATGTTACATGAAAGAAAGGATTTTCCCCATTTCTTTTTTCTTTTTTTTTTTTTTTTGCTCAATGTTTTCAATGCTAGTGCACCAGAATTAAAGCTTGGAAATGGCTAAAGTATCATTGTACCAAAGGTGCCTTGTTAACCCATTACCAAACAGCAAAATTTTAGACGGATCCAAATTCAAAGAAGTAGCAGACGACATTTTCAATATGTTGAAATTGGAAATTGTATGACTTTTTGGGTAGAAAACATTGTTGGAAATGAAGAAATTGCTTGTCACAAGCAATTTCTTCATTTTCCATGATGTTTTCCAAAGCCATTTTCTTGTGGGGAGTCAAAAGGAGTCACTGTGTGGTAATGGGTTAAGCACAGTATGTCAATAGTACTCTGTAATCCAGGGGTTTCAATAACTTTTTGGCCACCTGGGCCAGAATCTAAAGTAGGCGGGGGATTTTCTTTGTATTCCCTATTAACCTCATATAAAATTTTCAAAAGTAGAAGGGGGATTGTACTCAAATTCATTCAAATAGGAGGGGGGAAATCCCTGCCCCCCCCCCTGCCTCTTAATGAAACCCCTGTGTAATCATACGGCAATGATATAGCACATATATGTACACTTACATATCACTGAGCTTGTAACATGTGCCCCCAGGGCAAATTATGTCTATTTACTAATTAACACTAATAAAGATAGGAAATGAACTTGTACTTGACCATTGTATGTATTCCAGATAATGCATGAACACTCACTGTGTGCATGCTTGTCGCTATTATTAATTTATCTGACAAAAAACCTTTCCAAAATGAATACTGTTCAGTGTTGGCTTGTTGGTCTCAATAAATGACCTGGCAGAGCATCTCTAGCTAATAAGCTAGAGATGCTTTGCCAGGTCAATTATCAGGACCTATCCTAGCACAGTATGTCAATAGTAATTTGCAAACATAAAGCAATGATATAGTACATGTATACCTCACGATAAATGACCCGGCAGAGCAACCCGTGCTAATTGAATGGAAAGCTCTGCCAGGTCATTTCTCGTCCGCTATATGTACACTTACATATCACTGTGCTTGTTACATGTGCCCCCAGGGCAAATTATGTCTATTTAGTACTTACTAATTAATGCTAACAAGCATTCTGAAGTATTGCAAAACAATATCAAGTCCCCTACCGGCTTTATATATGTGTTTAGAAAAAGAAGCCCAAAAAATTTCAAAGTCCAGTTGCTGGCATCCGTATCTTCCTCAAAAATACTGGAACGGAACGAAACTCAACCTTGTTCTGTAACTTATCAATGCGGGTCTACATACCAAAAATCAGCTCAATAGCTGCAAGCATTAAGAAAAAAAGTCTGGAAAACTGTGATTTCCCAGAAATTTTCTAAGTCCAGCATCAATATCTTCCTCAAAAATCACTGGACCGGAACGAAACTCAAACTTGTTCTGTAACTCACCAATGCAGGTCTACATACCAAAAATCAGCTCAATAGCTGCAAGCATTAAGAAAAAAAGTCTGGAAAACTGTAATTTCCCAGAAATTTTCTAAGTCCAGCATCCATATCATCCCCAAAAATCACTGGACCGGAACGACTCTCAGCCATAGCTAGCTAGACACTACTACAGATTAAATCGTCAACTCTGTTGTCACAAAGTTGCAACAAATGGTATCTTCTGATTGATAAGATATATTAAAGGTACATTAGTATTCCAAGGCCTAAATCCCTATTGATCCACAGAAGTTGGTTTTTAGCATGTTGTCACACCGTTTTTAGACTATTTATGACAGAATACAAGATTCACACAGTAAATGACATAAATCAATAATCACACAGCGTTGTAAAACAATGTAAAATATTTTCAGTGATGCGATCATATTTACAAAATGATGTGATATGGGGTTTTATATCCATCGTAATCTAAGCCAATGTACAGATCAGGCAAAGCTGAAATTTCCACAGAGAAAAATTAAAGGCCATATTTTATATGTGTACAATTACTTTTACAGAAAATTACCCCGAAAATAAGTAAGTATGTATCTTTAAGGACATGCATATGAATGGAAGGACAAAGGACAGACTGCCTGACTGTCACATGAATAAAATGATTTTTTTTAATAATTGAAATTAATTATCAATATTTTTCTTCTAAATTTTGAAACTTAAGCTTAAAACAAGCTGTACACAGTTTACGGGATTTTATTTTTCAAAACAGGTGAAAATTATGCTATTCATTTTCAAAAGGCCTATTCTCTCATGGCAGCCTCCCTGCATCACTCCTGCAGCAGACCAGATATTTCATGTAACAAATTATCCAGTAAGAGCCCAATTTAGATCAGATTTATTTTTACATGGGATTCCTGACAACTTAATTTCCTGTCTTACTAAAACTTCTGGTTTTGTGTAAATAACACAGGGATGGGTATAATTGTCTGCTGATGATGGATGAACCCTTTACTGAATGGAAAAAATTTAGCCTGTGTCAATTTGAAAGATGCTGCAGGTGATAAAAATGATGTTACATGAAAGAAAGGATTTTCCCCATTTCTTTTTTCTTTTTTTTTTTTTTTTGCTCAATGTTTTCAATGCTAGTGCACCAGAATTAAAGCTTGGAAATGGCTAAAGTATCATTGTACCAAAGGTGCCTTGTTAACCCATTACCAAACAGCAAAATTTTAGACGGATCCAAATTCAAAGAAGTAGCAGACGACATTTTCAATATGTTGAAATTGGAAATTGTATGACTTTTTGGGTAGAAAACATTGTTGGAAATGAAGAAATTGCTTGTCACAAGCAATTTCTTCATTTTCCATGATGTTTTCCAAAGCCATTTTCTTGTGGGGAGTCAAAAGGAGTCACTGTGTGGTAATGGGTTAAGCACAGTATGTCAATAGTACTCTGTAATCCAGGGGTTTCAATAACTTTTTGGCCACCTGGGCCAGAATCTAAAGTAGGCGGGGGATTTTCTTTGTATTCCCTATTAACCTCATATAAAATTTTCAAAAGTAGAAGGGGGATTGTACTCAAATTCATTCAAATAGGAGGGGGGAAATCCCTGCCCCCCCCCCTGCCTCTTAATGAAACCCCTGTGTAATCATACGGCAATGATATAGCACATATATGTACACTTACATATCACTGAGCTTGTAACATGTGCCCCCAGGGCAAATTATGTCTATTTACTAATTAACACTAATAAAGATAGGAAATGAACTTGTACTTGACCATTGTATGTATTCCAGATAATGCATGAACACTCACTGTGTGCATGCTTGTCGCTATTATTAATTTATCTGACAAAAAACCTTTCCAAAATGAATACTGTTCAGTGTTGGCTTGTTGGTCTCAATAAATGACCTGGCAGAGCATCTCTAGCTAATAAGCTAGAGATGCTTTGCCAGGTCAATTATCAGGACCTATCCTAGCACAGTATGTCAATAGTAATTTGCAAACATAAAGCAATGATATAGTACATGTATACCTCACGATAAATGACCCGGCAGAGCAACCCGTGCTAATTGAATGGAAAGCTCTGCCAGGTCATTTCTCGTCCGCTATATGTACACTTACATATCACTGTGCTTGTTACATGTGCCCCCAGGGCAAATTATGTCTATTTAGTACTTACTAATTAATGCTAACAAGCATTCTGAAGTATTGCAAAACAATATCAAGTCCCCTACCGGCTTTATATATGTGTTTAGAAAAAGAAGCCCAAAAAATTTCAAAGTCCAGTTGCTGGCATCCGTATCTTCCTCAAAAATACTGGAACGGAACGAAACTCAACCTTGTTCTGTAACTTATCAATGCGGGTCTACATACCAAAAATCAGCTCAATAGCTGCAAGCATTAAGAAAAAAAGTCTGGAAAACTGTGATTTCCCAGAAATTTTCTAAGTCCAGCATCAATATCTTCCTCAAAAATCACTGGACCGGAACGAAACTCAAACTTGTTCTGTAACTCACCAATGCAGGTCTACATACCAAAAATCAGCTCAATAGCTGCAAGCATTAAGAAAAAAAGTCTGGAAAACTGTAATTTCCCAGAAATTTTCTAAGTCCAGCATCCATATCATCCCCAAAAATCACTGGACCGGAACGAAACTCAAACTTGTTCTGTAACTCACCAATGCAGGTCTACATACCAAAAATCAGCTCAATAGCTGCAAGCATTAAGAAAAAAAGTCTGGAAAACTGTAATTTCCCAGAAATTTTCTAAGTCCAGCATCCATATCTTCCCCAAAAATCACTGGACCGGAACGAAACTCGAACTTGTTCTGTAACTCATCAATGCGGGTCTACATACCAAAATTCAGCTCAATAGCTGCCAGCATTAAGAAACAAGAGTGCCATCGTCACAATATACGCCGCCACTTATAAAACTTGAGACAAAAAAATGACATTGACAAGGATTTATAAATATTCACTGAAAAACCTTTAAAAAATTGTGTTCACAAAAAGGTTTTTATAAATATCCAGTGAAAAACCTGGAAGGAATTGCATTCACGAGGCTGAAATATCATTAAGCCCCAGAGACTAAGATTGAAGGGGGCATAATTCTGGCAAAAATCAATGAACCATGAAATCCTTCCTTCATGCACATCTACCAATTGAGGTGATAACATCCACCAAGTTTCATTAAGATCCAGCCAGAAACTTAGGAGGAGTTGTGTTGACAAGCCTGCAATTTCAATAAGCCCCAGAGACTAAGTTTTTAAGGGGCATAACTCAGGCAAAAATCAACGAACCATAAAATCCTTCCTTCATGCACATCTACCAATTGAGGTGATAACATTGACCAAGTTTCATTAAGATCCAGTCAGAAACTTAGGAGGAGTTGTGTTGACAAGCCTGCAATTTCAATAAGCCCCAGAGACTAAGTTTTTAAGGGGCGTAACTCAGGCAAAAATCGACGAACCATAAAATCCTTCCTTCATGCACATCTACCAATTGAGGTGATAACATTGACCAAGTTTCAAGAAGATCCAGCCAGAAACTTAGGAGGAGTTGCGTTGACAAGCCTGCAATTTCAATAAGCCCCAGAGACTAAGTTTTTAAGGGGCGTAACTCAGGCAAAAATCGACGAACCATAAAATCCTTCCTTCATGCACATCTACCAATTGAGGTGATAACATTGACCAAGTTTCAAGAAGATCCAGCCAGAAACTTAGGAGGAGTTGCGTTGACAAGGCTGCAATTTCAATAAGCCCCAGAGACTAAGTTTTTAAGGGGCGTAACTCAGGCAAAAATCGACGAACCATAAAATCCTTCCTTCATGCACATCTACCAATTGAGGTGATAACATTGACCAAGTTTCAAGAAGATCCAGCCAGAAACTTAGGAGGAGTTGCGTTGACAAGGCTGCAATTTCAATAAGCCCCAGAGACTAAGTTTTTAAGGGGCGTAACTCAGGCAAAAATCGACGAACCATAAAATCCTTCCTTCATGCACATCTACCAATTGAGGTGATAACATTGACCAAGTTTCAAGAAGATCCAGCCAGAAACTTAGGAGGAGTTGCGTTGACAAGGCTGCAATTTCAATAAGCCCCAGAGACTAAGTTTTTAAGGGGCATAACTCAGGCAAAAATCAACGAACCATAAAATCCTTCCTTCATGCACATCTACCAATTGAGGTGATAACATTGACCAAGTTTCAAGAAGATCCAGCCAGAAACTTAGGAGGAGTTGCGTTGACAAGAAAAGTGGACGTACGTACGGACGGACGGACGGACGGATGGACGGATGGACGGATGGACGGATGGACGGATGGACGGATGGACGGACGGACGGACAGACGGAGAAGATGACGCCAATATACGTCCGCCTCCGGACTTTTTGTCACAAGCAATTTCTTCATTTTCCATGATGTTTTCCAAAGCCATTTTCTTGTGGGGAGTCAAAAGGAGTCACTGTGTGGTAATGGGTTAAGCACAGTATGTCAATAGTACTCTGTAATCCAGGGGTTTCAATAACTTTTTGGCCACCTGGGCCAGAATCTAAAGTAGGCGGGGGATTTTCTTTGTATTCCCTATTAACCTCATATAAAATTTTCAAAAGTAGAAGGGGGATTGTACTCAAATTCATTCAAATAGGAGGGGGGAAATCCCTGCCCCCCCCCCTGCCTCTTAATGAAACCCCTGTGTAATCATACGGCAATGATATAGCACATATATGTACACTTACATATCACTGAGCTTGTAACATGTGCCCCCAGGGCAAATTATGTCTATTTACTAATTAACACTAATAAAGATAGGAAATGAACTTGTACTTGACCATTGTATGTATTCCAGATAATGCATGAACACTCACTGTGTGCATGCTTGTCGCTATTATTAATTTATCTGACAAAAAACCTTTCCAAAATGAATACTGTTCAGTGTTGGCTTGTTGGTCTCAATAAATGACCTGGCAGAGCATCTCTAGCTAATAAGCTAGAGATGCTTTGCCAGGTCAATTATCAGGACCTATCCTAGCACAGTATGTCAATAGTAATTTGCAAACATAAAGCAATGATATAGTACATGTATACCTCACGATAAATGACCCGGCAGAGCAACCCGTGCTAATTGAATGGAAAGCTCTGCCAGGTCATTTCTCGTCCGCTATATGTACACTTACATATCACTGTGCTTGTTACATGTGCCCCCAGGGCAAATTATGTCTATTTAGTACTTACTAATTAATGCTAACAAGCATTCTGAAGTATTGCAAAACAATATCAAGTCCCCTACCGGCTTTATATATGTGTTTAGAAAAAGAAGCCCAAAAAATTTCAAAGTCCAGTTGCTGGCATCCGTATCTTCCTCAAAAATACTGGAACGGAACGAAACTCAACCTTGTTCTGTAACTTATCAATGCGGGTCTACATACCAAAAATCAGCTCAATAGCTGCAAGCATTAAGAAAAAAAGTCTGGAAAACTGTGATTTCCCAGAAATTTTCTAAGTCCAGCATCAATATCTTCCTCAAAAATCACTGGACCGGAACGAAACTCAAACTTGTTCTGTAACTCACCAATGCAGGTCTACATACCAAAAATCAGCTCAATAGCTGCAAGCATTAAGAAAAAAAGTCTGGAAAACTGTAATTTCCCAGAAATTTTCTAAGTCCAGCATCCATATCATCCCCAAAAATCACTGGACCGGAACGAAACTCAAACTTGTTCTGTAACTCACCAATGCAGGTCTACATACCAAAAATCAGCTCAATAGCTGCAAGCATTAAGAAAAAAAGTCTGGAAAACTGTAATTTCCCAGAAATTTTCTAAGTCCAGCATCCATATCTTCCCCAAAAATCACTGGACCGGAACGAAACTCGAACTTGTTCTGTAACTCATCAATGCGGGTCTACATACCAAAATTCAGCTCAATAGCTGCCAGCATTAAGAAACAAGAGTGCCATCGTCACAATATACGCCGCCACTTATAAAACTTGAGACAAAAAAATGACATTGACAAGGATTTATAAATATTCACTGAAAAACCTTTAAAAAATTGTGTTCACAAAAAGGTTTTTATAAATATCCAGTGAAAAACCTGGAAGGAATTGCATTCACGAGGCTGAAATATCATTAAGCCCCAGAGACTAAGATTGAAGGGGGCATAATTCTGGCAAAAATCAATGAACCATGAAATCCTTCCTTCATGCACATCTACCAATTGAGGTGATAACATCCACCAAGTTTCATTAAGATCCAGCCAGAAACTTAGGAGGAGTTGTGTTGACAAGCCTGCAATTTCAATAAGCCCCAGAGACTAAGTTTTTAAGGGGCATAACTCAGGCAAAAATCAACGAACCATAAAATCCTTCCTTCATGCACATCTACCAATTGAGGTGATAACATTGACCAAGTTTCATTAAGATCCAGTCAGAAACTTAGGAGGAGTTGTGTTGACAAGCCTGCAATTTCAATAAGCCCCAGAGACTAAGTTTTTAAGGGGCGTAACTCAGGCAAAAATCGACGAACCATAAAATCCTTCCTTCATGCACATCTACCAATTGAGGTGATAACATTGACCAAGTTTCAAGAAGATCCAGCCAGAAACTTAGGAGGAGTTGCGTTGACAAGCCTGCAATTTCAATAAGCCCCAGAGACTAAGTTTTTAAGGGGCGTAACTCAGGCAAAAATCGACGAACCATAAAATCCTTCCTTCATGCACATCTACCAATTGAGGTGATAACATTGACCAAGTTTCAAGAAGATCCAGCCAGAAACTTAGGAGGAGTTGCGTTGACAAGGCTGCAATTTCAATAAGCCCCAGAGACTAAGTTTTTAAGGGGCGTAACTCAGGCAAAAATCGACGAACCATAAAATCCTTCCTTCATGCACATCTACCAATTGAGGTGATAACATTGACCAAGTTTCAAGAAGATCCAGCCAGAAACTTAGGAGGAGTTGCGTTGACAAGGCTGCAATTTCAATAAGCCCCAGAGACTAAGTTTTTAAGGGGCGTAACTCAGGCAAAAATCGACGAACCATAAAATCCTTCCTTCATGCACATCTACCAATTGAGGTGATAACATTGACCAAGTTTCAAGAAGATCCAGCCAGAAACTTAGGAGGAGTTGCGTTGACAAGGCTGCAATTTCAATAAGCCCCAGAGACTAAGTTTTTAAGGGGCATAACTCAGGCAAAAATCAACGAACCATAAAATCCTTCCTTCATGCACATCTACCAATTGAGGTGATAACATTGACCAAGTTTCAAGAAGATCCAGCCAGAAACTTAGGAGGAGTTGCGTTGACAAGAAAAGTGGACGTACGTACGGACGGACGGACGGACGGATGGACGGATGGACGGATGGACGGATGGACGGATGGACGGATGGACGGACGGACGGACAGACGGAGAAGATGACGCCAATATACGTCCGCCTCCGGCGGCGTATAAAAAAGTCTGGAAAACTGTAATTTCCCAGAAATTTTCTAAGTCCAACATCCATATCATCCCCAAAAATCACTGGACTGAAACGAAACTCGAACTTGTTCTGTAACTCATCAATGCGGGTCTACATACCAAAATTCAGCTCAATAGCTGCCAGCATTAAGAAAACAAGTCTGGAAAACTGTAATTTCCCAGTAATTTTCTAAGTCCAGCATCCATATCTTCCTCAAAAATCACTGGACCGGAACGAAACTTGAACTTCTTCTGTAACTCATCAATGCGGGTCTACATACCAAAAATCAGCTCAATAGCTATCCCCGTTTAGAAAAAAAGCCCGGAAAACTAATTCACCGGACTGACGGACGGACAGACGGACGGACGGACGGACGGACGGACAGACAGACTGACTGACGGACAGAGTGCAAACCTAAAGTCCCCTTCGGCTTCGCCGGTAGGGGACTAATAAAGATAGGACATGTATTTGAGCAATTATCTGCTCAGGCATGTAATATACAGATTTGTTCTTATTATCTTAGTAAGAGCAATGAATCCAGCAGCTGTACATTCAAGGATTGTGCCAATGCCTCCCCCCCTCCCCCCCCCCCCTCCACACACACACAATCAAAGCCTATGCTGCTTATTATGCAAGTAGTGAATATTTATAATGCAAACTATCATTTAATTGTCAATAAAACTTATTGAGAGTGTGCATTGGAATCAAATCTTCGACAATATTCAAATGAGTACCAACAACAAGAAGTAAGATAGGGTTAGATAACAATCACTCAAATAACTTAAACAACTTAAAATGTTTGATTACACCCTCTTGTCTGACGCTCTGCAATGGCAAAGAATTTTGTGCTAAAATTAGATTCAATTTACCGTTATGTTTAGATAAACCGTTGGTGTTGTTATAAAATCTCGTAACTACGGCTTGAATCAAGCCGTAGTTACGAGATTTGATAACGACACCTAAAGAAATACTATTGTTTGTCCGAAATTACGTCACATTTAACTGGATAAAAACTGGATAAAATCGTTCCCTATTGTGTTACTCTGTATATTCCACTAAGCATGTTACCCAAATTAATCCCTCAAGGGATACATCAATACAGTAATTAACACTAATGAGATAGAGGATTGTGCTTGACCAATATGATGGCTAAGTGCATATTAATATATGTTATCAATAAATGCTGGTAGTGAAAATATTGAGGGAACAGTAAATATTGTTGCTTTTCATCGAAAACCTTGTAACTGCAGCTTACAATGAATTTACAAAATTTTTGATGAAAAGAGACGATTACCTAAACAATTTTATTTCATTTTCTTTTTCATTATGTCCTCTGCTTGAATGTTTAGTCACCATTTTGGGGTCAACTAGAAAACTTTTCTTACTCAAGGATAAAGAGATCATGCACTTGTCATTTTGGACAGAGCCTATATTCAGACATTAATTTGCTATTTATGGTAGAAAAGTTTGTACTGTAGTATCAAAATAAGAATTATTGTCTTGACCAAAACACAACCTGATGTTGACAGCTTAGTCAGGTCATGAAAATCACTTAACCCTTTCCCAAACAAGTTTTGATGTTCCTTATACAACTTATACAACTTGAGAAAACATAGAAGCAACAGAAGACATAACAGATAATCAGCAATAATTTATTTCTTGTTTTGCTTTGACATTTTCTGTGATACTTCGTATACAAATCCTATTTCCCAAACAAGAGCGCATTTTGATGTCAATAATACAATTCGCTCGAGAAAACATTGAGGCAAAACAAGAAAATGATGATAATCAGCATTTTCTCCTTTTGTCTAAACAATTATTATCTGTGTAATATGTCATTCACAAATTGTAACTTTATGATAACATCCATTTTGTCATCTGCATCAGATTTTGAATTGGACCACTGTAAAATTTGCCATTTGGCAAAGAGTTAATCAACACCAACTTCGTCTACTGTACAAGCTTTCAGCCTTTCAAATTAGTTATCAGCAAGCCAACATTATAATTATAAAGGTGTTCAATGTTTTCCTGAGCTTTTCTTTTAGCGTGCTTAAAACTAAGAATTTGTTTGGAAAAGGATTAGATATCTGACATACAGACAAAATGGACAGACGGATGACAATCCAGGCCCTAACAATGCTCTATAACTTTTTTTCTAAGAAGCAAAAAAAACTAGAACTGTCGCAAAGCAGACAAATACCCCCCACTAGCACCTTGTCACTGGAAAAGTGCTATAGGTCAAAAGGTTCTTTAGTTGGAGCACGGAAACCAATTTTAAACAAAGTCCATCTGAGACCTTGACCTTTGACCTTGGTGACCCAAAAACAATAGGGCACCTCCTTGGATCATGGGCAACAACTGTGTAAAGTTTCATGATCCTAGGTCAACCGGTTCTCCAGTTAGAGCACGGAAACAGATTTTAAACAAAGTCCGATTGTGACCTTGACCTTTGACCTTGGTGACCCAAAAACAATAGGGCACCTCCTTGGGTCATGGGCAACAACTGTGTAAAGTTTCATGATCCTAGGTCAACCGGTTCTCCAGTTAGAGCACGGAAACGGATTTTAAACAAAGTCTGATTGTGACCTTGACCTTTGACCTTGGTGACCCAAAAACAATAGGGCACCTCCTTGGGTCATAAGCAACAACTGTGTAAAGTTTCATAATCCTAGGTCAACCGGTTCTCTAGTAAGAGCACGGAAACGGATTTTACACAAAGTCCGATTGTGACCTTGACCTTTGACCTTGGTGACCCAAAAACAATAGGGCACCTCCTTGGGTCATGGGCAACAACTGTGTAAAGTTTCATGATCCTAGGCCAACCGGTTCTCCAGTTAGAGCACGGAAACAGATTTTAAACAAAGTCCAATTGTGACCTTGACCTTTGACCTTGGTGACCCAAAAACAATAGGGCACCTCCTTGGGTCATGGGCAACAAGTGTGTAAAGTTTGATGATCCTAGGTCAAACCGTTCTTGAGTTAGAGCACGGAAACAAAAAAGTCTACGGACGGACGGATGGACGATTGGACGACTGGACGGATGGGCGGATGGACAGACAGACAGACATGGTGAAACCAATATACCCCCCTCTACTTCGTAGGTGGGGGGTATAAATATTGTCATTTCCAAACATTCTATCATTGTACATTGTACCTTTGCCTTTCCCAAACAAGACCTGCTTTTGGTGTCCTTAGTACAAAAGGCTCGGGAAAAGATTTGAGGCAAAATAAGAAAATGCTAACAACAAGCATTATGTTCTTTTGCGTCAATATCTTTTGTTCTGTATTTCAATTTCTATTTAGTTGTCTACAGCATGCATCAAAATGGACCGGTCTAGAATTTCTTTGTTGGGGAAATGGTTAAACTGCTAGTCTATCTTCATTAAACAAATAATTTGACACAATGATTCTTTAACTCTTTCCCAAATGGCAAAATTTGAGACTGGTCCAAATTCAATGACATTGCAAATGACAGTTTCAAGTGAATGGAATTCAACATTTTTTTGGTCTTTCTTGGAAAACATTGTGGGACATGAAGAAATTGCTTGTCACAAGCAATTTCTTCATCTTCCACAATATTTTCCATGGCCATTATCTTGTAAGGAGTCAAAAAAGGTTAATGTTTGGGTTAATTCTTTCCTAAATAACAAAATTTGGACCTGCCGAAATTCAAATATGTGGCAGGCAACAAAATTAATCCAACTGATAGAATGAAAAGTCACTATGATTAGGTAGAAAACATTCACGAAAATTTAAGTCATAGAATTTTCAGGTCTTTCTTCTTTTAAATCATTTTTCAAGGCTTTCACTACTTAGATGAGACACTATTTTCTCATCACTGTTTGGTAAAGGGTAAAAATGTAGCTCCACTGCCAAAGAATTCTAAAATCATTTCAAAAAAAATATAAAATAATTCTACATACAAACCCAGATAACAAACCCATATGTCTATCACCAATAAGATTTCATAACACACTAGTGAGAAGTTACAATCAGGGTGTCCACCGACTTTCAAATCTGGGGGTACAAACCATACTTTTACAGCATGCTTGTACCCCCTCTATAAGAGACATAGAAGGCTGCTTGCAAAAACCGGGGGTACAAAATTGATTTAGGGGGTAAACCCCCCCCCCCCCCCATTTGGGGGTTTTTGGACACCCTGACAATAGATAAATGACGAATCTGTTCCCAATAACATCAATCAGTGTACATTGACATACAGTGATCAATTACACCCTCCCAAAATATTGATTAATCTTTACATTTATGTAACAAACACACTTCTTGCCTAACACTTGCCTTAGCAAGACAGTCTTTTGATGTTGTATAGAATGGACTTGAAAAAATATTGAGACAAAAGAAGAAAATGCTGATCATCAGCATTTTCTTCTTTGTGTCTCGATAGTTTCTGCGTGATATTGTGAGAAAATCCTATATTTTTTTACATCCACTTTAACATCTTTCAAATTTGAACAGTCTATTTTTTCAGTTTTGTGAAAGAATTAAACGAAAACTTTGCTGTAGATTAAACAACATATAAATCCTCAACAAGATTTCACAACAAACCAGTGAGAAGTTACAATAGATAAATGAAGAATATCAGGGTACATTCTGACATACAATTACACCCTCCAAAAAAAATATTCATTAATCTACACATTTACATAACAACATTTTCTTTTTGAACAATTTACCAAACAAGATCATGAGCTTAATTCTACATACAAACCCAGCTAACAAATCCATATGTCTATCTCCAACAAGATTTCATAACACACTAGTGAGAAGTAACAACAGACAAATGAAGAATCTGTTCCCAATAACATCAATCAGTGTACATTGACATACAGTGATCAATCACCTCCTCCCAAAATATTCATTAATCTACATATTTACATAACATAACAACATTTTCTTTTTTTAACAATTTCCCGAACAAGATCATGAGCTTAATTCTACATACAAACCCAGCTAACAAATCCATATGAGTATCTCCAATAAGATTTCACAGCACAATAGTGAGAAGTTACAATAGACAAATGAAGAATGTGTTACCAATAACATCAATCAGTGTACATTGACATACAGTGATCAATTGCACCCTCCCAAAATATTGATTAACCCTCTCCCAAACAAGACCAGATTTTGACGTCCTTAGAAGATATGACTAGGGAAAACATTTAGACAAAAGAAGAAACTGCTGATAACCAGCCAATATACGACCGCCTTCGGCAGCGTATGAAAATAAAGCAAAATCTTTTCGACATTAATGGAGTAGACCGAGAAATTCTGTGTAGTTTCATAACATTAATATCCAAATTAATATCTCAAAGAGATCTAATAAAATCTATAAAGTATGCTTATCTCCTAATAAAATCTATAAAGTATGCTTATCTCCATTTTGTCCCAAATGGCAAAATTTTATACCAGTTCACTTTTAAAACTAAAAAGTAGTAAATTATTTCAACAGCAGAAAATAGGCATGTTATAGTACTGAAAATATTTAGCAGAAAAATTGCTGTTTATCATCAATTTCTTCGTCTCTCTCGATAATTTTTTCTTACTGAAAAGGGTTAAAATGTAGGAAAACCAGCATTTAGTAAGAAAAGAGAAAGAAAAAAAGAAACATGCAAAAAATCTGTTCATTTAAATACCAACCCAGCTATCAAATCCGTATGTCTATTTCCAATAAGATTTCGCCACACAAGTGAAAAGTTATGATTAGAATGCAAAATCTGGACCATTATCACTTTCTCCAGTAACAAGTGTTTAGGATAGTCTTAAGTCAAATGAGTTTCTACAAGCTAAAGGATGTTGAGGGAAGACAGTGTGTGCATAATCATAGCAAAGAAAACATTGAGAAAACAAGGGAAATTGCGGATTATGATTTTTTCTGAATATGTTCCAATGTCATTTCTAAAAGGGACATCAAAACCAGCCCAGAAGTTGTTGTTTAGAAAAGGGTTAACATAATAAATCAGTGTTTTCTCAGATACAGACATCCATTATCTCCAAAAACATTGATCAATCCCTACATTTACACATATAACAGATTTACTGTAAAACTCTTTCCAAAATGGCAAAAATCGACTGTTCCAATTTCAAAGCTGCTGCAGATGACAAAGTGGCAGAGCTTCAGATTGTTTCAGAGACCTGTGGGTCACAGGGCCCACCACACAGGATTTTGATGGGTCATTTTCCAAAACAATGGGCCACAGTTAAGCGTTCATATCCAAACTTGGGATTGGAGTAAATGACTTATTTGCTGTGAATTCATCATTGTATTGTTGTTATTTGAGTGGATGCATATAAACATTGTTAAAATTAAGAATATTTCACTTCATTTAAACAGCGTTCTCAAAATCAGCAGGCGGCCGGCGATATCGCCGTCTATGCTGCCGGTTTGCGCCGTCTACTGTTTGATTGAAGAAAAAAAAACAACAGAAATCAGAGTTTCCATTCACGCCAAATTGAAAGAAATAACGTACAAAATTACGGTCCCGTAGGTGATTTCACGCACAAAAATTTTGATCAGCATCTTCAGGTGTAAGCAATATTTTTACAACCAAAACAGATATTTCTTGCGATAGGGAATTCCGTCAACCTATTTTTAGAGCATTTATGGTAGCGAATTGGAACACTCGAATTTTACCTTTTTGATAAACGAAATGTGCATGCCGTCTGCTTTGTACTAAATTCACACTCGCTAGTAACATTCATTTCTCAACAAACGACAGAATTAACTTTTATTTTTCTGAATGCTGATCGCAGATGCCAGTTATTATTAGATCTATATCAACAATCCCGAAAGTGAAACTAAACAAAGAAACTAGAGTAAATCTGTGTTACTCATATGCAATGAGTAAAGCGAGATCAAAGACGCCGCAAACACAGTCAACTGATGACGTAGTCATTCCAGTTTCAATATAATCACGTGATTTTTTCCGCTGCCAAATAAGGTTACGTTTTACTCCGATTTATTTATAAAAGTCGCGCGTGCCGGTAAAAGCGGGAAAAATGGGATGAAGCAATGAAAACAAAACGCTATCTGCGAAGTAAATACCCTGACGTTAGGTGGTTTTAACACTGACGCATTGTCTCTTTCTGTTATGCTGACTCGCGATTACACAAAGGATTCTGTAACAGTTATTTGTACATATTGAACTGGTGTGCTTACTCGACCATTTAGACAGCCAATCTATCTTTTGAATTAAATAAAGAAGTAAGTGTTGAAGGTTAACGAATCGAAGGTGAAGGCTACGGAGAATCGCCCGAGATTGGCCGACTGCTTGTTTACTGTTTGAAATATGGGATATGATTGGTTGATCAAGTAAGGTCATTATAATAATCTAAAAATAAGTTTATCAAATAGGTCACTTAGGTTGATGTAAATGTACATAGCAGATTACGGGTGCTTTATGCGAAGGTCAATCTACTATTTCATGATCATACTTTTACTGAAATTTGTGCGCCCGGCTGGCGCACCACTACATAATTTCGTGCGTCATATTTTGAAAATATGCGGGATTGGCGCGGGCGCACCGTCAATCTGAAGCTCTGAAGTGGAAGTTGTTAAGATAGTGATTGTGTACAACATTGCCAGGAAAACATTGAGGCAAAAAGGAGAAAATGCTGTTTATCAGCATTTTCTTCTTTTGCCTCAAGGTTTTCCTAATCTTTCTCTAAGAGGGACCTCAAAAGCAGGTCATGTTTGGGAATGAATCTCATGCAGAGTACAATGCACAGTCAAAATAAAGACTGCTTTTTGCGAGTGTGAATGGGTTAAGTTAACCCTTTCCTAAACAAGACCTTGTTTTGATGTCTTCAGGAAAACATTGAGACAAAAGAAGAAAATGCAAATAATCAGCATTTTGTCCTTTTGCCTCAGTATTTTGCTAGTTATTTCATGCCCTTCACTTTTTATCTTTAATATCGACACCCATTTTGTCGTCAGTAGGGACTTTCAAATTGGCATCCGAATAGTGTAATTATTTGCTGTTTGGTAAAGGGTTAAAGTAAGAACCAATTGATCAATCTTACAGAGTTATCTGTGACGTAATTCCGGACAAACAACAATATTTGTAGGTGTTGTTATAATATCTCATAACTACGGCTTGCTTCAAGCCGTAGTTATGAGATTTTATAATAACACCAATGTTTTATCAATTCATAATAGTAAACCCAGTCTATTTTTAGCACAAAATTCATTGCCATTGATCAATATCACAACATAGATCCCACAAGCTGCAACACTGATTGAGAGGCATCCGTTATGCTCATTGATTGGACTGCAGCAGTCGTTGCCATGGTAACCAATTTGACATCCTAATTACATATATTCTCCGTAATTCTAGACTGTTCAATGACAATTTACTAAAGGAAAAAGCTCAATTTTCTATCCTTGAAATAGGATTCTGAATTTAGAGGGGAGATTTTAACCCTTTCCCAAACAGCAGAATTTTAAGGTAAACCACTTCAAAAATTGTCACAAATGACAAAAAGGATGCTATTAAAGATAGGATTTGAGTAAAATATGGCATATAAAACATTGAGACAAAAGGAGAAACTGCTGGTTATCGGCAGTTTCTTCTTTTGTCTCAATGTTTTCCCAAGCCTTTTCTAATAGGGACGTCAAAACCAGGTCTTGTTTGGGAGAGGGTTAAGCTATCTCAAAATATATCATGTTCTGAAACTACAGGCGCTTTTGTTGCTCAAGGATTTCCATGACACACAAATCATACATCATTGTCACAATTTCAAAACAAATGACCCATTAAAAATTTACCAAAATTCAGATTTTTGTATGATATTGGATTCCTGAGGCATCAGTCAGGGTTCTCCCCAGAATAATTCTAAGCCGTAGTGGCAAATTATAAGTAATGGTAAACCTTTAAATGCATTGTGTTCATGCAAATGATTATGAATAAAAACATAATGGGAAAACAAGAAATTGCTCAATTAGAGCAATTTCTTCTTTTCCCATAATGTTTTTATACAGGATTAGTACTTTTTAGTTTAAAAAAATGCCCCATTTATCAGTTTTTGACATGAAATACCTCTTCATATCTCTCTTTGGTGACCATTTTGATGAAATTAAGCTGTGGGGTACTTTTGAAGCTGTAGTGGCATTACACTGATTTACATGAAGCTGTAGTGGGGCCGATGCAGCTTATTGGGCTGGGGAGAACACTGGCTTGTGTTGCTCAAGGTTTTCTATGACACACAAATAATACATCATTGTCGCAATTTCAAAACAAATGACAGATTTTTTGGGCAATTTTGGGAAGGGGCCCTGGGGCCTTTACGATTGGGAAAATTAGTGGAGTAAACCCTCAAATTGGGAAATTTCCATTATTATTATGTATATTATGTAATTATGTGTATAATTTATACACTTACCTCATATATAAGGTGTTAAAGTAAGTGAAATTCATTAATAAACCAAAAAGATTGATATTTTGATATTGAGATTGAGTAGAGAGCTTTAATTTGTTCATGATCTACAAAAGCAATTTTACCAAAGTTTGGGTATTTTTTTTGCATTTTTTCTAAACTGTGATAGGGATTTTTTTCTCCACATTGGGAAAAAATAAGCTAAATTGACTTGGGAAAATGGGCTGAATTTCGGCCCCTGAGTCACCCCCAAAAAATCCCTGAATGACCCCATAGAAATTTACCTAGGCTCAGTGTCATTAGTCATGCAAGATGTTAATATGATATTAGAGTCCTAAGGTGTTTATAAAATTTTATCAGAAAATTAATGAAACCCAACTTTGAAGGCAAGGGGGTGGGGGTGGGGTCATAATGACTCCGAAATTCTTATACCTAGGCAATTGCTCCATATATAGGCAATTGCTCCATATATAGGCCTAATTAATTTCCTAAGATTCATCTTTGAAATTCATGGGTACATAACATCTAATGTACAATTCTGATCATGCTAAAGATCACACTCATACACAATCTCACGATCATAAGCATTTTGTCCAAGTTTGTCTAACTCTTGATTGTTCAATATTTCAAGTTGTAAGTTTGAGTAAAGAAAAAGTTGAAAACAGCAATTTTGTACAACTCAAGGGTAACCAAGGGTATCATCTATGTAACTCCTTATCAGCTGTTCCGCTCAGGCTAAAATTTATGACAACCAGGGTTTTATGGTCACCAACATTTTCTATAGTACTTTGTCTTGACGGACTGATATTAAATTTTTTTCCGAGAATTTAGATCCAAAGATCATGGCAAGGGTGCATTGTACGAAAGT
This sequence comes from Fragum sueziense, assembly GCA_963680895.1. Classification (NCBI taxonomy): domain Eukaryota; kingdom Metazoa; phylum Mollusca; class Bivalvia; order Cardiida; family Cardiidae; genus Fragum; species Fragum sueziense. The sequence continues at coordinate 10,643,160 of OY804608.1, forward strand.
AATACCTCTATTCAATATTTATATGCCATTACCCAGAATTCTGCCAATGAGAATCATGTTACGACCAAGAGAGAAAACGTGTAAGACCCTGGATGAAAATAAAATACAATACCGTAATTATTCTAATAAATGCCCATATTCTAACAAGAGGACCATGATGGTCCTATATCGCTCACCTGAACCAAGATGATATGAGCCACAGATTTGTTCAAATCAATTACTTGTGACTTTAAGACTGAAAACAAACTTATGGTTAACAACATTGCGTCCAAATTTTGTCTCGGTTTGTCGCTATTTGTGGTTGTGGTTAAAAACAGTCGAAAACGGCAAATTTGTCAATTTGAAGGGCTCAGCAAACTCAGCAAATTCTACTCTAATTAAGCTAATTCAAACTGGTGCAAGATCTTATGTTCAGCAACATTGTGTCCAAATTTCTTCTTGATTGGTCAACAATTATTGTAGATGCTAAAGTGTAAACAAAGTCCGAAACAATCGAAAACATCAATTTTGTCAAATTCAAGGGCATATAACTCATGACTTTCTAGTCTGACGAGACTGAAGTTCAAGCTCATCCAAGAAATTATGGTCACCAACATTGTGTCAAAGTTTCATCTTAATAGGTCAATAATTGTAGATTCTAAAGTGTAAACAAAGTCGTAAACATTCAAAAACGGGAATTTTGTCAAATTCAAGGGCGTTTAACTCATGACCTTTTGATCTGATCAATCTGAAAATCAAACTCATACATGATCTTATAGTCCCTAAGATTGTGATCAAGTTTTGTCTTGATTGGTCAATAATTGTAGATGCTAGAGTGTAAACAAAGTCAAAAACAGTCGAAAACGGCAATTTTGTCAAATTCAAGGGCGTTTAACTCATGACTTATTGATCCGATCAATCTGAAAATCATACTCATACAAGATCTTATGGTTCCTAACATTGTCTCAAAGTTTTGTCTTGATTGGTCAGTATTTGTAGAAGTTAGAGTGTAAACAAAGTCGAAAACAGTCGAAAATGTCAATTTTGTCAATTTCAAGGGCACATAACTCAAGACCTTCTGGTCTGATCAGACTGAAAATCAAACTCATCCGAGATCTTATGGTCACCAACATTGTGTCAAAGTTTTGTTTTGATTGATAAATAATTGTAGATACTAGAGTGTTAACAATGTCAAAACTAGCTATTTTTCGCATTCAAGGGCAGATAACTCCGGACTTTCTGGTTCGATCTGACCCATAATCGAACTCATCCAAGATCTTATGGTCATACATGTTTTGACCAGGTTTGGTCAAGATTGGCTTATATTTGTAGATGCTAGAGTGTTAACACGAAATTGTGGACGGACGGACGGACAGACGGACAGACGGACAGACGGACAGACGGACGACGGACAAAAAGTGACCACAATAGCTCACCTTGAGCACTTCGTGCTCAGGTGAGCTAATAAATGCCCATCCCCCAAATCTCAATTGAAAATATGCATATTTCAAGCATAATTTAAGCGGGAAAGGGTGATTCTAATACATGTACAAGCCCATCCCCCGATTCTCACTTGAAATAGTGTTAGACATAAAAAAGATCCCTTTCAAAAGCAATGTAAGAGAGGATTTCCTGTTGCCCAATCTGTTTACAATGAAGGAATTCCATCCAAAAATTGTATTTTACAGTCATTGTAACAAAACTTTTACTTGATTAAGTTTGAATCCATTAATTGACATTTGATTCACATATATTGACTAGCAAAATCAGAATACCTCTAATAAACGCTCACCCCAACTTTCTATCAAGCACAATAATTACGGTACTTCCTTTCGCATTTTTAACGCACTGACTGGCCCCTTCAACATATTTTTATGGGGCCATCTCAGGGTTCAACATTAACTTTTTTGGCTAAAAGACCGCCGGGCTTGCTGCTGCCAGTTGCTACTAGCCCGGACCCGATGTGTACTAGCCCTGACCAAAAGTTTCCATTTTGGGAGAAATAGTGGTGTAAAGATATGTTGACTTATGGCTGTTTTGCGATATTTTACCTTACGGTAGCAATAGGTCGATAGAACTTTTAAAAGTCGATAAATATCACGATAGTCCTTTTGACTATCGACTGTTTATGATGGTTTTCTTAAAAACGAAAGCAGAACCAAGATTAACAACAACAGAGTCCAGTAAAAGCTTGATTCTCAGTAACCATGCACTCAAAAAAGCATTTCAAAGATCATGAGTAAATTACCTAGAGGGACACTCTAAATGAAGTTAATTGATCAATTACCCGGACAGTGATTTTCCAACCTGGTCAACAGGTGCGTGGAAGCGTCTATTTTGCAACACCTCAAATTGGGTCAGAAAAATTATCAAAGGCATTTCACACAAAGGAACAAATGTAAAATGTATTCTGTTTTTGTAGGAAATTGGTTAAACTTTCATGAAATAACTGAATTTGAAGCGTATTCAATCGTTTTCAGCACAATTGTAGGTTTCGGAATTTTCCTCTCTGATTAATTCGCCCGATAATCTACTCAAGACGTCAGGTGATAATAAGTTCTGCCCATTTATGCAAATTTCTTCCTTACTCATGCGCATCATTAGCGGATATTGCAAAAATGTAAACAAACCAAATGGGGAACCTCTAAATAAGCGAAAAAGTCAAGTTAAAAACCAGGTGAGTCAAATGAATTATTTTGATGGCGAAAGTGAATTTTAGATTCGAAGTTAGGACGACCAGTCAGGCTAGCATCTTGCGGGTCTTACTAGCCCGGACCAAGCAACAGGCAGTGAATGTCTGTCGGATGTGCCTTAGTGTTGAACTCTGCATCTGTAATTTTTTCATGCCAATCCCTCATTAACGATTTACCCATTACGAGACCACACAATTTTGAACTAGTACAAATGCAAAGATGTTGCAAACGACAATTTTAAGTGAATCAAACATTGTATTTCTTGTCTGTTGTGGTAGAAAACATTGTGGGAAATGAAGAAATTGTTTTACCCCATTTATTTTTTTGTAAACGCATCAAAAAGTGTCAATGTGAGGCTATGGGTAAATATTTTGCTCCCAAACAACACCTATGACATCCTGTAGAAAAGGCTTAGAAAAAAACATTAAGGCAAAAGGAGATATCAGCGGCGGATCCAGGATTTCTGTGAGGGGGCTTCAAATATACAAATACGGGGTTTCGTTTTCCTAGTATTACACAATCGTGACTGAATTTCTGCATGAAAATGAAATAATCTGGCTACAGAGGGAGATTCGTTTGAACCCCCCCAAAAAAACGAACCCCCCAAACCCCCTCTGGATATACATAATCAATATAAAATTTTCACCTTTTTGCCAAAATGTTTTCGGGACTGCATTGTAAATTTTATCTTTATCAAAATCTATTTTGATACCTTTCAATCAGCACTTTTTAAATTGGAAAACCATAATACGAGCGGAAGATCGCGGCGAAGCCGCGATCTTTTGATCGCCTATAGGTTACACGTACGAGTATAGGAAGATAAAAGCAAAAATTACCGTTTTAGTCAATTTCAATATTTCATACTCCCAAACCCTAGGAGACTTTTTTTCGGCCATCTTGAAATTTTCGCCCACTGGAGCTCAAGTTCCGGTTTCAGACTGGACTCGATTTTCACACAAAAGCACACCATAAATCTCACTAAACACGAAAGTCAGTCAGCAGTGTTAAAATTCAGAATCAAATTTCGTATTTCCAGAATTCAATAAATTCAAGTTACGCTATATATAAAAGATACTCGATAGTAATGTTTAAAGCACAAAAAGAAAACATTTCAGAAAATTCTTTACACAAAACTATGCCTGATGACGTCACACGCACTGAGCGCGGCGGGAGATTTCGTATGACGTAATTGTACATTCCATAGTAAATTGTTGACCTAGATTCGTTCTGTCGTTCATGATTTTTTTTTCTACCGTGAAGTCTTGTCCCTTCCGTATATTTCGATAAACTGAAAGTTTTTTTGTTTTTTTTTACAATGCAATAGAATCTACACGCCTGCAGTTTTCCTCCAGTTTCATTAATTGAGTTAAGATAGGGGGAATGGAAATATTGATGTAAAATGAGCAAATCAAGACAACAAGTGATAATTCATAAAACCACCCGGGTACAGTTTTTGCGTAACTTTACGTTAAAAAAACTTACGCAAATTCTTAAGTGGGTTTTACTAAACGATCGTAAGAAAATTTTGAACGTAAGAAAAAATTGTCGTAACTAAAAATGAAACAACAATGGCGGACATTTTTGCTCTCATCATGCTCATCTCGGTTTAGTTTTCTTTGCAGTATAGTGTTTTTATTCATAACTAGTATTAAGAAGTAGATAAATAATGGAAAAAAAGCCTGCAAAATACTGAAACAGGCCTGCACAGCATTGAGTGCAGCACTCGGCCGTGAACATTTGAAAAGCGCCGAGGCTGCCGCTATCGGATCTGTTCATTCAGGTCAACCTCAAGAATGTTCATTTCAAATTTCAAAGCATAATTTCGATTTGCAAGTACTGACGAAATAATGTTAACTTAAAATGAGCGTGGAATTGAGCGATTCATCTCTGGGCTGGGCCCGTGTCACGTGTGTTGTCAGTGTGGACTGGGATTAGACACATATGGTGAGTATACCTAATACCGGCGTATACGAAATACCGGTGATTGCCGAAATATCCGAATAACCAACATGTGCACCAATGAAAACACTCTCTTCAGCCCACCGTTATTTGTTTTGATACGGACCACTGAGCAATGCCCATTTTTGTCTACAAAATACTCTATTGATGAAGGAAAAGGTCTATTCAAAGAATTCCATAGATAAACGTTTCTCTTGATCTCCAACGATAAAACCCCTACAAAATGATATAGAAATACTGAATTGACAACAGTGACACCCTATCGGCTGCTACATGACCTTCACCCTTTTTCATGTGAAATGATGTCACGTGATTGCCTTATTTGGATTGAAAAAAATCTATCTAAAACCAAATCGCCGGTAATTCGGTGTTTTCATTTACATATGAAGGTCTTCGCCTTATGAGTAAAGAACCCTGTTGAAGACAAGAAAGGCTCTTTTTTGCATTGGAAATCATTTTTTATTGTCAAAGAGATATCAAATGAGCATTTTTGATGTAAAATTATACAGCCATTATGGGTAAAGAGAAGCTTTCACAGTTATTTCCCTTACATCAACGGTATTCCGTATTCCCAGCATAGAACAAAGTTAACATTTTGTTCAAAACTTGAACAGGAAAACGGATCAAACTCAAACAACTACATAAAACATACCATCGATAATCCATTTGGTTGTCTGATAAATTCATAAAAAGAATTCCACAATCACTTTCCTAAGTTTCCTCAGTCCAAAGTGTCCCTGAATATTGTTTGTACAAGTGAAGTTTCCATTGTTTTTACACGAGAAATCGTGAAATGTTGTGTTTGGTAAGGTGGCAAATTCCAAAGATAACAATGGCCTCGAATCATAATACAGGCCTATCATTTCCTTGAAATAAGTTGACTACCTATTCATCTCTATCCTTGCCTGTCAACAAAATCCACTCTTTTCTTTGTTGTTTACATCGGTTGTTTAACACGTTATAAAACGAGGTCAGCATATGCCGATATATTACGTCACCACAACACACGATAGATTTTTGGGGTGCACAGGGGCTCATTAAAGAAATGACAATAATTAGGCTTCATTTTCAGGTTTCTGAACCATTTACATGCATTACGGGGCGTATTTTAGGTAAATTGATGCACTGGCATTAGTTACGAAAAAACTTACGCAAAAACTTAGCTGCGAACATTTTTAGTAAAACGCACTTACGCAAATAATTTGAACTTACGTTCAAATCTACGAAACATTCTTGCGTAAGTTCGTTAGTAAAACGGGCCCCTGCAGTTTAACCCTTTCCAAAACGGAAATGTACAAACAGTTGAAAGGGCTTTAAGATTTCTTTGTTTGTGTCTGAAAATTTGATTCCCGACGGAAATTGTGATCTAGCACATGAAATGTTGAGACGAAAATGTTGATTATCAGTATTTTCTTTTTTCTCAATGTTTTCCTGAACCCTTTCTTTTCCGTAAAATCAGCGCTTATTTCGGAAAGAGTTATGATATAAAATCTATAGAGTTAAAGCTACCCTCTTTTACCAAATGTTAAGTAGATATGCAGGGAAAAATTCTATTATAAATATGCCAAAATTTTCATTCAAATGGCTAGATCAAGATGAGAAAAATCTCATAGAAAAAAATGACAAAGGATTTGGTACAATTTGCCATTGAAAACTTATTCTCATAAGTTTTGGCTGAATGAGATTTTTCCTGCATTAAATTTCTGAGCCGAAAGACGAAGACTGACGAAATGATGAACCAGGAAAAACGGTAAATAACGGAAAGGGCATTTGGAAGCTGAATGTAGCTTATAACATACATTATAACACTTTTCCGTAAAATCCATATATAGCGAAAGAAGAACTACATCGGGTTTTATTTACAATACAAGAGCCGTCAGAGACGGACAATGCTCCCCGATTAAGGCATTGTCACAATAAATGTATGCCATGCAGAGCTAAAATTAAGCTAACAAACGTTAAGCCCCCTTTTTCCATGACATACTTTTTATACGCAAATTTCAAGTAGTTTATTGTCAAGGGCATCTGATTTGCTACTCAAATATGAAATTTCATCAAATTCTGACCATTAGACTATGAGAAATTAGAGAAAAAGTGTATTTGACCTTAAGTCCCCTTCTCCCATGACGAGGCCTCAAATCCAAAATCCGGGAAAAGTACATCGGCATTATGTCATAGGGAGTTCACATGGTAAGTTTCATTTGATTTGGCCCATGGGTTATAGAGAAATCGCTTCGGACGGACGGACGGACGGACGGACGGACGGACGGAATGACGGACGGACGGACGGACGGACGGACGGACGGACGGACAGACGAAGCGGCGACTATATGCTCTCCCTTCGGGGAGCATAAAAACCCCTATGTAATTATGCTTTGTGTATGCGCCAAAACGTCACGTGGCGTCAAGTAATCCGAGTCTTCTCTGATGTAAATACGCTCTTTGATATTTTGATTTTTAGCTATGTAAATAGCGAAAAATCAAAATATCACAGATCGTATTTACATCAGAGAAGACTCGGATTAGGCGTCAAGGTAACGTCAAATGACGTCACTTGTAACCGACAATGCGTTTCCTACGACGAAAACAAGTTCATGGCAGAATTTTCACAAAATAACACATTTCTAATGTGCGTTTTTGTTATTTACAGTGTTATAATGGAGATAATAACAAGTTTAGCGGTCTTTATTGCCAATAAAAACCTCTGTGCTCTGGACTACATGTTAAGGCAAATACCTCGGCGCTGTGCGCCTCGGTTTTTACCTACACATGTAGTCCGTCGCACATCGGGTTTTATTGGCAATACAGACCGCTAAACTTGTTATTATTTCATAATCTGCATACATTCCCTCAGATACTGTAAGTATCAACTAGTCGACACTCGTTATGTCGACATCGGATAAGTCGAATTTACGTCTAAGTCGAAGTGGAAATCTAGACCCGTCATCATCTATGGATATATAAAAAAACAATGAAATAATTTCTTAATAAATATAGCCTTTGAAATATAGTAGGAAAACGATAGAAATTGCTCGTTTCGAGCTTTCCTTTTCCTACTATATTTCAATTAGGTACGCACTTGTTTACCGATAAATAGGTCAAACTGTTGTTTAAGAAGAAACTGGACCAAACCGGTTTACTCGAACTCCGGATATATCGAGGTATTTGATGACCCTTCTAACTTCAACACAACGATTGTCAGCTGTATATCAACAGATTTATCCCCGTATCTATCTAGTTTTATCACAACTGTCCTAATTCCTAAGTGCAGATGAAAAATGTAAATCTATCTAATCCAGAATTTCTATGCAGGAGACAGTTTGACAGTCTGCTACTAGACTTTTCTTTTAAATATGAATGTATCACATATACGTACAAAGTATGAGAGATGCTTTTAAACAAAAATAAACATCGTGTTCCATACTATTCCAAACTATTAAAATTTTGCATGTGAGTGATGGTTCATATATTTCAGATACCTCACACCTGCAAATTTGAAACAAAGCATTCAAGATTTATTGATAATTAACAGCATTTTTCCTAGTTTAAATAGACCTGAAAATTTTTTAACAAGTACCATGATATCGTGACTGAACTAAACCATCTGTTGTTTAATTTATTCAAATGCAATAAAAGTATTTTTCAGAAAACATGTCATGTTTTATAACACGTTATTTTTAAATCAAAGTCAAGAGTCTGAGAGGATGAAAGAAGGTATTATCACAATTATAATGTGTTCATAGTGTCAATGAGGACATAACTAACTTGTTTAGTGGTCACTCCTATATCATTTTCACTATAAAATTAGACAGTGTCCACATTCTTAAATCTGGAATTTCAAACTGCTATTTTACAATATGCTTGTATCCTTTCCATACAAAACCTAGAAGAATGCTTGCAAAAACTGGGGGGTACACGATTCAATCTAGGGGTGAAAAAACCTGTTTTTGGCATGCCCTGAATCAAGTAAAGAGAAAAAAGATGACCCTTGAGTGGCCAAAGCTCAACCAAAAAGTTTTGTATGGCTACATACGGCTTACATAGTGATTAAGAACATTCTTTAATCTTAGACCTTTCAGTTTAAACCAGGAAAATGCCTCAGATTTCGGCAAATTGTCTGCAAACACAACTACCCATCAAGTTCTGTACGTCCGCCTACACCTTTTGGATGTGCCAATCTACAACGGTCCAGGCTTGACAACAAGTAGATCTGCTGAAAGTGCACTTATGCACATTAATCATCTGCACTAGTGGTCTTTATTTCAACGCATTTCAACATTTCCCCCTCTTCTCTGGATACAGAAACATTGCTAGAAGAGACTTATAATAATTTTACTAGAACTCATTTGAAGGACTACAACTCTGTTCCCAAAGCACTCTGGAATTCTACTGTATAGACAACATCCTCACATTATTTTGTGGAGAACCCTGTAGATAAATGCCACATACTTCTATTTAGCAACGGTCCTGCCTTGAAATCTAAGATATCGCAGATTTATAATGTAATAGCAGGAAATGAAAACTATCGCAGCTCAACCAGTATTTGAACTTTGGGCCTTAGGTCTAGTACTCTAACCACTGAGCTAGCCTACTGAACCATATGTCTATATAATTATCACCAAATTATGCAAATACCTGTATCTTACCACAAGGGTCTATAATTTGACTCCCATCACCTAATACCTTTACTTAACCCTTTCCCAAATGGCAAAGATTGGGAATGTCCTGTGTTAAAGCTTCTGCAAAAGACAAAATAGGTGTTGATAAAGATGGGATCTGCATACATTATAGCACAGAAAATGTTGAGGCAAAAGGAGCAATGCTGATGATCAGCATTTTCTTCTTTTGTCTAAATGTTTTCCTGAGCAATTTCTATTAGGGCGTCAAAACAGGTATTGTTTTGGAAAGGGATTATTAAAGGACTGGAGTATTAGGTGCTGGAAGTCAAGTACTAGTCTATACTGACCCATATGTATCCGACTACAACTAAAGTTTAAACATACAATTTACCAATTTGATACAATTAGTAACTTGAGACTTAAAGGGTGATGGTAACAGATGGTCTAATTGCAAAAAATGAATTTTTTTGAAAAAATATGCAAAACTTTTGTGTTGGCCACCTCAGAATGGTTAATAATATGCGATTCAGACAGAGATTGAGCCGAAATTATAAGAGAGATAGCCGAATTTAGGGAGAATCCAAACCAAAATTCAACCCCGTCTCAGATGCGGTTGAATTTATTTTTCAACTGTCACACATGCGCATACAGCGCGGACCAAGATTCAAACGAGATTCATGCTTGAATTTCAATATGACGTCATCGTGTATGCTGTGACGTCATTTAAGAAAGTCGCAGGTCCTACTGTTTTGACCTAGGCCTACTTTCGACATCGCTTCATGAATTCGGTATCAAATTGCGAAAAAATGAGTCGTTGCTTCAAAAGTTTGTCGTAATCATTTAATCAGGTCATATAAAGCTTAAAAAGTGTACATTTCGTTTGTTTTTGACAAATTTTGGTCCAAAATCTGGGAAATAGTCTAGCTTTAAAATCGAGTCCAGTCAGCAATGTTAAAATTCTGAATCAAATTTCGTGTTTCCAGAATTCAATAATTCAAGTTACACTATATAAAAGATACTTGAGACTTAAACTTAGTCTTATACTTTGTTAGATGGATACAACTTGAATCACCTTTTTGGTAATATGATTAGATAGTGTGACAAATTAATGTGTGACTCAGTATTAAACTAAGTTAATCAGAGTGGAAGGAAATTATTTTTTGGACTCTTGGCCAGAATCTTGCTAAATTTCATCAAATCATAAAAGTCAACATATATTTGTAAAACGGTTATGTACATCTTTGTTTCAACTTCTAAACTGTTTCCTTATAGAACCAGTCGGCATGACGTCATAGCCTCACTTTCATTTTTTCATCGAGGGTACTTCCTCGGTCTTTATCGTTACGGGATACCAACTTTGAGGCAGAATATTTCAAAAATCCATCGTTAAAATTCATAAACAAAACTCTTTCTTTAAAGAATGTGATTTAAACTTTCTAACTACCAACGCATTTTTAATAATTAGGCGTAGTCGTCGAGATATTAATGCTGAAAGTTGGTAATGCTTCAACGAAAAAGACCGAAGCTTTCACCTCCACCGAATGAGCGCGGGTCCGCTGACGACGTTTTTGATTGGCTGAAAGGATTGTGCCGACCGTATCAATCAATTTATTATGGTAAACAGATCTACTATGAAAAGCTGCTTGCTTTCGCTCGTATTTAGGCTTTGCCTATTTTCATATTATCAAAATAATTAAGTCATCTTGGAATGGGTTTTGTTTGAATAATGAATAATAATTTGAGAATTAATGATAAATAAACTGCGTTCTTTGATTCAATGAGCGCCCAAATGATGCAGACTTCAATTTTCGCAAGAAAAACTAAAATTAGCTAAATAACAAACCTGTGGTGGGATTCTAATAAATGCAAATCATCAGAAAACTTAAAAAGATGCAGATAATCAAAAAATAATGCACATTACCTTCTCAAATAAATCAGTTTCGTTTCCCCATCTGTCAAACAACACTCTAAAATTTCCAGCCTCTGTATCTGTCAAATTCCACTTCCGGTTGAATAGTGAAGTTTGATTGGATAATTTTGCGGTCACATTGCAGTCATGTGATCGTTTGTTTTGGCGGCAAAATCAATTAAGATTTTCCAATTAGTGAATCAATTTGATTAAAATCCGGTGTTAACTTACAGTTACATCTGATAGGGACTAGTTAGAGATCATTTTGTGACATTTTCTTCTAACCAAATAGGTCTACGTGCTTCACAATTTGTTTAAAAACGCGATACCAAAAATTTTGCCACATTTCAGTGCAGAACCAGATGTTTGCACGTGATTGTCATTGACAATTATATAGGACCCGTATATAACATCTTCAGATTTAATATCTAACCGATTTTGGTTTTCCCAATGTTTTAAGTTGAAAGGATTTGCAGATAACAAAACAACTGACGTTAAAGTGACATTTCAGAATTTTTTGTCATAAATTTTACTTTTATTTTTATCTGAAAGAGCATATTTCCTTATGAAAATTCTGAAAATTTCAAGCCAAAATATTGCGCCGTATACGAGAAATTTATATTTTTGTGTTAAAATTGAACAAATTGTTGTGGACAACAGTTCGGATTTATATGCAATTTATTGATTATGTCTCAACTTTAAATGCGTGTTTCTCGCTTATTGGCAACAACTTCAAAAAACTAATAGTATTTATGCTCATTAGAATAACCAATCTTGGCATCAAGACATACTTTAAAAAATTGAAATTGGAATGAAATGTCCCTTTAAAATTAGAAAATGTGTAGACTATTGGCCTATAATGGCCGATTAACAGCAATTTCTTCTTCGTTGAATTGTTTTTCACATTGTTTTCTATTACGGAAGTCAAAACACGGTCTAGTTTTTGAAAAGGGTCCAATTCCTTCACTATTAGCCCTAAACCATATGGCTCTGACCCCAAAATAATAGCAAAAGCATAAATTTAGGCAAACTAAAATGTTGATGACCATTTCATGCTTTTGTCGCAACATTTTCTATGCAATATTTCACACAAAATTTTATTATGTGAACATCCATCTTTTCGTCTACAGCAGTTTTCAAATCGGAACAATTTAAACCCATTAGGCCTACCACAAATTGACGCTTCTTGGCCCCTCTCTATGAGAAAGGCTTGTGGAAAAATGAAGAACTTGCTTTTAACAAGCAATTTCCTTATTTTCCAAAATATTTTCTTCGCAGAATCACCAAAATGTAAAAATTCCTTCACTTGAAATTGTCGACTGCGAAGATCTTTGAATTTTGGGGCAGTCTTAAATTTCGCCGTATGGTAAGGGTTAAAAGTAGGCCTACTGTAGGTTATGCTTTTCAAAGCTAGGCCTATAACTCCTCTGGGCTATTCCAATGGATATAGATTTAGAAAAGCCTTCGGCATTTTTCTCATTTTCTTTCAATGTTTTCTCCTGTTCAATACTTAGAAATTAAATTTGCTGCCTTTGAACTTTTTTATCTGGACTTGCTAAAATTTATCTGTGCGGGAAATGATCAACAACATACTCGCAATCGGTGTATCGGTGTTTCGCCATCGTTACGTTTTAAACAAGGTCTGGTTTTGATGTCCTCGATAGACGATTGAAAAAAAACAAAACAAAAAAACAAACAAGAGGACCATGATGGTCCTATATCGCTCACCTGAACCAAGATGATATGAGCCACAGTTTTGTTCAGTTTTGTGACTTTAACACTGAAAACAAACTTATGGTCAACAACATTGTGTCCAAATTTTGTCTCGTTTTGTCGCTATTTGTCGTTGTTAGAGTAAAAACAGTCGAAAACAGCAAATTTGTCAATTTGAAGGGCTCAGCAAACTCAGCAAATTCTACTATGATTAAGCTGAAATTCAAACTGGTGCAAGATCTTATGTTCAGCAACATTGTGTCCAAATTTCGTCTTGATTGGACAACAATTGTAGATGCTAAAGTGTAAACAAGGTCCGAAACAATCGAAAACATCAATTTTGTCAAATTCAAGGGTGTATAACTCATGACTTTATGATCCGATCAATCTGAAAATCAAACTCATACATGATCATATAGTCCGTAACATTGTGACCAAGTTTTGTCTTGATTGGTCAATAATTGTAGATGCTATAGTGTAAACAAAGTCAAAAACAGTCGAAAACGGCAATTTTGTCAAATTCCAAGGGCGTATAACTCTTAATTTTATGATCCGATCAATCTGAAAATCAAACTTATACAAGATCTTATGGTCCCTAACATTGCGTCAAAGTTTTGTCTAGATTGGTCAATATTTGTAGATGCTAGAGTGTAAACAAAGTTGAAAACAGTCGAAAATGGCAATTTTTGTTAATTTCAAGGGTATATAACTCAAGACCTTCTAATCCGATCAGACTGAAAATCGAACTCATCCGAGATCTTATGGTCACCAACATTGTGTCAAAGTTTTGTCTTGATTGGTCAATATTTGTAGATGCTAGAGTGTAAACAAAGTCGAAAATGGTCGAAAATGGCAATTTTGTCAATTTCAAGGGCACATAACTCAAGACCTTCTAGTACGATCAGACTGCAAATTGAACTCATCCGAGATGTTATAGTCAACAACATTGTGTCAAAGTTTTGTCTTGATTGATCAATAATTGTAGGTACTAGAGTGTAAACAATGTCAAAACTAGCTATTTTTCGCATTCAAGGGCAGATAACTCCGGACTTTCTGGTTCGATCTGACCCATAATCGAACTCATCCGAGATCTTATGGCCATACATGTTTTGACCAAGTTTGGTCAAGATTGGCTTATATTTGTAGATGCTAGAGTGTAAACACGAAATTGTGGACGGACGGACGGACAGACGGACAGACGGACGACGGACAAAAAGTGACCACAATAGCTCACCTTGAGCACTTCGTGCTCAGGTGAGCTAAAAACAACAACAACAACATTGAGACAAAAAAGATCATTGATGACACTAGTAACTGGTCAGTTTCTCCGTTTCTCTCGATAGTTTATGTCGTCGGTTTTCAAAGAAAACCCCGTAACTGCAGCTTAAAACAAGCTGCAGTTACGAGGTTTTCGTTGAAAAGCAGCAATATGTTATATTGTACATAAGATCCTTTCTTTATCAACATCCATGTTGTCGTCTGCATGTGTTTTAGAACTTGACCAGTCTAAAACATAATGTCGATTTTTTTGGAAAGAGTTATTTCTTATCAAAAAGAAAGCTACTGCTTTAGTTCTGCCAGGTTGGGGATTGATCCCAAAACCGCGGTCCTAGCCGTTCTAAAACACGGTGTATAATTACGCGACTCAGAAAATCATCAATATTTCTTAGGTCCATAGGAACAGGGGGAGGGGCCCAAAAAAGTTTTTTTTTATTTTACGCTTTAAATTTATGGAAAATCCAAGCTATCCTAAACCCCTACCAAATATTCAGACACAGGATCTTGAGCCCACCCATTATGAAATTGCTTCCTACGGGCCTGTTTTGTTAATACTTGACCAATCTGAAATCGGTTTGAAGCAGAGAATGTTGAAAAATGTCAAGAATAAGCTGGACGTGGTGGATTTTTAAAAACCCGCTGATAAAAAGTTATTGAAGATCAACCGAAATTTTCTTCCACAACTTTTTATCAGCCGACTCCACGTCCATCTAATGCGTGACGTATGTCCACCTTTTCTGCCCCAAACCGAATTCAAATCGGCCTCGTATCATTGGAGATTTTCTGAAATTGTTGTATCACATGATTTTCCACCATGTAAAAGATATTGTAGAAACAACAACATCTTTAGATCTTTCCAAAATAGACTTCATCGCGCTCCAACAACCTCATACCAAATTAATATACATGTTCCTGGTATTTATGTTCCGAAATATCTTTCCAAAATATTGAAGAAAAAAAAGAACATTTAATAATTATTGTTAACGAAATTTTTTCTCCTTTTGTCAATTTTTTTTCTGTGCTAGATCTATATTGCAGGCCAACTCAAATAACTTATCTTTACGCTATGAACCGCTTCCAAATAGGGAAAGATTTTATCAAGTAAACCGTGACGAAATTTCGTAGGTGTTGTTATAAAATCTCGTAACTGTAGTTTCGAAGAAGGCTTAACCCATTACCACACAATGACTTTTTGACTCCCTAAGAGACAATGGCTTAGGAAAACATAGTGGAAAATGAAGAAATTGCTTGTGACAAGCAATTTCTTCATTTCCCACATTGTTTTCTACACAACATGACCCAAAAATGTAAAATCACTCATTTTGAATTGTCATCTGTAACATCTTTCAATTTGGAACAACCCAAAATTTTGTCGTTTGAAAATGGGTTAATACAAATGATTGAATTGGTTTAACGCCTCTTTCAACAGCTACGGGCATATCCCGGTGGCTGGAGACCTAACCATGGATTCTTGTCTCTTTCACCAGTGCTACCAAAGCATCCTTATCGAGCCTCCAGCTGCTCATCCACAAAGGTTTACGATTATCAAACCATTAGAAGGAGACAAATCACAGAAAGGCTGTATGCTGTGGCTAGGAATTAGCCATTTACCAAACAAGACTGGTTTCGATGTCCTCAGTAGGAATGGTTTTGGGAAAATATTGAAACAAAAGAAGAAAATGCTGATAACCAGCATTTTCTCCTATTGCCTCAATATTTTCTGTGATTTATTTCACACCATTCCAATCTATATCAACATCTATTTAGTCGTCTGCCCATCTTATAATTTTGTTGTTTGGGAAAGGGTTGTTTGTCGTTGCTAGGAATCAAACTATAGACTTTACAACCTAAGAGTCAGATGTGCTACCAGCTGTAATATGGCCGCAGAGTCAGTTTAATACAAGGAAGTTTTCTTACAAACGTGACTGCATCATCCTCGGATACCCCGGGGTCTGAGCTACGCTACATGAAGCATAATCTTCTCTGATGAAAATTCGCTCTTTATATTTGGATGTCGATAAACAGCGACATCCAAATATTAAAGAGCGAATTTTCATCAGAGAAGACTCAGATTGCATGGCTGCATGAAAAGTTTAAGATATAATCAACATGGTTCTTTTACAATATATGTGTATTTATTTACTCTTACATATATCAGTAAAATGATATACATGTAATCATAAGCAAGCTTTTTTCTCTCAGTAAAAATAAGACATAAACAAAATAACATAAAATAACAATTTACATTTCGTAGTAAAACAACACAATTGCACAATGTAAAGTTCTATATACATTTGTATACAGTTTAAGCAAAAGAAAACAAAACATATATTTGGTACACAAAATTCTCCATAAGTGCTCCATTAGGCAACAAAATCTGACGAGTCAAAAGTGAAAAATAATATTTTTGGGGTAGAAAACATTGTGGCGAATGTGACAAGCAATTTCTTCATTTTCCGCTTTGTTATCAAAAGCCCTCATCTTTTGAGGCATCAGAAAACCTCATTATGTGGGAATGGGTTAGAACAGTTTAAGTCAGGTGATCATTTTTTCCAAAAAGTTAATTTAATACATTCAAAATTAAATGAGAATCATTGCAGTTGTTTTGGTTTATTCTTAGGTAGGACATGTATCAATGTGTATAAGTTGTTTCTGTAAATAGTCAACAATACAGTCCCTGGACTAGGCTCCATTTGACTGATACCGAGTGAGATGTAGAACTGATAACACAGAGCACCGTGAAGGTGCTAGTTGGGGAGCCTAGTCTCTTATCTGAATATCTACTTGATTTACCTCTTTATGGTTATTGGTCTAGTCAGTCATTAGTCAACCATTTTTAATCATTTATATGGAGGATAATCGTTTGTTTCAGTGTAAGATCGATTCATATTTCATCAGGGTGAACAACAAAAGCTTTATTTTCACGAGTGGCGAAGTCACAAGTGAAATTGTAGCTTTTATTGTTAATGAAATGAAATATCAATCGATCTTACTCAAAAAAGAAATGATTATTTCATTTCTTAAATGCAAATATTAGATCACTCATTTGGATTACTTTGTGATTTTCTTTTTTGTTTCAGTTTTATATGTATCAGTAATGACAAAGTCATGGCAAGGTTGAAAACCAATCTAACCTCACATATTCGCTAAAAGGCTTTGAGAGGAAAGATGGTACCGTACAACACATACCATGAGAATTTCAATTGAATAAAGGGAAACAACTCTGTTTGATAATTCGCCTACTGATATCATAGCATTTATGGCCCTTATTTATAAACAAATTTCACCACTAAAAGACTAAAACCAGGATATCACTGCTTTTCAACCAAAATCTCGTAACTGCAGCTTAAAACAAGCTGCAGTTACGAGGTTTTTGTTGAAAAGCGATGATATCAGGATCTGAAAATAAGTCCCTTATGGCATATGAGACTTACATGGATCCAGAGCAGCCAGTGCATTATGCACATTCTAATCAAAATCAATGTTTTTTTCTCTCTTAACCCATAACCAAACAACAGAATTTTAGGGCCATCCACCTTGAATGACGATGAAGACAGCGAAATATAGATAAGATTTTGTGTTAAAGGTAGCACAGAAAATATTGAAGCAAAAGGAGAAAATGCTGATTATCAGCATTTTTCTTCTTTTGTCTCAATGTTTCCCCAAGCCCTTTCTATTAGGGATGTCAAACCAGGTCTTGTTTCACAGGAAAGGGTTAAGAAACTTCAGAAGAGTAATTTGGACCAGCCAAATAATTTGCCATTGCGAAAAGTAGATCTAATGGCTATTTACTGCAAACAAATGGGTAACAAAACCTTGCTGATGTCGAAACAATATACGAAAAATAACATTGGGCAGTCTTACAACCATATTTTTGAATACTATTGTTTGTAAAATGGTTAGTAGAAACAGAAGAAGAGTTTGAGTTTGAGTTTATTGGGGTTTTACGCCGTTTTCAACTACCACGGTCATATCACGGCGGCTGAAGCACCTACCCATGGATTCCTGTTATTTCTCAAACCAGTACTACCACAACACCCTTACCAAGCCTCCAGCTGCTCGCCCACTTAGGTTAACGATTTCAAACCCATTGGTGGGTGACAATTTTGTCAGAAAGGGTATTAGCCGCGGCCGGGTATCGAACCCGGGACCTCTCGAATGAGGGCCAGATGCGCTACCAACTGTGCTAAGGCCGCGGCCTAGAAACAGAAGAAGAGCATTCTGGAGTGGACAAATGCCAGAGCAATAGATAAGAAAGGGGTAAAGGCATTCAAATTTATTATTTCAAATCCAAACCCTATGTTGTGGGTACCCATTTGAATTGTCTCGACGAGACAATTCAAATGGGTACCCACAACAAAGGGTTTGATGTACAATAAGTAAAATATCGCATTTTGAAAAGTAATTACACGCCCCCTATTATCTGAAGCTCTAAAATGCTATAACCGACTACTTCTTTCGCCAGATTTTCTGTTTTCTTTGTCCTTTGTGTCTGATTTCTTCTTCGATTCTTTTTGTTTATCTTTCATTTCTGCAGATTTTCTCTTTCCAAACCAACTTTGATCGCCAGATGAAGTCCGTTCATGGCCTTTGGTCCTCTTTTGCACGCCATTCATATTGTCTTTGCTGCCATTTTGTTTCCCTTTACCATTTTGACCTTGACCTTTGACATCGGTCACCTCTTCATAAGTGTGTTGACTCAACACACGCTGTTTAACTCTGCGAGCTTCATTCGTCATTGTGACTTCTTCGTAAACATGGCTACGAATTTTCGCGTTTGATTCACCTGTTGCGCCATTGATGACTTCGTATTTACGTTTGGAGTCTGCCTCCTCGTAAATATGATTTCGAACTTTCGGGTTTTCCGCATCAACTTCTTCATACTTGACCTTTGATTTTGCTTCTTCGACAGTTTCATAATTCGGGTCAAATTCTGAGTTTGCATCGGAAACTTTTCCGTCCCTCACATCCTGATAATCATGAGTCATACTTTCCCGATTTTCAGTCTCCATGACAACTGGGCCCTCGTAAGACGAGGTCATAACAGCGCCACCTGATGGCGTCCTTATGTGACCTTGACCTATCAGAGTCCGATCGTGACCTTGACCTGAGGGGGTTCTGTTGTGACCCATGAATGGGTGCTCATGTCCTGACGGGGTCCTCTGGTGACCTTGACCTTGGGGAGGACTCTGTGTGTGACCTTGACCTTGTCTCTCTTCTAGGTGGTGTTTGGCAGTTTCGTGTAGGCTGTCTAATGAAGGTAGTGGTGGGGCTGAAAATAAGAAATATCAGTTTAACTGTTTTGAAAAGATCTAGTGGAAAATGTGAAAGTGAAAAAGCATTCAAAGGAACTCAACATACCACTGCTTTTCAATGAAAACCTCATAACCGCAGCTTGTTTAAAGCTGCAGTTTCAATATTTTCATTGAAAAGCAGCAATATTGTAAATCAATGTAACATAACAATTATGAAAGACCTTTCATTTAGGACCAGCCTCAAGGCTAATCATTTGGAAAAGGGTCCATAAACAGTCGCAGATCTAGAGGGGGTTTGGGGGAGGGTTCAAACAACCCCCCTTTTTAGCCTGATTATGTCATTTTCATGCAGAAATTCCATCAAAATTGTGTAATACTATGAAAATGATCCCCCCCTATTTGTATATTCGAACACCCTCACAGAAATCCTCGATCCGCCGCTGACAAAGACAACTCTAAATATCGTTAATTATACCTGCAGTAGTTCTGTTTAAGCATTTTATTCACAAATGGTACATTTCTTTATATCTAAGCCTTCCCCTAAAACATTTTCCTTATAAAATACTATTTATTCTATACCAAATGATGAAATATTTGACATGGTAACCAGTCTATCATACCTGCAGCAGCGCCCTCTATTTCAGCATAATATTCACTAGCAGTGCTCTCCCTTTGTTCTGTTTTGATTGACCTCCTTCTCACAACACCATCACCAGATCCACCCTCAACCTACAGAATACACAAAATGTTTAATTACACTGCAAACAAATTTCTATCAGTTGATTGGCTGAACAACCGTATAGAAGAACTCAATTTAAAATTACTCCCCCCCCCCCCCCCACACACACACACACACAGACACAGTCCAACTGACCCCGATTTAATCTTGATTTCCAAATCAGACGGAAATAAGGTTACTTCGGGAGAATCATACTTCATCCTGATTAAAATCGGCACCAAATCGAGATAAAAATAAATAAGGACAAAATTTTCAACATTGGCAAATTCATTCCCAATTTTGAACATCGTGTTAAAATCGGTGCACCTCTTACAAAGTCTTAGTTGTTCAGGTTAGTAAATCGGGGTTATTAGCGACTGATTTGGTCTCTAACTTACTTCGGCAATGTGCAAAGAATAACGGTGATGCGCAGCACTACAAAATTCTCGCAGATGAATTACAGCAACGTAACATAAACTTTCTTAAAAGAAAATTAGCCCATCCATTGATGAACGGAAAAAAATCGGCTCAAATTCATAGTAATTAGTCACAATGCCCTCTCCCGCAGCACTACGAATATTGCGGAAGTAGGGCTCAGTGGGACCGGTGGTTACTATGGTGCTCACATTTATGTCATCACAACATACTAGGACTATGTCATGTAATACTTAGTCATTATGTCACTGAATTGCACACAAATGATTTGAGACTCTCATGCTTATTTAACATATAATATTTTTAGATCAGAAAAAAATGGTTGTGAACAGAATAAATGTGAAATAGAAAGTAATACAAAGTAAGTCATAATTTCTGGAGTTTTTAAAATCTTACCGTAGCATAAAGGTTGTCAACCTCGGACACATATTCATATGGATTGTTGGATATTCTTGCATTCATGCTGGCTAGAGATTCTCGAACACTCAGTTTGTTGTACGGTGGTTCTCGCTTCTTTTCTGGAAATATTAATATATTTTGCTTGAACGATACATGACAGGTGAGTTGAATAATAAGATATAAGTGGGAGAGGAGCTGTTAAAAACTTGTTACTACAGCTTGTCAAAGTTGAAGTTTTTCATCCCCCAATAGCCAAAAATATATTAAGTAAATCCTGGAATTATCAAGGAAAGTTTCATGAAATAAACCTTTACGCTCAAGTTATGCCAACTTTTGAGTCTATAAAAGAGTTTTAAAAGACACAAAATTGTAACTTTTAAAGGCAAAACCTACGACAGTCTCGTAATAAATACTAAGCCACTAACCAGTAGTAGGTGTCTGACTTGTATTATTTCCCGGATCCAGACTCGCTGACAATGTGTTGTAGTGATCACTCTCCTGGTCCTGGTCCCGAGCGTAAGCCCGCGGGGGCTCTGGTGGGGTCTGCGCTTCATGTTGCACTCTGGCTTGGGGATGACGCAATAGACCTGCATCAATAGATTGTTCAGACATAGCACTTTGTTGTACAGAGTCACTATTAGCTGCCTCTTCACTAAATTTACGAACTTTTTGCACCGTTGCGTATTCATCATTTCCAGAGGAAGTTGATGGAACGTTTCTAGGATCATTTGTAGTTCTTTGATTTACGTTTATAGCACTATTCAGGTTTTCTCGGTTGAGATTTTTATTCACTTTTGCGTACTCTACGTCCAGATCGTGACTTACTGCAGCATTTTGGTGTAGATGTGTGGATTTAGGAATGTTTGTAGAAGTTATCGTTATGTCCGATTCTTCAACAACTTTGTTATAGGGGTCATCAATTTCACTTTCTGTATCTCCAACTCTAGCGTAAGGATCAGTCTGATTTGACACATTTCTTTCCTCATCGATAACGAAGGAATACGGATCAAACGAAATCTTCAATGATGATTCTGGTCGCTTAGCAAGTGCCCTACTTTCCCTATCAGGGTCATCATAAGGGTCAAGGTCATCCAAATCTGTGTCCTTGACCTTGTTATAGGGGTCGTCGTCCTTGACTTTATTATAGGGGTCATCCACCTTAATTTTGTTATATGGATCATCTACAATTTTGTTGTAGGGAGGGTCGTCACCTTTTATTCGATTGTAAGGATCGTTTATACTATCCACCTTCTGTAATTTTGTAGATGGGGCCGTCTTTTTTGGACTCCCCCCACCCACTTTCATTGAGGTAACATTTGGTTTGGACACAGATATCACAGTCACATCCTCGGAAACACCTTCATAAATGTTTTCATTTTTCACTTCAGCATAATCATTATCTTCGTCGGAACGTTTTTTAGCAGGAATGATATGTTTACTATCTCCATCTATTACTACATGATCGTAATCAGATCTTGGTCTCGCTTTACGTTTTGTTTCTGTTATATGATCATAATCATCCATATTGTCTGTTGGAGATTTGTTATCTTTATTTAGAGAGTTCCCAAGGGAGGCAACTTTTGGTCTGGCACCATTGTTTGAGGTGGCTGATGCTGATGATTGATTACTTCCCCTGGAGCTGTCCAGTGATGCTGGGTGATTCAGGGGCAATTCTGGTGGATGAGAGTGAACTCCCTTTTGAGCTTCAAATGCTGACAGAGTTGTTGCCCTTCTGTTTGATGGTATTTCTGGTAATTGTGCATGTCGGTGGTGAGAGTCGAGCGTGTTACAGCCGACTCGACCGTTGACGGGAGGATCGGGGAGTTGTGTGTGAGGATGAGATTGTTGTGATTTTGATACGGGAATGTCGGGAAGTTCTCGTGAGATTGTGTTTGGTCGAGGTGACGAGCCGGCGCTCGCTGCACTGTGTCTGTCTGCTTTACTGTAGTAGAAAACAAACATTAACATATGAGCCAGGATCTGGAGAAACGTCCCTTATAGCATTTGAGACAGCCATGTTTCAAGGTCAGTCTGTGCCTATATGCAGTCTAGCCAGCATCCATGTTACTCCCAAATGGTTGCTACAGACGGTGACCATGAGGAAGCTATTGGAGAACAACATGGTTCCTGGTCAGACTGCGTGTATACGCAGGCTGTTCTGGAACCATGATGTTCTCAAATGATATAAGGGATGTTTTTCCAGATCCTGGCTCATATATTTACTGCCAAAAAATTGCACGAAAAATTAAGTAACCTTAATACAACTAACTATTACATCTTTTACTAATTTAAATTGAATGAGGTATAATTCTATTGACTTTAAAACAAAGGCCTCTATTATTTCAAAGTACAATCTCCTAAATAGCCTAAAAACCTTCGATAATCTGTCCTGTGCAATCAATTTCTATTGCCATTCCATATATCATAAAAACAATCATTCTATCAACCATAAGAGGTTCTTAAACCTATTTCTTCCATTTGACAGTGACCTAGTTTTGACCTATTCAGTAGCAGCTATTACAACATATCTTTTCACACTTACGTGAGATCTACAGAGTTGCCACGACTGTGTAATGTTCCATTTTGTGAATGCATTGATGTGTTGAGAGGAGTGACAGCTGTCTCTACATCTAAATGTACCCCTGATACATCATGGCCATTGGTCTGAAATTATAGGGAGATAATTGACACATGAAGTATAATTTTGAACATAACTCAGAAATATAGAGTTGCCACAACTGTGTAATATATAATTCTGTGAATGCATTGATATGTTGAGTGTTGTGACATCCATCTCTACATCTAAGTGTACCGCTGATACATCATTACCATTGGTCTGAAATTAAAGGGAGATAATTGACACATTAAATATTTCAGCCATACAGAGTTGCTAAAACTGTAATGTTCCATTCTGATGTGTTGAAACAGATACTGATGGTGCTATACATTAAAGAAAAAGAATTTCCTTGGTAATGTTTCTCAACAGTTTAATTGAATGACAAAAGTATCCCAACACTTATATTTTACCATTCATAAGCCTAGAACAGCCAATTTACAATCAGTCTCGTCAGTCCTTTGATTTATACTACCATGACTGGTAACTTGATAATTATGATAGCAGTCCAGATGTCTCTAACAGATAAAACAAATCAATATTATTATACACTGATGGTATTTTGTTCCATGCATGTAATTACTACAGTTCACATTAATCCATTACCAGACAGCAAAATTTCTAACTGTTCCAATGTGAAAGGTATTGCATACAACAATTTCAGGTTGATGAAATTTTACAAATTTTTCAATTTTGAGTTAGAAAATAGTGATGAAAATGAAGAAATTGCTTGTCACAAGCAATTTCTTCATTTTCCACAATGTTTTCCCATGTCTTTTCTTGTGAGGGAGTCAAACGGCGCCACCGTGCAGTAATGGGTTAGTTGCACGAGATTCTTGAGTATTGTTTCGTTTTGCTGCGTCTTTATACTAGATTTCACATGATCATTCAATTTGCTTGTTTTCAAAATGTGAAATCTTGTAGGTCACAGGATGGGATTGGATTAAATGGAGTTTTATGTCCCACTTAACTACTTAGGTCATATGGAGACAGGACCTTAGTTTAAAGTCTCATCCGAAAGACCGGACACAGGATGGGACAAATATCCTATTGGCAGTTTTTCTTAACCCTCTCCCAAAAAAGACCTGCTTTTGACGTCCATGTTAGGTTAGGCTTTGGAAAATATTGAGGCAAAAGAAGAAAATGCTGATAACCAGCATTTTCTCCTTTTGTCTCAATATTTTTTGCTATATTGTACACAATCCTTTCCTTTATTAATATGCAATTTGTCTTTTGTAGCAGCTTTCAAATTGGAACAGTCCAAATTTTGTCTGTTTGGGAAAGGTTTAAGCCGGTTTGTTTTCTAACTAACCTGAAAAACTGCCTCTGACAGATGTGCCGAGTTGTGCTTGGAATTTGAACCTTGGTCCTCAACATCAAAGGCAGCCTTGTCTTTCCTGCAATGACAAAAGATATATATTCATTAAAGCAAAAACTACAACAACACGTAATTTTCTACGTTTCGGTGTATGCCTTCTTCAGGAAATATCTTTAATGAATAAACGTAAACAAACGTGACGTCATGTACGTAACGTTGATTTACAATTTGGCGGAAAAAACAAACAATAACGTACAGGCATGAGGTATATAAATAAACGACGTAATAGTCTGTGTGAAAACATTTAGAAAAAAAAACACAGTTTTTTTCCAAAGCATATAGATAATTAGACCAAGATCAGGTTGCACAAAAGTGCAAGCTAATCAAGGTCCAATTAGCTATAATAAGGGAACGGTACAATCTTTTAGCGCAATATCAATTTTTTTTTTTTTTTTTTTTTTTTTTTTAAAAAGATATATATTCAAACCTTTGAAAAGTAATGGTAGAAAAGAAATTTAAAATGGTTTGTTTTGCACCATAAACCTTTCCTAAATGGTATTAAACTAAGTGGTCCGATATCAACGCAGCTAAAGACAACAAACTGGGAGTTGATAACTTGATTTGTGTACAATACAATAAAGGTAATTTTGAAAATGATGGTCATCAGCATTTTTGTCTTATGCCTCAATGTGTTCTGGAGGCTTTTCTTAACAAATTTTGGGCACAAATGTCTGTTCATCCGATGGTCTGTGATTAAGAATCACTGGTGTTTCTACTAACCCTTTCATAAACAAGACCTTGTTTCAACATATTTATTAGAAAGAGCACTGAAGCAAATTAAAGAACAAAAATTAATGCTAATGGTCAAATTGAAAAAAAATCTAAATGTTTGCTGTTTGGGAAAGGGATAAAAGCATTATTCTGAACCTATTCAGAAAATGTCATATGATTAAGAGTAATTATCCAGTTGTACTTTCGATTTCCTTAAATGATGAACAAATTAGTCATGCTCTTTACACAATCACATGAAATCGAAAGTATTGTAACTTCAAGTATGAACTCTCCCAAACATCAAGAATTTAGAAACATAATACATGTAAATAAAGATAGGACTTGTGTACAACATAGCTCACAAAGCATTTAACCCTTTTCCCAAACAAGACCTGGTTTTGACGTCCCTAAAAGAACAGGCTTGGGAAAACATTGAAACAAAAGAAGAAACTGCTGATAACCAGCAGTTTCTCCTTTTGTCTCAATATTTTCTTTGCCATATCTTACACAAAGCATGTCTTTATTATCATCATTTTTGTCATCTGCAGCAGCTTTCAAATTGGATCGCCCTAAAATTTTGTCGTTTGGGAAAGGGTTAAAATTAAGCAAAGGACAAAAATGCTGGTTATCAGTATTTCCTTCTTTTCCCTCTGTCTTTTCCAAAGTTCTCTTTCGATAATATCAACACCATGAATAATTGTTTGGGGGAAGGAAAGTAATAAGTCATATTCTTAATCCATTACCACACATAGACTCTTTTTGACACCCAGCAATATAAAGGCTTTGGAAAACATTGTGGAATAAGAAGAAATTGCTTGTGACAAGCAATTTCTTCATTTCCCGCAATGTTTTCTACCACAAAATACTAAGCTGTTTAAATTTCATTCATGCGACAAAACAATTGGAGAAAATCTTCCTTACATTTATTTATGTGACCGATTTCAAAATGGTTTGAAGCAAACAAGGCAGAAATATGCCAGGATTTGCTGAATGAGATCTTTTATAAACCTGCTTAATAAAAATCATTATTTATTGAGAGCCAAGTGAAATTTTACTTGAAATTGTTGTCTGCATTGTCTTTGACCAGTGTATAATGTTAACGCATGGTAACGGGTTAACAGTTTCAATAAGCACTGATCTTTAATAAGAACAGGAAGTTACAACAGGGTTCTCCGCAGAATATTTTGAAGCTGTAGTGGCAAATTATATGAGAATTGGTAAACTTTGAAAGCATATAATTGTGAGTGAAAACATTATGGAAAAAGAAGAAATTGCTCATCTTGAGCAATTTCTTCTTTTCTCATAATTAGTCCGTGGGCTGGCTACACCCTAGGTCCCCCCCTACCGGGATTTTATGACACCTATATCATTGTAAAGCTTAATGAATTCCCTTTCAAATGCAACTTGTTGTCTGATATATAAGTGCTGGATAAGCATATGCGGAACGATTGATTATCTCCCCTTGAATTACAAAAAATACTTGTTTATAACTCACCATATACACATTCATGGGATCCAAAATAACCCAAATTTAAGCGCAAATGACCAAAATGCTTATAGATTTTATCAATGCACATCGTTAAATAGTAAAAGATAATTTCACACCAAAATTAGCATGAATTATGCCCCTTGAATACGTAAAACAAGAGAAAAATAGTATAGATATTGTCTTTGTTTATATTTACATTGCATTTGGAAATCATTTCCACAGCGAATAATTGCTAGAATTTGTATTAAAGTGTTTATTAGATCCCTTGTAATAAAAATCAAAGTGTTGACTATCGACATTCTAGGATATACTCGACATTTCAAATGATTTTCAAGATGGCCGCCGCAAAATGACCACTTGACTAAATATCGAAATATCACTGCTCTATAATTTGTTATCATGTTCTGTATGTAAATTAGACCATTTCTTAGGAAAATTTAGTACATTAAATCTAAAAGAGTGCTGCCATGCTTATAATAGGCTTTGTTGTCATTTTTTCTAATTTTCAAAATGGCCGACAAAAATCTCAAATATGCAAAAATGATGTAAATGTTTTTCAATTCTGCAAATCTTCTGCACTTAATATTGTATTTTTAAATGTATTTCAATTTTTTATTAAAACTACATGATTCAACAAGTAAATAAATGACATAAACTTGAAAATATATATTTCCAGAACGGTCCCAATTACCGTATAAATGGTAATAAATCCCCATTCCCATCAATTAAGTACTGAAAAAAATCTAAATTGATTATGTTCTAGGAGAGATAAGTATTTTCCCTCTTTGACAGAAACCATGTTCCCGATTCTTTGATAATGAGTCCACATTGGAGTACGTCATTGGCATCTTTTTGCATGAAGGTTTTAAGTCTTACATGGGCAAGGGACGCTTTGGATGATACATGTTATACAGGGTATTAAGACCTTAAGGCTTAGTTTGGTCATACAGCGTCTAAGCTCTTTTTTTGTGGGGTGGATATGTTGAATACAAAACACCAATATCAACAATTTTGCCACGCTAAAAATGGCTTCATCACTGTTAATTTACATGACATATAATACAATACAATAATATGTATTTTATGTAATCTGCCTAAATGCTCAAATACGAGCATGGGTCAATGAATAACTTACCTAACCTTTTTTATGTTTAGATCGACATCTTTTCTCTTGAAATACTTTCCATCCAGGCCTATGCGCTTTGACCAAACGATATGACCATAGCAGTTGTAAAAGAAGTTAAACTCAAATTAATCAACATTAAAGGTGGTCAAGTGACATCTGTCCAGAAGTAAAGAAGTCCGAGAATTTTCCAAAGACCCATTCCTAAACTGCATCAATAACTTTTTCTGTGAGACTTAAAATTGCAACCATTCATATCCCTTTTAGGAAAGAAGTCGATAGCAGCAAGGTCATGTGGATAAGAAGGGTGTGATCTAAATTGATACCCATTTTTCTCGACAGCATCCATTGTACTTTGGCAATTGTGTACTAATGTAATTTCCTGTTGCAAGCAGTGGTCACATTTTGAGCGTTTGCCGCAACGTTTCTCACGCATGGTCTGCTTCAGATTTTCTAGCAACTTGGCATAGTATGCTTCGTTAATTGTACCTTTCTTGGATGATATGTCCAACAAAATATTTTATTGCAACCCCCAATTGTCCTAAACCATTGAATACTGAAACTTGTCTATAATATATTGAATAATTTAATTTCTTGGTCTTTGGGATTCCATACCAACGTACCTAGGGCTCTGGGCATTTTCTCGTCCATAAGAATGCAACAATTATGGGTAATCTCTTTGTCATTTGCTTATCGCTGAGGAATTCTAGACCCAACAGTCTGTACGTTTGTACATCCTTTTGCGATCAGGCAATAGCTTGAAAAAGATAATGCATGGACAATTTCTTACTTTAGTTCGCTCATCAAGTATACCAGATCTGTGAATTTATGACACCTACCATCGACAGTGGTTGCAACTTTGCCTTCAGACTGAGCATCATCTTCTTAAGTTTCTCTGTCGCGTTATAACCGCCCTCCCCACCACGATACTTTACTTGAGAATAAGATGGTACAGAAGACCAGTAAACTCATCATGCATGTTTTACCTTCATTCCATTTTCAATGCAAGTGTCCAACCATAGCAGGCTCTCCCTTTTTTGTGAAAAGGCTTTCCAATAACCGTATATTTAGACAATTTTGTGCTCATATAATGACATAAAAATCGCAGATTCCTTGGTTGGAAATTGCGTATATGTGTTATTCATAGCTAGCCCTTGTGTTTTATGGATTTTACCTCATCCTGAGGCTAGCTCGTTGTCTTCCACAAAAGTTAGAATTCCAAAAACTAATTTGTGGTGAAGATGTTTGAAATGAATTAAGAAATACACTAGCATATCTAAAAACTGATAACAAAACAAAGGATTTCAAAACTTCGGCCAGCGACATATTACAACACGACAAGTTGGAATATGATGTGTTTCCCTCTCATCTAATCAACAGAAATTGCAAATTGCGTTTGCTAATTAAACGAAATCTTTCAAAACAACATTTTGTTACACGAATACGAGGATTCCTCACAAATCAAGTGTCTTCGAAGTACTGGTATCCAATAAGGTACATAATTATGTACAATTTATAACAGTTTTCTGTTTATATTATCACATATAAGTATGCTGAATTATAAGGTGTAAAACTATGTCACTTAAATGCAATTTGATAAAGAAATGAATAATTCAGTTGCTATCATAGGCACTTTTAAATCATCAATTAATGCACATGGCAGTGCAAATATGAAATTGTCCAGTTTCAACTATCGCTTATTAGAATATATTTGGTTAACTGTGTTCCTGTAACATATCATTGCAATTAATAGAAGTGGTTGGGAAGAATTCTCTTCTGCACAGCATGTCTCCAATAGTATTGTTAAGTTTGAACTTGGAGCAAATCGTCGGTGTAAATGCAAAACCTTGTATGTCGATTCTGGTGATTTTCAAAGTACACACTTGCATGCCCACTTTAGACAATTCACATGGGTTTTGGGATAATTCTACTGATCATTAAAGACACATTATTTGCGAACAATATGTCCGAATTTCAAGTAAAACCCTTCAGTTTCGGAAAAGTTATTAAACTATTTTCTCCCCCTCTAAAACTTTCCAAAAAACGAGATACGAGGTTTTGTATTTACACTGACGAAATGTAAAAAAGCATGCATTACAAGGCAAAAATGGTATAAATCAAAGGTGACCATACATGTACTCCAATGGGAATTCATTATTAAAAACGCTTTACAATTTATTTAGTACTTAACTTTAACAAAATAAAGTTTCATGTATAAAAAAAAACTGTATTTCACATAGAAAGTAGGTAAAAGTTTTCAGCATCTCATTTGCGCTTAATGGAATTTTATTGCCATTTATACGGTAATTTTTCAGAGCATGTATTGTTAAGATTCTCCCTTTTAATTGGTAAATCATGAAATTTTAGTTTTCAAACACAACAAGTACACAATTTAGGGAAAAAGATGCAAAAATGAAAGTCGTTAACATAATTAGAGAATATTTAAGATTTTTTTTTTTTGCCATTTAGAGAAAAGTATGCAATTAATTGTGAATGCGAATTAGCCCATTTTCGCTTGTTCTGTGTAGCTGATAAATGGTTTATGAACTAATTATTGATCTATTAGTGTTTTTATCCATAAGAAACATTAAGTATTTTAAAAACAAAATGCCTCAGCATATTTATTCCCTAGAAAAGCCTGTTTAGCTAATTAAACGCATATTTCTACTTTCTCATTAATATTCATGAATATGCAAATTAGCTAAATAAAAATTATTTCAAGAAAAATGTCTATTTGAAATTTTAAAACTAGTCTTATGTTTTATTACCAAAAATAAGTATAGATCTATATCGTAACTAAGTATTTTAAAGTATTTATTGCAATTAATTGATCCAAGTACTGAAACGTAGGAAAATGAGCAGTTGTCATGGTAACAGGCCTGCCATTTGCTTATCCAGCACTTTTAAATCAAACAAGAACCTGAATTCATTAACATGTTTCCTGTGCTTCAAGAAATATAGGTCTTAAAAAATCCCACTCGGTGGGAAGGGTTTCTATTCACTAGTAAATTAGTAAAGTCGTCTTTTTGCAAATTAAACACATATTTTCCACAATCTCATTGCTATTCATGAATATGCAAATTAGCAAATTTTCTGAAAAATATCTTGGTTGTGAGAGAAATGTGATGACAAGATGTTAAAACTAGCCTCAATGTTTTCTGACCAAAATAAGTAATTTTATTGCAATTAATTGATCAAAGCGCTGGCACGGAAGAAAATGGGTGGTTACCATGGTAACAAGCCAAGTACTTGCTGATCCAGCATTTTAAAATCAAATAGCAATGTGAATGTATTAAAATACATCATAAGCTTCAAGAAAATATAGATCCTCAAAAATCCTAGCTGATAGGGAGGTTAAAATTCACTAGTAAAGTCTTGTTTTTAGCAAATTAAACACATTTTTCTACTTTCTCATTAATATTCATGAATATGCAAATTAGCTAATTTTCCAAAAAATATCTATATTGTGGGAGAAATATCTTTGTAATAATTTAAAACTATTTTTGGAGATTTATGACAAAAATAAGTAATTTTATTTTAATTATTTGATCCAAGCGCTGGAATGTAGAAAAATGGACGGTTGCCATGGTAACGAGCCCGCCATTTGCTTATCCAGCACTTTTAAATTGAACAACAACCTGAATCCATTACTATACATAATAAGCTTCAAGAAAATATAGGTCTTCAAAAATCCCACTAGGGGGGGAGGGTTTCGGTTATGGGCCCATGGACTATAATATTTTTACTCATAATTATTACATTTACAATGACAAAAATGTATTATTAAACAGTGTTTAGCATGAAATACCTCAAAATGCCTCTATTTGGTAACCATTTTGAAGAAATTAAGCTGTGGGGCAGTTTTGAAGCTGTAGGGGCATTACACTGATTAACATGAAGCTGTAGTGGGGCTGATACAGCTTATTGAGCTGGGGAGAACACTGAAGTATGATCAGTTTCTATTTAATCAAGCAGTTTTCCTGGTAGCTATTGACATAATAAAGATAAAATATCTTTGTAACTATAAAGTTCTTTTTTATACAATCTGTTCTTTACCGATTATTAGACAAAAGATTTGACAAAGCTCAACAGCAAAGCATTTGCGAACACAGTGGCGGATCCAGAGGGTGTTTAGAGAGTTCAAACGAACCCCCTTTGTAGCCAAATTAATTCTTTTTCATGCAGAAATTCTGTCAAATTGTGTAATACTAGGAAAACGAACCCCCCTTTATGTATATTCAAACCCCCCTCACAGAAATTCTGGAAGAAATGTAATCATTAAGCAAAGGAGGAAAGACTCAGAAAACTTTGGAAAAAGGAGAAAATGCTGATTAACACTTTCCCAAATTGTAGAAATTTAGACCGTTCAAATTTGAAAGCTGCTGCAGATGACAGAATGGATTGATCTAAAATTAATATAGACCTACCATCACTCTCAAATTATAATTGCCTTAGAAAGGTTTGGTTTATTGGGTTGTTATGCCATTTTCAACTGCTATGGTCATATCGCGTGGCTGGAGCACCTAACCATGTATTCCTGTTGTTTTTCATACCAGTACTACCACAACACACTAACTGAGCCTCCAACTGCTCGCCCATGGGACCTCTTGAGTGAGAGGTAGATGCGCTACCAAGTCTAAGAAAGGACTAAAGAGACAATAAAATTCTCTTTTCCAAACACTGACACCTTTTTAATGCTGGATTAAGGCAAAAGAAGAATGTTTATATTCAGCTTTTTATTCCTTTATCTCAATTTACTTTGCTGTTTTATCAACAACAATTTTGTCACCCACTACAGCTTTCAAATAAGGGCAGTCTAATCTATGTCTGTTTGGAAAACTGTTACAATTTTGGAGTGAAATCACTCCTTATCATTTCATAGTGTTATTTTGTATCAAGCACATGTTGTAAAAGGGTTAAACTAGATGCCGAAGGGCAACATGTCGAGCCCGCTCATTTTGAAGAAAGAAGACCATACCTATGTCTACAGCTGTCATTACAATGGCGTTGTAAAAGTGGGGACAAAATAAGTTGGAATGATGGGGATCATGGTGAGACAGTTTATTGTTCACAAAATATTACATGTCTATGTATTTATAACGAGATACCAGAATGGATTAATTTGAGTATACATATGTGACCCGTCACGCTAAAAGGGACCTTATGCTAAGTCCATAAAACCAAATTCCGAGAAATATACCAGACCAAGCAGAAGTCCATCCGATGTCGTATTTGGAAAACGAAAATATTGTAAGGTAGAGAAAACATTCTAGATTCAGAAAATACTTAAACGTGAAAAGTTTCGACCCTAGTCAGGCTGCGCGGACTGCGCAGACGGACTAGGGTCGATACTTTTCACAAATCCGATAAGGTCCCTTTTAGCGCGACGGGTCACATATAAGGAAAATAAGCCATGCCCCCTGGCACCCATTTTTTGTACGGATCGGAATAATTTGAACATTCTGAGAAGTACGAAAATTAGCTGCACATAGCTGTACGTGGCCATGAATGGCCCGGACAAGCAAAAATCAACTCATTTTTTACATTTGACCTCAAAGTTTGACCTTGACCTTTCATCTTGGAATCTGGTTCTTGCACGCGACACTCCATCTTACTGAGCTTGACATTTGTGCCAAGTTATTTCTGAATCCCTCCATCCATGGTGAAGTTATGGCCCGGACAAGCAAAAATCATCTCATTTTTGACATTTGACCTCCAAGTTTGACCTTGACCTTTGAGCTTGGAATCTGGTTTTTGCACGCGACACTCCGCCTTACTGAGCTTGACATTTGTGCCAAGTTATTTCTGAATCCCTCCATCCATGGTGAAGTTATGGCCCGGACAAGCAAAAATCATCTCATTTTTGACATTTGACCTCCAAGTTTGACCTTGACCTTTGAGCTTGGAATCTGGTTCTTGCACGCGACACTCTGCCTTACTGAGCTTGACATTTGTGCCAAGTTATTTCTGAATCCCTCCATCCATGGTGAAGTTATGGCCCGGACAAGCAAAAATCATCTCATTTTTGACATTTGACCTCCAAGTTTGACCTTGACCTTTGAGCTTGGAATCTGGTTCTTGCACGCGACACTCCGCCTTACTGAGCTTGACATTTGTGCCAAGTTATTTCTGAATCCCTCCATCCATGGTGAAGTTATGGCCCGGACAAGCTCCATCCGGACGGACGCACGCACTAACGCACGCACGCACTAACGCACGCACGCACTAACGCACGCACGCACTAACGCACATACACCGAACCGCCATTGTGACAACTATGTCGAGCTCACCGCAAGCGGGCTCGACAAAAATGTGGATCTATAAAATGTCATAATATAATACAAATATTTATTCACATAAATTGCTATCACTATCATGTTTCATGGGTCTATAACCTAGTTACTGTCATCATGTGATATTTTCTTCCTTGTTAACTCTTTATCAAACAAAACTTGATTTTAGAGTTCATTATAAGTAAATTTGAGAAACATTAAAGGCAAAAAATATAAACATTTATTCACATAAATTGCTATTTACTATCATGTTTC
Source organism: Fragum sueziense (assembly GCA_963680895.1). NCBI lineage: Eukaryota > Metazoa > Mollusca > Bivalvia > Cardiida > Cardiidae > Fragum > Fragum sueziense. Next base: position 10,677,980 of record OY804608.1, read on the forward strand.
ATGGGTATATTTACCTAGTTACTGTCATCATATATTTTCTTCCTTGTCAACCGATCACCACACACCAAAATTTTAAACTGGTTCAAATTCAAACATGTTGCAGACGACTATTCCAAGTGAATAAAGTTATACATTTTTGGTCTTTCCTTTGTAACAAAATTTTCTGTGCCAGGCAAATGTTTCTTAGCAACATCCATTTATCCATCTGCAGCTGCTTTTAAAGTAGATGTCCAAATTTTTTTATTGTTTGGAAAAAGGTTTATACCATTTTCTCCTACAGAGATACAGATTAGAGGGGGAGAGGACTTTTCAAGATCCAAACTATCCTTTACTATTCATATTCTTTAACCCTTTCACTGCCAAATATTTTTTTCGGACGTGTTTCTCACTGCTGAATTAATTCGAAGAAATTTCGATACCCTGTTCACAAAAACATGCATAACTTTTGACTCATTTGATGGATTCCTTTCAAATTTTCAGCACATACAGACAAATGAAGCACCTATATGTGACCAAAATTTAAAGGTAATTCATGAAATGACAATATTTTTTTTTCTTTTTTATGTTGTTGGTACGCATATATTTCGTCCCCATAAATTTGTCGACAAAAGTCGCCTATGGCAGGGACCCCCTATAGTCGACAAAAGTCGCCTATGGCAGTGAAAGGGTTAATTATATTGTAGGTACTCATTGAAATAATTGTCTTCTTTATAGGGTTAACAAGTCTAGAATTGACAACCTCTGAGATAACTAAATGAACTACTTGGCCAAGCAGAATTAACCCTTTCCCAAACCACAAAAATTTAGAATCGTCCAATTTGAAAGTTGGTGCAGATGACAGAAGAGCTGTCCGAAGGCAGCCGCTCGACTTTCTAAGTTGCTTAGTATAAAGGGGCATAACTCCAAATATAGTGGAGCCAGGGTCATGGGCCCTAGTAGTAAGGTAGAGGGTGTGATGGTGAATAAGTATTCCAAGTTTGGATTGAATCCCTTTGATAGTATGGCAGTTATTGATGTTTGAAAAAACTTTAACCTTTGTTGCAACGCCGACACCAACGCCAACGCCCGGGTGACAGTATAAGCTCTCATTTTCTTCGAAAAGTCGAGCTAAAAATGGACATTGAAAAAGAAAGGATTTTTGTACAATACAGCTAGGCAAATATTGAGACAAAAGGAGAAACTGCTGGTTATCAGCAGTTTCTTCTTTTGTTTCAAAGTTTTCACAAGCCTTTTCTATTAGGGACGTCAAAACCAGGTCTTGTTTGGGAAAGGGTTAATTCTGGATTTGGCATGACAAAATGACAAAAGTCAGTCCCCATAAAATTGCTGCCTGATCTTAGTCTACACTACCTGAAGATCACTAAGGCAAGATACAATGATTTTTTTTTACCCTATTACAGTTGAGAACATCATGAAATTGACATTCTGAGTGGAATGGGAATGTTTTATGAGCGAATGAATGGATGAATGGAATGAGCGTTTGGAATGGTTTTGTGTATCTAAAAAATCGATAAAATGCCCACGATAACCATTCAACCAATCAAACGTGGTCTTTAAATAGTAACAGCCTGATATTGGAAATTTACCAATATTATAGGTATGAAGATTTATCGATAAAACACCCACGATAATATTTCAGCCAATGAAATGCCTTCTTTTTATAACAACCAATTAAATCAGTGAACGTTTATTGAGCTGTGTGAATGTTTTATGAGCGTTTTGAGTGTTTTTGTGATCGGAATGAATGAAAGCTGGAGTGGAATGATTTTGATCGGAATGGAATGGTATAAATGTCAATTTCATGATGTTCTCAACTGTACCAAATGGCAATATTTTAGACTTACCCAAATTCAAAGATGTTGTAGACAACATTTTCAAGTGAAAGTAATTTTACAGTTTTTGGTCTTTCTGAGTAGAAAATATTGTGGGAAATAAAGAAATTGCTTGTTCTGAGTAGGAAATATTGTGGGAAATGAAGAAATTACTAGTTACAAGCAATTTCTTCATTTTCCACAGTGTGTTCCAAAGCCTTTGTCTTGCAGGACGTCAACCGCTATCATCATGTGGTAATGGGTTATCCCTTTCCCAAACGACAGAATTTTAGGGTAATCCACTTCAAAAACTGCCACAAATGACAAAATGGATGTTACTAAAGAAAGGATTTGTGTAAAATATGGCATAGAAAATATTGAGACAAAAGGAGAAACTGCTGGTTATCAGCAGTTTCTTCTTTTGTTTCAATGTTTTCCCAAGCATTTTCCATTAGGGACGTCAAAACCAGGTCTTGTTTGGGAAAGGGTTAAATAGAAACATACCTGTATAATTCAATCTTGTAAAATTTCAGTTCAAAATGATTGACAAACCCATGATTCCCAATCAAGATTTGGGACCAATATAATAAAGCATCAAGAAAGGCAGACGTTGCCTACATAGATGTCTACAGTGGTAAGAAATAAATCAACAAGAGGACCATGATGGTCCTAAATCGCTCACCTGAATCAAGATGACAAGAGTGATAATGGCAATTTTGTCAAATTCAAAGGCATGACACTTATAAGGACTTTCTGTTTGGAAACAATTAAGTAATAATTTTGTTCCAATCGATCCTGTAAAGTTGGGTATGAATTAGCATAATGGTTGAGTTTTTTTCAATAATTATTTCATTATTTTGCAATATACAATATAGGGCTAATTTTCAAAGCGTACTGATCTGTTAAAATTGATTATTTATGATATTATAAGCAAGATTTGGTATGTGATTTGAAAGTATATAGTAAATGAAGACAAACCATCTGATAAGCTAGGCTTATAATCCCTTCTTATTTGTTTACATAAGATAAACATGGGGCCAGCCAGAGATATTAATTACAGAAATAGATAGTAAAAGCTTTCCAAATTTATTACTTATATCAAAACCCTATATAGAATGTATTAATTTTTTCAAGCAAATGATTGTAATGATCACCAACAACATAGGGTTTCATGAATATTGAAACAAAATATTGCTTTTTGAAAAGCAATTATCTCCTCTTATCTTCAGCTTCTTGTATTCTGGAAGCCATTCATGAAATTAGGTCTTACACAAAATTTCAAGGTTCTAGGCCAAACAGTTTAGAAGAAAACAAAGTATCTCCATTACAACCCACAGTACAGTATAATTTTCAATGCACGGAATTTCCCTTACCCTGCTATGATTTCTCAAAGTCCGATAAGCCCCTTCCTCCCTGCCACAGCCATATTTTTTGACAAATGCAAAAAATTGCAAATAAATTCGAAAATAGTGACTCAAGACACATTCCTACCAAGTCTGCTTCAATTGGGCCCAATGGTTGATTTTTAAAGAATTTTCTGCTGATTTATCTAAGTCTGATAAGCCCCTTTCTCCCTGCCACTGCCACATTTTTTGACAAATGTAAAAATTTGTGAACAAATTTTGAAAAGAGTGACTTAAGGAACATTCCTGAAAAGTCTGGTTTAATTGGGCCCTATGGTTGATTTTTAAAGAATTTTCTAATGATTTCTCTAAGTCTGATAAGCCCCTTTCTCCCTGCCACGACCATATTTTTTGACGAATGTAAAAAATTGTGAATAAATTCGAAAATACTGACTCAAGGCACATTCCTACCAAGTCTGCATCAATGGACCGCTACCGAGATCCAAGAGTTATCCTGAAATTGCCCTTGATTTAGCGGGATTTATCTCCCTTGAAACCAACTGGGTAGTTCCGGTCTATTGTTGTAGATACACTAAAGAGTAAAATTAATCACTTCGCACGCAAAATACGATTTTTTTTTTCTTTACAAACGCATATTTAGCAGAATCGTCGTATACCATCGGATTGTTCAGTTACTACTGATTAAACCAGAATAAGTTTCGGCTTTGATTTCATCCAATTGATATGTTTAATCCAGGTTAAACATCGGCCTTTTGAAAGCCATAAAAAACCTCTGCCCAGCTCGCCGCAAATTTCCATAATTTCCAAATATAATGGTCGAGTAAGTTTTTATTCAGTTTTGCATATTGTAGAAACAAAGTATTTTCAATATTTTATTTTAGTTGGATTATTTTCACTTTATTGATGATTCAGCATGGGTGTCATTGTAAACGTGAAAAGTGTTGTAATATTCAACATTAATTTTGGAAATTGTTGATCCAAGTCACTCTTTACAAGCGGTCAATATGAGAAAAAATCTCCTTACTGTGAAATAAATTCAAAATCCAAATAACTACACATCTAAAATGCTTTTTAATTATTAAATATGAATTAATACAAAATATTTTCGTACATTTTGAGAAAAAGAATGTATAGTTTTCTCTCAAAAAGCTTTTAAATCCTCTCCTCTCCTTTGGCATAGTTACTGACCTTCTAGTATGACAAACTTAAGTTTTATTGTTTGGAAAAGGATTAACAATTAATTGTCTACCGACAAAATGTAATTGGAATGACAATTACCACGGACCTTGTGTATATCACACCAATCAGTTAGCCAAATTCCTTTAATTGATCTCCGCATATAAATCGCAAGTTACTGTATATTAAAGGGACTTATCATAATAGACAAAAGATTGACAGACCCGAATGACAAATTTATAGGCATGACAAAATTCCAACTTGCACCCTTATTACATAATTTTACGACTTATTAAATACCTTTGCTTAAGTATGTTAAACTGAGTTTGCCAACCCGTGCCAAACAAACAAAAATAAAAATAAAACCCTGTTGACAGTTTAACCCTTTCCCAAACGACTGCCCTTTAGACTGCTAAAAGAATGTTAAAATAAGATTGCAAACCCGTGCTAAACAAAATTGAAAAAAAATATATAAAAAAAATAAAAAATAAAAAAAAACAAGAGTTGTCCGCGGACAACGTAGCTCGCCTATACGAGAGCTTGTCACAAAAACAGCATTTTTTTAAAAGTAGGTCAAACTCCAAGGTCAAGGTCACAAGGTCAAAGGTCATGGTCTCAAATGAAAGGTCTTGTCGAGATGTATCTATGTATGAAATATCAGGGCTGTATCTCTAATAGTGCCCGAGATATAGGCCAGGTTAAAGTTTTTCAAAAGTAGGTCAAACTCCAAGGTCAAGGTCACAAGGTGAAAGGTCATGGTCCCAAATGAAAGGTCTTGTCAAGATGTATCTATGTATGTAATATCAAGGCTGTATCTCTAATAGTGCCTGAGATATAGGCCAGGTTAAAGTTTTTCAAAAGTAGGTCAAACTCCAAGGTCAAGGTCACGAGGTCAAAGGTCATGGTCCCAAATGAAAGGTCTTGTCGAGATGTATCTATGTATGAAATATCAAGGCTGTATCTCTTATAGTGCCTGAGATATAGACCAGGTTAAAGTTTTTCAAGTGAAGACGCGACGGGACGGGACGGGACGCGACGCGACGCCGACACTAGGGCTGTGACATTAGCTCCCCGGACATAAAGTCCCGGCTCGCTAAAAAACGTTGAAAGTTTAACCCTTTCCCAAACCACAGCCTTTTAGGCTACTCAAAAATGAAGGCTGATTCGGGTGACGAAATTAGGCAAAAAACGTGTAAATCAAAGGAGGGATAGAAATTGCACATTGTCAACAAGTTTTCCTTTTCTCTCGAAATTTTCCAAACAAAATTCAAGGTCGTCAAAACCAGGTCTTGTTTGGGAAAGTTTGAATTATTAGGCCTATCATCAGCAATGAATGATATTGGATAATAATTTTGGATTTATAACTATATAGCAGCTGATAAAGCAGGGTAATTAATTCTAAAATTATTATTTCAAATCTTAAACATACATAATGGTTACGCATTTCAATCATCTTTTGGAGATGATACAATGAGTACCTTCAGCATATGGTTTGAAGAACAATTCAAGACATTTTGCATGTTGAAAAAGCGATACCCTTTCTTATCTGAAGCCCTTACCGGAAGCGGAACAACCCAATAATTCAAGGAGGATAATTATCAAGGGAGATCACTCCAGAACCCGGTACACGGCCATTGGGCCCTATGGTTGATTTTTAAAAAATTTTCTTCTGATTTATCTAAGTCTGATAAGCCCCTTTCTCCCCGCCATGGCCACATTTTTTGACAAATGTAAAAATTTGTGAACAAATTTTGTAAAGAGTGACTCAAGGAATATTCCTGCAAAGTCTGGTTCAATTGGGCCCTATGGTTGATTTTTAAAGAATTTTCTTATGCTTTCTCTAAGATGATAAGCCCCTTTCTCCCTGCCACGGCCACATTTTTTGACAAATGTAAAAATTTGTGAATAAATTTTGAGAAGAGTGACTCAAGGCACATTTCTGCCAAGTTTGGTTCAAATTGGCCCAATGGTTGATTTTTAAAGAATTTTCTTATGATTTCTCTTAGTCTGATAAGCCCCGCCCTGCCACGCCCACATTTTTTGACGAATCAAAAATCCGCGAACAAATTTTGAGAAGGGTCACCCAAGGAACATTCCTGCCAAGTTTGGTAAAAATTGGCCCATTGATATAGGAGGAGAAGATGTTTAAAGAAATTGTGAACGGACGGACAGACGGACGGACGACGGACAAAAAGCGACCACAATAGCTCACCTTGAGCACTTCGTGCTCATGTGAGCTAACAATAATTTTATTTTTAGCAAGTTGAGACGTCACTCTAATTCATAATGGTGAATTCATCATCATTGAATAACAGTTTCAAATTATTTGAAGTTGTCTGTGTGTCAATTTGGATATTCACAACTTTCAATTTTTGTTTGGGAATGGATAAAAATACCCCTGAAAGGATTTCCTTTTCCCATTTTTTTTTTCAACAAATAAAATACAAATCATGATTATGCAATTCTATTAATAAAGCAAACAAGCATTACAACAGAATTTTTTAAACACTTCCTGTTTATAACCCTTTCCCAAACAAAAGGTGGGGAATGATGTGACACTAAAATTTCAGACAATCATCAATTATAACTTTAGAATATAATTGATTATGTTAATACTTGGCCAATTTGAATTTAGATTTTTGAAAAGGCAAGGAAAAAGCTGCATATGATAGATCTTTTAAAAAGAAGCTGACGAAAAAAGTTATTGACCACCAATCAAAATTCTTGTTGGTCATCAATAACTTTTTATAGCCGTTATTTTTCCTACAGATCTCCTATATCCATCTAATTCCTGGCATATTTCCACCTTCTCTGCTTCAAAACATTTTCAAATCAGTCACACATTAACAAAGTTATTGAATATTTTCTATGTCATGTGATATCCCGATGTGATCTATGAAGACTTCATACTTTGAAGCTAATGTTCATCATTAAGCTGATTGAATGAAGTTTTACCCATTCCAAAACAATGATGCCTTTTGACACCCCATTAGATTATTAAGGCTTTGGAAAACATTGTGGAAAGTGAAGAAATTGCTTGTGACAAGCAATTACTTCATTTCCCACAATGTTTTCTACCTAGAAAGACCAAAATATTTGAACTAGACTAAAATCTTGCCGTCTGGTAATGGCCACATTCAACAATTTCCTAACCCCCTAACCTTGTGCCACTGTTAATATCTTATTACTGGCACCAGTACAAACACAATATCCAATCTAAGCCACCAGCTGCTCTCTGGCAGCAGATGATTCAGACCCATAGGTAAGACTTAAAGAGACACAAGACTTTCATCAAACTTCAGAAATGATATTGGCCAAACCAAGGTTCAAACCAACAACTGCCAGATTGATTGACTCTGGTGTTACCGACTGAGGTATAGATCCAGACTTGACATTGACAGTAATATTCGAGGGTATTAACCCTATCCCAAACAAGACCTGGTTTTGACGTCCCTAATAGAAAAGGCTTGGGAAAACATTGAAACAAAAGAAGAAACTGCTGTTAACCAGCAGTTTCTCCTTTTGTCTCAATATTTTCTGAACAATTTCAAACACAAAACCTATCATTATCAACATTGATTTTGTCGTCTGCAGCAGCTTTCAAATTGGACCACCCTAAAATTTTGCCGTTCGGGAAAGGGTTCTAATAAAGTCGAAGTTAATCTACTTACTTTTTCCGACATGTACACAGTGCCACAACATAGAGCAGTGATAGAGAGAGGATCACACCCAACAACACTGGGAAAGTACTTGTGGCTAGACCTGTACAAACCATTTTTGTTTATTAACCCTTTCCCAAACAACAGAGGTATGGACTGTTCAACTTGACAGCTGCTAGAGACAGCAAAATGGATATTGAGGAAGATAGGATTTGTCTATATTATAACATAGAAAATATTGAGACAAAAGGAGAAAATGCTGGTCATCAGCATTTTCTTCTTTTGTCTTAATATTTTCCCAAACCTTTTCTATTAGGGAAGTCAAAACCAAGTCTGGATTGGGAAAGGATTAATTTCTTACCACTGTCGACATCTATATAGGCAATGTCTGCCTGTCTTGATGCATTATGAATGGCCCCTTAATCAAGCTTTTTCTATTAGGGAAGTCAAATCCCAGTCTGGATTGGGAAAGGATTAATCATACAGGGCCCCTGTCATTTACTTACTTTTTCCGACAAGTACACAGCGCCACAACATACAGCAGTGATAGAGAGAGGACAACACCCAACACCACTGGTAAGGTACTTGTGGCTAAGTCTGTAGGTACCATAATTGTTTATTAACCCTTTCCCAAACAGCAAAGGTTATGGACTGTTCCAACTTGACAGTTGATACAGACAGCAAAATGGATGTTGATGGAGATAGGATTTGTCTATATAATAGCAGAGAAAATATTGAGGCAAAAGGAGCAAATGCTGATCATCAGCATTTTCTTCTTTTGTCTCAATATTTTCCCAAGCTTAGGGATTTAAAAATCCGGTATAGATCCAGACTTGACATCGACAGTAATATTTGAGGGTATTAAATTAAAGTTGAAGTAACTTTACTTACTTTTTCCGACATGTACACAGTGCCACAACATAGAGCAATGATAGAGAGAGGACCACACCCAACACCACTGGTACGGTACTTGTAGCTAGGTCTGTAGGAACCATTTTTGTTTAGTAACCCTTTCCCAAACTTGACCCACTCTGGATCCGCCATGACCACTAGTAAACCAAAGGATTGATAGACTTTGATGTTACCAGCTGAGCTATATAAGGGAGTACTGAATTAAAGTTGAAGTAACTTTACTTACTTTTTCTGACAAGTACACAGTGCCACAACATAGAGCAATGATAGAGAGAGGACCACACCCAACACCACTGGTACGGTACTTGTAGCTAGTTCTGTAGGAACCATTTTGTTAATTAACCTTTTCCCAAACAACAAAGGTATGGTTTAATCAAGGATTAATCATAAACGGCTCCTGTCAATTACTTACTTTTTCCGACAAGTACACAGTGCCACAACATAGAGCAATGATAGAGAGAGGACCACACCCAACACCACTGGTACGGTACTTGTGGCTAGTTCTGTAGGAACCATTTTGTTAATTAACCCTTTCCCAAACAGCAAAGCTATGTAATGTTCCAACTTGACAGATGCTAGAGACATCATAATGGATGTTGGTGAAGATAGGATTTGTCTATATCATAGCAGAGAAAATATTGAGGCAAAAGGAGAAAATGCTGGTTATCAGCATTTTCTTCTTTTGTCTCAATATTTTCCCAAGCTTTTTCTATTATGGACATCAAAACCAGGTCTTCTTTCCCAAAGGGTTAATTGCATGAGGTTTTATGTCATTTTCAACAATTTTCAAGCCATATTTCTATGGTTTGTGCACCTTACCATATGTTCCTGGTAATGAAGTTGTTGGCACGAGTACAAATATCACATCTAATCTGGGCCACCATTGCTGAGCAACACATGCCTTTTATCAAATACATGCCAGAATTTATATTGACCAAGTCAGGGTTCAAACCAAGAACCGAGGGATTGACAGACTCTAAGGTTACCAGCTGAGCTATATAAGGGAGTACCGAATTAAAGTTGAAGTAACTTTACTTACTTTTTGCGACATGTACACAGTGCCACAACATAGAGCAAAGATAGAGAGAGGACCACACCCAACACCACTGGTACGGTACTTGTGGCTAAGTCTGTGGGAACCATTATTATTTTTCATCACATCACAACCATCAAATCTTCTCCTTCTGTAAAATAGAACAAGTGAATCACCAGAAATATGACCTTGTGGAATAAAATAGTTATCATAATTAAGTTATTAGTAACTTTTAGAGCAAAAAATTGCAGGGGGTAAAGGCATAATAGTTATTTCAAATCCAAACCCTATGTTGTTGGTACTCATTTGAATTGTCTTGTTGAGACAATACCAATGAGTAAAGAAAACATATGGTTTGATGAAAGATAAACAAAATATTTGATTTTGACAAGCCCTTTCTATCTTGATCTAGACTTATTTCTATCTAAGGGACGGTGCTGATAAGAACCTGAAGTGGTTCAGAACCCCTGCCAGCACAATATCCGCATATTCCATTGGACATAAAAATTTACGATAAAAAAGAATGAATATTTATAAAAGACTTAGTCAACTCTGGTGTAAATCTGTTTGCAGCTGGTAGCATTTCCATTATCCATATCTAGATATGCAGGGGTTTCTGTGCATGAATGGTCGGCATGGGAACAGCACAATGTCAATGTCACAGAACATGCACATGCCGGTATGATGATCTACTTGTTCACCGCTGTTCTAGTGTTCTCCCGCCAAAACTCTGCATCGTGGCTGTGACATTTAAATGTCTGGAGAAGTCACAAAGGGTCCAACATGCAGCATGACACTGCACCATCTCATCTTTGTCGATGTTGGACCTTGTGTGAGGATCCTAGACACTATCTACATATTCTAGCTGAAGACAAACCAGGGCGTTCAAATATTAGTACAATCGTAAGTTAGGTAATTGGTGTAAAATAATTGTTTTATTAAAGGGGCCCATTCTAGGTTTATATGCTTCCGAACTGTTTGGGAACTCATATTTGTGCATGAAAAAACAATTTGCAATGCATAAAAACCTCAAACAGGGCGAATAACCACCTTTCCTTTGCTATAGATCAATCCTTTACAAGCGTGTTTACACATTCTATTTTCACTTCAAAACGAGACAAGATCAAGGTCAACGAGACACACCTCCGCGGTATTAACATACCAGTGTTCTCCCCAGCCCAATAAGCCGTATCGGCCCCACTACAGCTTCATGTATATTAGTGCAATGCCACTACAGCTTCAAAAGTACCCCACAGCTTAATTTCTTCAAAAAGGTCACCAAATAGAGGATTTTGTAGACATTTCATGTCAAAAAGTAATAAATAATGCATTCTTGTGAAATTAAATGTAATAATTCTGTATAAAAACATTATGGGAAAAGAAGAAATTGCTCAAAGTGAGCAATTTCTTCTTTTCCCATTATGTTATTATTCACATTATTGTTTGCATGAACATGATGCATTTCAAGGTTTACCAATACTTATAATTTGCCACTACGGCTTCAAATTATTCTGCAGAGAACCCTGCATACCGTACAACCGGCTGTGTCGATGACTGTGACCTTATTTGCGAGGGATACATGGAAATGTTTGTTTTGTACAAACACTGAACATCTATAAATACGCGTATTTATTAACTGTAGAATACCAAAGATCCTTTTGTTTATTTATAAAAGTAAATTCATTTGACCTACCATGCACATGACATCAGATTCCGAATCTGTCTTTGCAAACTTTCGACGCAGTCAGTTGTACGGTGTGTTGAATCTCGCTGAGCACAGATGACATACCTCTGACGTAATTGATTTTTGAAGGTTGGGCATATGTAGCCGTTACAAAACAAAAAAAAAGACAATAAAAACTGGCTGCACGTTATTAATTGACTTGGATTTCAATACTTGATAAAGCTTGATGAGTGCTAAAAATGGACGTAAGTGATCTACCCCTTCAGGTTGGTAATTTCATGTTATTTCTGGTTTGTAATTATTGTGCCATTTGCATTTTCGACAGCCTAGCTAGCCCCCCTTTAATTTCAGTCAATATTCCCAGTCATGGCGAAGAACGTCCGACCGGCAGACATGTCCGATGAAATTTCCCTCGGTCTGATAATTTTTTTGCCAATGTCAGTCCCACTGTCTGACATTGTTTTTGACCTGTAAGCTAGACAATGCTAGTTTGGACTCACAAAATTTAATTCGGTCTGACAGGAAACTCATTACTGTCAGACCAAATGTCTGACAAAGATTTATTGTTCTTCGCCATGTCTGTATTCCGCAGGTTCTATAGACTCAAACAATGCTAGTCTTGTCAATTGGCAAAGTACAAGTAACCACCATACTTTTTAAAAGAAACATAAATTGACAGCCTAGACTAGAAATAAGAAGTGAAATGAGAAATCTTCCTAAAATTGCCAATTTTTTAGAAAATTGAACTTTATCAGGCAGAAAAAATGTGAGGTGGTGTTTGGTTCAATGTGAAATTAATCGATTATTTTTGAAGACTTTTCCTGACAATCGTTTCAATACACGAAACGTAAATGATTGAAATATTGTGTCACAAAATTCATAGAATCAGTCGGGATGACGTCATAGCCTCACTTTCATTTTTTCATCGAGGGTACAACCTCGGTCTTTATCGTTACGGGATACCATTTTTGAGGCAGATTATTTCAAAAATCCATCGTTAAAATTCATAAACAAAACTCTTTCATTAAAGAATGTGATTTAAACTTTCTAACTACAGTCGTATGAACAGTAGCGGGTCACTAGTGAGATTTCTCGTGACTGTGGCGAACGTATATTACATACTTGATTTTTTCTTTCGTTTCTTGTTAAAATAGTATATATTCTTCCCTTAGACGCATAAATCAACATTTGAACTGCAGAATGTCGGAATTAAACAGCAATTTACTAATGGGAGGTAATTGGAACAATAACGGGTCAGTGTGACGTATATCGGGTCACATGATGTTTCCTTGTTGGGGGCCATCTCAAACCCTCTGTGTTTTGGCAAAACCTCCAGGAATACACCCAAGATGTCACCTTGCAACGAATTCATGATTTCCCATGGTTTCACGTAGGTTTGAAGGTGATCAAGCCTTCTAGGGCTAGGGAAAATTTGAGCTGGAAGTGGATTTTAAAAAAAATTAATTTACCTTGAGCAAGAATATTTCACTTGACAGGCTACAAATGTTTGAGGACAAAGGAGATGACAGCTCATTTGCTTAGTAGCATTTGCTTTTCTTTTCTCAAAGTAGATATATTTCCGTGCAGAAATTACAGAAATTTCAGCATGCCTCCAAATGAGATGGGGGTTTGTTGAGTCAATGCTTTCCATAAAATCTTCCCATTAAATTCTATCCTGAGTGTTATGGACCGGAAGCGGACATTCAGGGACTGAGAAGATTTAGAAGGGTCGAAGAGTCTACGGACTAAAACAGACCTCGATGGAAAGGTAAAAGGTATAAAGGTATACAAGACGGTTATGAGGTCCCTGAAAAGCACTGAGAGAGGAAAAAGAAAATGATGATAGCATTTTTTATTTCCCCTCAGGCTCTCAGTTATTTTTTGCCCCGACAAAACGGAATACCTAAAAGTTTGTCGATTTGGAAATAAAGGGTTATAAACATTTCCAGTCTGATTCGCTCTGTTTCAGGGTTTTGGGTAGTATTCCGGCAGCAGCAATATTTTTCTTGTGAAGTTTGATCTCTCATCCGAATAGATTTTACTTTTTCCACGACATAGATCAGTCTTTTTCATTCATTATCGTGTCTACAAGTATGAGACGCCTAAAGTTAAGGACGCTCCTCTACTCTACTGTAGATCTACGAAGAGAAGCGTCTTTATGCAGGACATATTAGAGCTTGTTCTTTTGAGCAGACCATTTATTCGTAAATTTATATGATAAAACAACAAGAGTTCTATGTTTTCTAAATATCCTTATATTTAACAGTCACAGCATATGTTGTGGGCACTCATTGGAATCGTCTGAAGAAAATTCCAATGTGTACAAACTACATATAGGTTTATAAATAGAAGTGAAATTTTGCATTTTTTGGAAATCCCAAACCGCTTATCTATAGCGTAGTGTGAATATACATAAAACAAGAAATGGACAGTATGACATTTCAGACCAGCGTAGATCCAGATAAGCATGAGCATAGAGTAAGACAATGTCTGTTCAGGAACAAAGTGTCAAAGTGGAACTCTGGTATTAGCTAATAAAGGTAATAAAAAGCTTATCTAGGGTATAGATTCGATCTTGATCGAAATGTATGCATGCACAGAATTATCTAGAACTATATCTATATTGATCTGAAATGATGAGATATATATAAAGGGAACTGTTTCAGGAAAAACAACAGAATGGAATTAGCTTCAAACAAATGAATAAGTATCCTTTCCCAAACAGCAGAATTTTAGACAGGCAGATATTGAAAAAATGTAGAACATAAAAATAATTTACTTTGCATATGGATAAAGGTACTGTTTTAAAAATATGCCAAACAGCGAAATTTTAGACTTGCAATTTGAAAGAAGTTTAAGAAGACAATTTCAAGTTGTACAGCTATGGAAAACATTGCGACAAGAGAAGAAGAAAATGCTGCTAATCAGCCTTTTCTCCTTTTGTCTTAATGTTTTCTTAGCCATAATATTTACAAATTTTACCAAAGTAACATACATTTTTGTCATCTGCACTAGCTTTAAAATTGGACCAGTCTAAAATTTCGCTGTTTGGGAATGGGTTAACCCACTTCTCCTATAAATAAAAAGTACAGAGAAAGAAAAAAAAATAGCAAAATAAATAAGAAAAGTAAGTATATATCATTTTCTCCTAAGCCCCCATTCTCTTTTGTATATTTTTTCTCTCAAAATCCATTGGCCTAATTAGATCCTATTTCATTTCATCGTCTGCATAAACTGGCCTAACAACAATTCTGTTGTTTAGGAAAGGATTTAATTTACCAGTACTGTAATTTGCTATTTTCATACAGATGCCATTTCAATTTCAAAAACATGGATAGAAAATCAGAAATGGCTTTTTCTCATTTTCCATAGATATCATGTTTTAAATAAGTTATTCTCAAGATTACATGTATAATTTCATTTTTGAGTAAATCCTTTGATGTTTCTAGATATTTTAGCCTCATATGATCTCTAATTTGGACCATTCTTCCTTTTTTTATTTCGGGAAAGGGTTAAACAAATAATATTTACGTTTGTTCTTTGATATTATCAACTCGACTAGTTTGAGAAAACCCCTGATTCGGTTTCAGACTGATCCGTTATTGTTCATACAACACTGTGGTAATAAAGTCCGGTTTAAATGCAATTGCAAAAACCTAATACAAAAAGGTTTAGTCTAAGACCAAGAAAACAAGCTGATCTTTCTGATAAAAGCGAAAAAAATGCCAAAAATTCGACCAGATTCAAGTTTTACGTCATTTTGCACGAAAATGGTATCAAGAATGAGGCCCATTTAGTCTAGGTCAAGCAGACGACGAAACAAGCGTTTCTTCGAAAAGGACCTCTTTGTTTACATTTCTTCTTCAAAACGCTTGTATACGCGAACAAGATATTGAGGTACACGACTGCAAATTTGCATTTCAAAATATGAATAAACTCCGGAGAAATCATATCGAAACCCTGTAAGTGACCCGCTATTGTTCATGATCCGCTACTGTTCATACGACTGTACCAACGCATTTTTAATAATCAGGCGTAGTCGTCGAGATATTAATGCTGAAAGTTGGTTATGCTTCAACGAAAAAGACCGAAGCTTTCACCTCCACCGAATGAGTGCAGGTCCGCTGACGACGTTTTTGATTGGCTGAAAGAATTGTGCCGACCGATTCAATGAAATTGAAAACTACAAAAAATGACAGCTACCAAATGTTGATGAAAATCGGCCGATAAGGATTTTTCTCACATACCTTTCGTTTTGTCAGGTAGTCCATTGAATAGAGAAATAATTTCAGTCACGAATGAGTCATTCAAATTGCTAATTAAGTTACGTGCGGCTGCATATTAATTCTTTAAATGATTTGGGAGTGTGTGATTGTTTATTGATTTGCCCGGAAGTAGTCTATATTTAGTAAGATAATCTCAAAACCAAAATCCACGAAATACATTTTGGAGTTTATTTGATGCATCACGCAGTACAACATATTATTATTAAATTCAATTACGTTTAACAATTTTAAACGAGTGAAATCCTTCAAAATGTGTAATTTATTTGAAATAAATGAAGATTTGGAATACGATTTTGTTCAATATAGACTGGAAATTCATAGACTGGATTTTATATGTCACTACCCTGTTCGATTTCGCATTTCAACCTCGTCCGCATATTTAGGCCTATAAGGCCGTCACTAAACTGGACGTCAAAGTTAACGCACATACTAATCTGATGAAAATCCTATGTTAACATACAGTAACAACTGACAATCAACATCCGACAATAACTTGTTAAATGTCATCTCAGGCCAGTAGGAAGCAATTTCATAGGGGGTGGGGTGGGGGGGGGCTAAAGCCCTTGTCCTGAATATTGGGGGGGGGGGGGGGTGGGGGGAGGCTAATTTGAATTTTCCCAAAATTTTCAGTGTAAAATGAAGAAAATTTGGCATTTTTGGCCAACATTGGGGGGGGGGGGGCTAAGCCCCCCTAGCCCCCTGTTCCTACGGGCCTGCTTTTAGCACTGACACAAGGAAAAGCAAAAGCAAATTTCAGAATTTGTGAGAACGATATGTACAATCTATGGTTCCAAACCTTCAAATACCCAACATTACCTTTTCCAAACAAGCCATGATTTAACGTGTCAAACCGGAAATGCTATAGAAACAGTGTTGAAAAACAAGAATATCGCGCTGATCAACATCTCTGTCTTTCTTCAAAAAGTTTGAACAACTACATTTTGATAAACCTCATGTTGCTTATCGCTGCTTTTCTTCAAAAACCACGTATCTGCAGCCTAAACAAGCTGCAGATACGAGGTTTTTTGCAGAAAAGCGACGTTATATAGATCTGCAACGGGCCTGCAATCTTATTCAGAAGGCATTTGGAATAGATCTACCGCTTGAACATGTCGTTAACATATAGGCGTAGGACGGTTTATAATACGGGGGGGGGGGGGCTAATGTTAAAGTAAATGAAAATATGGGGCCCAGACCCCCTTTCTAAATTATTGGGGCCAGCCCCCCCCCCCCCCCCCATATAGACGTAATTTATTTGTAAAAATCTACCGTGAGACCAACTGAATTTACTTACGGTAAACTTACGATGTCCGGATCGAGGATAAGCTTCTAGCTTCTGGTGATCCACCTCTTCTTTGAATATTCTGTTTGTTGTACAACGGATACGGAAATAGCCAAAAAATGTTCCGAATGCGAGACATGACGTCACGTCACGTAGCGACGCCAATTATACGTTGTTTAGTTACAACGTCAGTTGATATTTGACTTATACGCACGAACAAACGGATCTGTTTAAAAAAGGGTAAGTGTTTCAATTCTTTTTCTATTTTAAATTGGTTGACTTGTGTTTAACTTCTCTTTCAACTGCTGTGGTCATAACGCGGCGATTATATGACCTATCGGTATCTGTTGGGTACTAGAAATGAACTCAATTGCTGAGTAAAACCTATCGGGGGGGGGGGGGGGGGGAGGGGGGATTGCGACTTTTGTAATTTTTCACGAATTTAGCAAATATAGTCAGAAAATGAATATGTGGTGAACAACATAATTATAAAGGGGTTAAGCGATTACCACACAGTGACTCTTTTTGATTGCCAAAAGACAATGGCTTTGGAAAACATCATGGAAATTGAAGAAATTGCTTGCGACAAGCAACTTTTTCAATTCCCATAATGTTTTCCTTCCCAAAAGACTACAACATGTAAACTTAGATTTACTAGAAGTTGTCGTCTGCAACACATTTGAATTTTGACAAGTCTATATTTTTGCCGTCTGTTAATGGGTTAATGGCGATTCGTCTTAGTACCCATCTTCGCAAGCCAAAGGTGACATCTACGACGTAACGTCGTTTCTGTATTCACCCTTGGCGGATTTAGTCCGATTTTCTTGGTCTCCTGGAAAGCGTTTTCATTGGTTCCAGCGAGGTTTCGCTGGAACCAATCAGATTGTCGACTGATACATTTGTTATGAGTGACCAAATCATGACAACGGGCGGGAAAAAGCATTGCATTTGCAACTCAAAAACGCGAAGATGGGCGATTTTTCCAAAAAAAAAAATCACTGTAATAGACAGGAATTTCCTAACTTTAATCGACGAAATATTATTCTTTCGACAATTCGACCAAAAAAGCAGCTAACTTTTACATAATCCGCATGACGTATGACGCGAAAGACAACGCGCGTTAATGACGTCATCAATAATGGACGTAAACAACCAGCAGAACAACCGCTAGGCGGCGCTTAGCGATTTCAAGAAAATCGGACTAAATCCGCCAAGGGTGAATACAAACGTAGGTGGGTTCAACCTTGGCTAGCGAAGATGCTTAGTACCATAATGTAGTCGATTTGGTTGCCAAATGTTCTACCAAATTGCAACCATGTTTCTTTGGCAATTCCAAGAAATATTTCCACCGTTAGTGAATAGCCGACGTTCCGAATAAGGTTCTTAGTTCGTCTATTCCCGTAATCTATTTCGTAGAATCGCCGAAGGTACTTGCTCTACATGTTCTATAGTGATGGAAATGACCAAACACATTCGGAACTTCTGGCACAATTATTTGAATCATACCTCGGATATACGTGTAATAAGAAATGTTAAAAACCAATTTCTTTGCCTGGATTAGTTGTTGCTACTCTAGAGCAGGTAGATCCAGATCTAGTTTTTAAGTATAGCAAAACTGGAAAAATGCAGATTGTATCTTGTTGATGGCAAAAGCAAAGAACCATTCCTAAGATCGAATTGTGATAAAGAATAAATTTTCATAGGTTCGAACATTATTACACCCAATTGACACATGACTTACATCCGAGGCACGATTCTGTAGAATTGACCGAGGTGAACCGAATATGACCAGCCAGTGTTCTGAATGAACGTTTACGACGTCGTGTAACGTCAATGGGTTGTTTAGTTTCAACGTCGTACGTAACGTTATCTAAGAAATATTGGTTTGATGAAAATTAAAAGTGAGTTTTTTTTTTAAATTTCTATACCTTTGTTATTTTAATCAGACATAAAAGCTTCGATATATCAAATAGGTAACATAACGTCATAATGGACTTTCAAAGACAAGATCAGCAATAGTCATACGAGTTGGTTTAATTTTTTTGGGGCGCTGTTGTCTAATGAAAGGACGCGGCTTCGGGATCGAGAGGTTCTGGGTTCAAATTCCACCGGTGCCACAGGAATTTTTCTGAGCAAAAAAAATTACCTCGCGTTGCATGTCTACATCCAGGTGTATAAATGGGTACACGGGGGAGTTGAAAGCCAAAATGCTAAGGCTGCCAGAGGCGCCGACTGTAAACAGCCGACTTGAAACTTAATGATTAGTAAACGATGAGTAAAGTGGAAAGTCGCTTGAGTATGAACTAGTTCGTAGATTTGAGACTATGAACCATATTTACTTTACCCTTGTTTTACTAATTAAAATACAGTGTGATCAGCATCTGATATAGATACAACAAAAGAACATCACGACTCATGTTGGTCTCAAACGCCATTATAATTCCTTTTTCATAATTCAATTCAAATTAACCCTTTTACCAAACGACAGAATTTTAGGATTATCCACTTCAAAAACTGCCGCAAAAGACAAAGTGGATGTTATTAAAGACATAATTTGTGTAAAATATGGCACAAAATATTGAGACAAAAGGAGAAACTGCTGGTTATCAGCAGTTTCTTCTTTTGTTTCAATGTTTTCCCGAGCCTTTTATATTAGGGACGTCAAAACCAGGTCTTGTTTTGGGAAAGGGTTAAGATAAAATAAAGTTACAATTTCATACATTTCAGATGTTACCGGCAGTGGAAATAGCCAAAAGAAGGAAGCATTTAAAACAAACCCCACCAGGTTTTCCCACTACTAGGACTGCTGACATAAACAACAACTATAGTAGGCCTACAACCGCCGTTAAAAGTACAGAGAGCACAAACAGCAACCAAACAATTTGTGTTTCAGCTCACTCAAATGGTGCCCAGATAGCGTCAAACAGTGGCACTGAGAAGTCAGACATGCGAGCTATTGTACGCAAATTGAGGTTGAATGGAATTGCATCAAGTATATCACGGAAGGAGCCACAACACAATCAAACGCATATGATGTCCGTGCTAAAAGTTGCCAGAAAGCGGGCCATTCAACACTCTGTGCCTCCTGGTTTCAAACAACTACCAATTCTTGATGCAAACAACAACGCAGGCAAATCAAAATTAGGAAGTCCGAAGAAAAACGCATCTAGAGAATTCCATATGGAATCCGTCGCATCTCATATAAATGGACAAACGAGACAAAGAATTCCTGTGCAGAAAAGTAACATACGATCACTTTACAATGAGCTTAACAAATCAGACAATGCAGGCCAATCTGACAACAGATATGAAGCCCAAGCTAAATTCAGAGAGAGATACATCGTCACGAACAAGCTAGACGGACTTAAAGACGTAGCTAACCCATTTACGGGCTGTATAAAGTTTGTCAAGGATGAAATCTTGTTCACCCCTGAAGAAATAGAGAGTCTCAAACCAGCATGTTTGAGAGGCAACGAAGAGGACAAGACAAATGGTAAAGTATGGATAGTGAAAAAAGCTAAGAAAGAGAAAAAGGACTCGACTTTCACGGTAATGAAGAACAAGATGATGAAAATGACGAAATATCCTGAAAAGATGAAGGTTGGATTACCATGGAAAAATACTAAAAAAGGTAATGGAATACTCTTTTTATACAACCGAATGGTCGTATTATTTTATGGTTCGGGTCGTTCGTCCGTAAGTCCGTCCGTCAGTCTGTATGTCCGTCTATCAGCAGTTTCACAAAGAAAACTGCTGATATGAAGGCAAAGTTTCCTTTATTAAAGTATACCATTGGTCTCACAAAATTACTTTTTCTATATTAAAACTTTTGTAGAAGTAACGTCGTAAATTCATCTATTCTTAAGATCCATTCTTATTGATTTTAAGGTATATGACCCATTATGAAAAACACTACTTTCTAGCCATACGAAATGCATTTAATTAACCACACTTGTAAATACACTTCAAATAAGTTGATTCACCATGCCGGATTTTAAGATTATGCCTCAAGAAGAAAATAATTAACAAATATTATTTTACTCTATTTTCATATGCAAGGGAGGTAATTTTGAATATTTTTGTCAAATATTTCCATAAGTAGTCTATGCATTATTTCAAAAATTCTAAACCGTTCAAAATGCTTATGTCTGTATTTGGAATGGAAATGTAACAAAGTTTAAGAATTATTGCCACTTTTAAAATTTCGCCTCTGGCCCTGTCGTGCTAATGATGAGTTGTGTACGTTAATAACAAAACCTCTCTCATTGTAGGAACAACTCGTGTAAAGGCAGACGTAAGGAAAGACGTTATTGGCGGAGAGGAAGTTATAGTCAATATTTTGACCTTTGAGCCGGAAGAGGAAAATGACGTCAGGAATCTTGAAGTTAGAGATGATACACCAGGTATGACGTCACTTTCAGGGTCCCCCAAATTTGAATGTTGTATCCCCAATATTTGCAAGTAGCCTTCTATGTTTCATATAGCTTGATTACACATTATGTTGTACTCGACCAAACGTTTTAGGCTTTGACATTACAAAATTCCTAGTTCCGACTCTGTACATATAATATGCTAAATTGTCTATGCATGTCACATCTCAGTCCACATGTCTCAGGGATCGTTCGTATCACTTATCCACATCAGGATAGATATGCTGTGGATAACTCAGAACTCTGTCACAAAATAGCTTGGAGTTGACATAAAGACTTCAATGGCAATGGCAACAATGACATTGTACAAAGTTCATCAGAAGCTTTACATGTATTCATAACTTGAATTGATCCTATAAAATGCTGCGACATTTATAAGCTATGTTGAATTATATACCGCATTTTTGCTGGTTATTACGAGAGATTGTTTAAAAACATAATTATGTGCCTAAAGCTATTATAAACATTTTAAAGCCATGTTTTACCGTAACATTTTACCTCCGGAAGTCTTTTTGCGCATGTTTACGAGAGGTAGCCTAAAACGAATCTCATTGCCCAGATAGATAGGAAAAGGATTGGGAACCTAATTAGATGAATTCCACTTGTTTTACAAATCTTCCGTTCGTAAGCGTAATTCTAACCGTATCGAACCGGCTCTATCTTTCTGCATTCAGACGTTAGTTCCCCGTCGAAGCGTTTTGTGCATGCTCTCCGAAGGGTACACCGAAGACATTGCGTGAATTTGGGAAAGGGTCTATCAACCTAAAGGTAGCATACAATAAGACAACAAGTATGTTTTGTTTCATTTCAGAAAACTTCTTTGAGACCTGCGAATACTTCGAGATCGTCAGTAATAATAGAAAACAAGTCACTCGGCTTATCTATACACTCGGAGACATGTTGCTAAGCAACGAAATTGAAGGAAATCGTGAGGAATGGAAGGAATATGCCGACTTGGTAAGATTTATGCTTCTTTCTATTCTTTTAGTTCAATAAGTACACCGTGTTCGTTAAATAAATATCATGTGATTACATGAAAGTCATTAGAAATGTCCAACCTAGAGTTTCTACTGCACGCAAACAGTGAGTTAAGACCGAAAAAAATGTTTTGGAAGGGTTTGTAGACAATGCACTCTAAATGCTTTAACTTCTATGATTTTTTACCGAAAATAATTGTAAAGATAAGGAACATTTGGCTTGTTTTAAATCTGACTGGAAGAGGCAAAATACTATAATGTAGCAAAAGGTGACTTACAGGCCCATTGGGCCGGTTGTGCGATTCATCAATTAGAAATTTTGTAAAGTATACGTATACTGTTGTTCACAAATGTCACTATAATGAAATATTTTCTCCTCATTTTATCCTTCTGTTAAGGATTACAACCTATCAATAGTTACCAACCACTTCGTGCACATTCAGGCTTCATCCGTGACAACGGAAATTAACGAGAGATACCCTCGTCAATTTCCGGGCGAAGATGCACGAAGCGTTTTGTATTAAATGGAAGGTTCTAAACCTTAAACATTTGAATGTCCGGGGAAGCGGTCATTCCACAATCAGTCTAATAGGGAATGGTTTTATCCAGTTAGCTATATGACGTGATTTCGGACAAACATACATATTTCGTAGGTGTTGTTACAAAATCTCGTAACTTCGGCTTGATCTTTTAACAACAAAGATGGTTTATCAAACATAACGGCATACCAAGTCTATCTTTAGCACAAAATTTATTGCTTTTCGTAGTATGTCGTATCAGTAGGCTATAATAATCCATCCAATTGCCACGACACACGTCTCGTACAACCAAATGGCTTGTATAAATGCCATGTAATTTATAATTAGACAAAATATCAAAAGTCGTTGGCGATACGGTCCCGAATCTCAAGATTTCTAACTCCATTTTCCAAAATTTCCAGGTCTACGAAGAAGAACAATCATGGAAAAGGAGATGTCGTGAAGATGACGCCTTTTTCGAGAGAACGGGACAAAGTTCCGGCGTTCCTAAAGTCACGTGGAAATCCCAACTGATGCGCTACCTTAAGGGTACAGTTTCATATGCTAACAATGTTCTTGCTACAATTTGTCCGTGTTTCTTTTCAAAGCATACTCGATTAAAATCTTAGTGACATTTACATTTTTGTTGTTTTGTTCTGTATTTAGCCTGCTTAATTAACTATTACCAAAACAAGCCAATGTTTGACGTTTCTTAACTTAATTGAAAAACATCGAAAGAAAAGCAGAGAACGCTGAAAACGGACATTGTCTCCTTTTCCGTCGATGCTTTTCATGCTATTAGACCCACAAAAACTGTAACACCTCTCCATGCGACATGGACTGAGCTATGTCCTTTTCCATCAACATTTTTGACTGATCTAGAGTTTAAGGAACAAATGTCCTTTTCCAACAAAGTTTTTTTACAATTTGTACTTGTTTTTCAAACCATACGGTACTCGATCGAATTCATAGTTTAGTCTGACATTACAATAAATTATATTTTGTATTGTTCTATAACCTTACAATTTTCAACCATGTCTCACACCAATTGATTGTTAATCGAAAACATTTAAAGTAGAATACCCATAATGCGGCCATTTTGAGATTAATAAAACATCGGATTTTTCCGAGCGACGTCGTTACGTATCCGAAGTTATTCGGGTGCGGTCGTAAACATTCGGCGGTGGAAAGCTCCACCGCCGAATGTTTTCGACGTCGCCCGACTAATTCCGACGACGTGCGAATCTCATTAGAGTTAGTCTACCTTAAAAAGGGATGATCAGCTGGAGGCTGTGAAAGAATGCTGTCATAGTCCTGGTGAAAGAAATACCAGAAACCATGGTCAGATACCCCAGCTTTCGTCACGGTAACGTCGTTAAATGTTGCAGTTAAATGTTGCAGTAAACACCATTTTTTGAACGATTGAAAACAGAAAACGGGAACTCAAAATTTCGTAAACTTTAATAAATAAAACAGTCTGTAACTGTACAAAGAGCACTTAACCTGGGGGACACATGTTAAGGTATTCCCCCCCATCATTAGATACAATCCGGATACCCTCTTGAATTTCAATGCGTCATCTGTGGCAACGGAAATTGACGAGGGATATCCCCGACTACCTCCGTTGCCACGAATGACGCCCGAAGTTGACGGATAGAATACATTAACAATACAAAGGGCACATTGATGCTATTACTGATTTCATTTGACATGACGCAGATTTAGCTTTTCTTATCATAAATTACACGCTTAAGTTTTTTCCTAAAATATCTTATTTATTCGTGCCTTCCTTTCATATCTGTGTGCTATGACTAAATCCATTTTGGTGTATGTCAGATTATTTTCAAAATGTGACCAAGTTTTCCACAAAAGTCAGTGCCATGTCAAATGAAATCAGTTATACACAAAAGGCACATTGATGCCAACATAGTGAGCAGTTTTAAAGTTTTAAATGGAGAATCTTAATGTGTGCTTTGATTTGGATATCAGCCTCGCTGTTTTATCTCCGCTGTTTAAAAACGCTGTTTGGTAAACGCAGAAACAGTTTGTTGTGTTAAAAAAAATCCTGAACCCCAAAAAGTCCAGGCCGACAGACGTTGAAATAGTTAGCAGACGAAAATGTACTTGCTACATAAACTTTTAAATAGTAGTCTAGAAAATTTTTAAGGCAAAGAAGAAAATGCCTTCCATCAGCATTTTCTCCGTTTCACTAATTATTTTACAAATCAAATGTATTTGGGTTGTTAAAACCGGGAGGATTTTCAGAAATGAAGGCCGAAACGAGTAGGCCTACCAGAGTACCCGCGGGTAGGGTCCAAAATTTGTCAGTACCCGGGTAGATTTATTACCCGTTTCCCGATAGTCATTTTTCGCATTCAGCTTTTGTAAATAATGTCTATATAGTGAATCACCTTTAAACTATTACGAAAATAGTGTTTAAGATGCCAATGATCACGTTGATTAGATTGACTAAGTTGGTAACCAATCAATCCGCATTTAGGAACATGCAGACGAGTTGAATCGACCGAGTCAGTTAGTCTGCATGTCCCTCTAGGTGGATTTTCCTCTACTACAATGTGATTTAGCAAATCAAATTAATAATAATCTATTTTTGCGGGTAACCGGGTACCCGAAGGTAATTGAAAATACAAATCTTGTACTCGTTCAAGGACCCCTCGTTTAAGCCATAATCACTCCAAATCACATTATACTGCATCTATCTTGCACTTTAGATCGCTTTTGATTATCAGGACGTCGACCGTTCCACACACCACAGTTTCTAATCTCCGTCATAATGAACTCTTCCACTTCCACGCCACAAAATATGTCAATGTCGTCCAGACTCATCTTGGACACGTTCACCGGAATGGACTCTTTCAAAATGGCGGCGCGGACGTGTTCGATTAGTGACGTACAATCGAGTGGGCCTCCCAGATAGTTCCGGGTCGCTAGTTCGAGGTTACAGGACGGGAGTGCTGTAAGAAAAAACAACAACAAATGAATAAACAAAAGGGATGAACATTATTTGAAAAAATGTTCCTAATAGGCTAAATAAACTGGAAGATACATAAATGACGCGTAAAGACTCATCTTGGACACGTTCACCGGAATTGATTCTTTCAAAATGTCCAGCCTCGATAGCCGAGTGGTGAGAGCACTCGACTTGTAACCCGGAGGACCCGGGTTCGAGTCCTATCCGGGGAGGTGTGTCTTTGGGCAAGACACTTAATTGGCAATGCCCCAGTCTACCCAGCTGTATAAATGGGTAGCAGTGAGATACTTGTAAACAAGATTCCCACTGCCTCTCTTCTCGAAGGCGTTACTGTAGATGCATTTGTAAATATGGTTGTGGGTTGATGTATCTGCAGTAACGATGATAGGATTTATATTCGGTGTAGGGTCTTATAAATGTATGTAAAATGTGGTGTAGGGTTTAAATATGTTGTACCTAGAGATTTCTAGGGTTCGCCATTACTGGCGGTTAAGAATAAAGAATAGAATAGAATGGCGGCGCGGACGTGCTCGATTAGTGACTTACACTAGAGTGGGCCGCCGAGATAGTTCCTGGTCGCTAGTTCTAGGTTTCAAGACGGGAGTGCTGTAAGGAATGCGAATGAATTAAATTGCATGGTCTTCGTACACGAATCACCAATTTAAAGCTACTGTACGCAAATGTGACACGATACGAGTGTACATGTATGCTTTTGATGTGTTTCGTGGCATTCTTGGAAATCCATACGTATACCATACGCTATGTACGTTACACCGATGCATCATAGCATAATCAAAAGAAACGCCTGGGTTCCTGATGATGGCTTCATGTGATTAATGCATGTTTATTAATTTGAATGTTGTTCATGTGTCCATTTCTAACATACTAGTAGTTTATTTAAAAGACAACTTTAGCTTTGTAGACTTACAGTAATCGTATGGTATCCATATAGACTATATAATTCGTGGTATGATAATATAGTGTAGGTATACTTAGACCTGCTATACTATACACAGAGCGCTTACAAATCACAAGTAACGGTATTTTTAAAATTATATGGCTTAAAACTTTTTTTAAATGCTTACAAATAACATTATAAATGTATGCTGTCCAGTATTTCATCCTGGGTGACCTTTGAGTTTGCACATTTTATAAATGAGAGCTGATGTTTGTGTCATTGTACGTGAAAGAGGTGTTATAATTTGTAACACTTGATGTGCAACTTTGATACATAACGTCCTAAAATGTCTTGCCTAGATTCAGCCATAAAAGAGTACATAATCTGTCTTACCTCTCTGGTTGATCAAGAAGTGGTATGCTGGTATCACCGACTGTGGATCTAGCATGTGTAACTTTACAAACAATGTGTTCATTGCCTCGTTGTATTCCTCCTCGCTCACGAGACCACGGACTATTTTCTGTACCCACGTCATCGTCCAGGATGGTGACGTCATAATGTTGAGTATTTGTTCTGCCCATTCTGGCCTACACGTCGAAAAGAAAATATTAGAGAGGTTTCGATTCCGAACTTGTACGCCTACTTCTACGTGTACGAGTAATTTTTGTGCGAAACGTCACTATGACGTCATCACTTTGTGATTATTTATCACTCTCGCTACACGTCGAAAACTTGTAGAGGCCGGTTTACACGTAAGTAAAAACTTGTAGCTTTTTATTCTTAATTGGTACAGTTTCTATGTCTTTAAATGAATGCATGAGGTAATTCATGCATTTTTAATGAGAATATACTTGTGAGTGGTATCCTAACAAGACTAGTTTGAAAGTTACAGCGTGTTTAATACAGGTCGTATCAACGACCTTTCCTAACCCAATTTATGCCAGTAGATCTACATAGAGTCAGTACCGCAAGTATTTACCCACTAACCCTGCATAGGATTTATGCAGTTGACGCCTTTTCAAACTTAGTAGATCTAGATCAAGTTTATTAAACTGAAATTTATAGATCTACTGTCATTTTCAGATAAGTTTCCGAAGGAAATTCTGACCATTTTTAATATTTTTGCTGAAGTTTTTCAATAAGGGTAGATCTGGAATTGGGGGGAAAATGCTGGAATTTTCTTCTTTTCCGCTGGTGCTTTCCAAAAACACTTCTAGTTTTGAAACGGGTACAGTTTTTTAACCCTTTTAACCCTTTCCCAAATCACCTGCTACAAGTACACGTACGCGTACAAGTTGGAAATCGAAACCTTCCCTAGATAGAAACGTGTACGTGTAGTTACAAGTACACGTACACGTACACGTACAAGTTTGAAATCGAAACCTCTCTGCAAATGACCCGTTCTTGCCAAGTTTTACCGAACGATTTGAACTCCGGAAGCCGTTTATCGCATACGAGAGCTTAAACAGGTTACCACCCCTGATACAACTTTGCATATTTGGTAAATTAGGGGTGTTAACCGGCATAAACTTGCGCATGCGTTACAGGGCTACGTGAATTATACGATATGTATGTAAACAAGTGTGCTTGTGATTTAAAAATTGAATCTTTGATATTATTTCAATAATTATGATCTTGAGCTTATACATTTAGTTTTAATAATAGATCTGAATCTAGATAGATCTAGTGTCTAGATCTAGTTTTCCAAATGTAGTTTAATTGGAAATTGCCTGTTTCTGACACAGTTCTAACACAGTTTAGACTCGATATATTTAAATTTGTCTCAGTATTATTGAAAACAAAATCAAAGGATATGTACTTGTGTCGTCATGTTGTTTAGGAGATATGTATAAATTCTATTGGGCAAAAAAGAAAAAAGAATTCCTTATTCAAAGAAACAGAATATATGTAATACAAATATGCAACTAACGGCAAAAAAACCCAAACAAAATAACAACAAAAATGGATATCTTACCCATCGTCGTCGATGAATTCCTGCAAACAAACGTTCGTCTTTGTGTCCTTCACTACTGTGGGGTATAACTTGGTGTACAACGAGAACCCTGTAAACAGAGCGACAGATTTAGGTCTACTGAATGAAGTAAAAAAACCCAAACATACTAATGAATAGATCTACGTTAGGAACATGGATTGGCGTTTTTCACGTACACCGAAATTTACCACCAGACAAACTTTCGTCTTTGTGTCCTTTACAACTGTAAGGTATAGCTTAGTTTACCAAGAAAGTCCTGGAATGACATTGCAGCTTTTATTAAAGATGTAAAAGATTATAGAAGAAATACCAATTTGCTACATTAATCAAAAGGTGTACGATATTTTGTCTTGTATTCAAACAGCAGGTGGCTGTATGTGCGCTGTCTAGTATGGTCTGCGGCAGTTATAAGATAGTAGAACATTGTTTGTGTTTTAAGATACCCTTAAATCACTGCAACAGCCCTTTCCTTCTCAATCTACTTTCAACTAGTGTTAGACAATTTGATTTTACAATTATCAGTTGTTATCCGATAAGGTTACTCTAATATTATTTTGCGGATCGTCACTTGACAGCCAGAAGTGGCTATCAGCAGTTAAATTTTAACTGCTGATAGCCACTTCTGGCTGTCAAGGGACGGGATATGCGTCAACAAAATATACATATGCAGATAATAAATATCTTAATAATTTTATCATGGAATACAAGAAACAGACTATATACAGATTTGGTATTTAAGATTTAGGAATTACAGCAAAAGATTGTCCATACCTAACTTCTTCCAGTGTACGCTGCTGTATATTTCTGCTAGTGCATCTTCCAAGTTGTTCTTCGCAATGGTACAACAAAACTTCATATCATCTTCACATTTCAAAATAGCTTCAGCAACTAGAATTACAGCAAATCTCTCAATCGGGAAATCTCGTAAATCACGCTCGTCCAATCCAGTATCGTTTAACAAATCCGGAAAGAATTTCTTATGTACTGAAGGTTCTAATTGGACGAAATTTAACAACATATCACGTGACGCTTTTTGAACCATATCGACGCCATCTTGAATTGGTGTCAGTCTTTGTAGCACATCCAGGTTGAGTCGAGTATTGTTCTTTCTTCCCGCGATGAAACTGAATCCTTTCGGACCATCTCTCTTCTTAACGTTGGGACGCTTGACCGTCTTAAACGACCACCTCCGCCCAACCTCCTGGCGATCGCTCGAACTCGGGACTTCAAGAGAAGTTGGCATTTCTTCCTATTGTGTTTTTTTTTTTCACATTTCAACGTCTTTCACGCAACCTTTATCATTGATGCATCAATTAGATTTATTTCTATACACTGAGAACATGATACTTTTGTCACACTTTCTTTTAATCACTCATAAACACAACACAAAGCTAAATGTCAGATATTATATCGTAAGAATCTGATATTTTATAAAGAATTTCAAGAACAGAGATAAACTGCGCGTAGGTCCGCTAGTATTCACAAAAATGCAGAATTATGTGTTGTATCACATTGACCTGATGTATCAACACACAGATGTTACTGTGTATCCCGAGTATTTGTAATGTTTTTTGGTATATTTTTGTGTATTTACTAAAACTCAGAATTCAAATACTGGTAAGTGTCATTTCACATCAATACTAATACATGTCTACAGGCCTGTTACGATGTATCAAGTGGCAGATGTTGCTGTATATGTTTCTCGTGTAGTTGAACTTTTTTGCAACAGAACGACAATGAAATGTCAGCTGTATGGAAATCTAGGCATCTGGGAAAACAATAGAATACAATATTATGTTAAAAACCCATTACTGCACAGTGACGCCTTTCGACTCCCTCACAAGAAATGGCTTCTGAAAACATTGTGGAAAATGAAGAAATTGCTTGTCACAAGCAATTTCTTCATTTTCCACAATATTTTCTAACCCAAAATGGAAATGTTTTGAAAATTTCATCAATTTGAAATTGTTGTCTGCAACTGTTGTCTGCAACATCTTTCAATTTCGAAAAGCTTAAAATTTTGTTGTTTGG
The DNA here is from genome assembly GCA_963680895.1 of Fragum sueziense. Classification (NCBI taxonomy): domain Eukaryota; kingdom Metazoa; phylum Mollusca; class Bivalvia; order Cardiida; family Cardiidae; genus Fragum; species Fragum sueziense. The sequence goes on from OY804608.1 coordinate 10,709,026, forward strand.
TAATGGGTTAATACCAAATATAGGCTACGAGTGTGAGCTGGTATCTTGCAAAGGACGTTTAAGGTAAACCGACAATATTTTAGATTGATCCATTTGGAAAGCTGATACAGAATACAAAGTGGATGTTGATAAATGGAAGATTTGTGTTCAAAATAGCATATTTGTCTCAATATTTTCTATTTCATACATTATACAAATTCAATTTTGTCAGCATCCATTTTGTCGTCTGTAGCAGCATAAACATGGCTACGGGTAATTTTGTGTCTGGGTGCAAATTCTGATCATGATCCATTTTAGTGTCGCTAAAGGTTAGAAGAAGCTTGTAGAGAACGGCATACTCAAGATATTTCTATTAGGGACGTCAAAAGCAGATCTTGGAAAGACTTTAAATTTAAAGTAAAAGTTTTGCAGTTACAAAAGTTATTACAAGATAACGCAAAGATAAGAATTAAAACGCAAATAATTTTAAAGAAACTCCTACCTGTATTTTAAAGTGATCAAGTCATCTCAAATTTCCATTTATGGAAGATTTTTAATCCCGTTCTCTTTATAAAACCTGCTAACAAAAGTGTACAATGTACGTGTCAACTTTTGAGTAGGTTTATTCAAGAGAAATAGAGCCCTTTGAAAGGCCTAGCGCGCCAGTACTGATTATATATAATTACGTGTATATTATCATAAATTATATATAATGAGGTATATGGGGTATGTTATATAATGCTCAAATTAACCTTTTACCAAACAAGACCTGGTTTTGACGCCTCTAGTAGACAGGTCTTGGGAAAAAATTGAGACAAAAGAAGAAAATGCTGATAACCAGCATTTTCTTCTTTTGCCTCAAACTTTTTTGTGCTATATTACATACTAACTCTATATATTACACGAGAAGAACTATGTAAGCTTTAAACTTTCGGTCTAATACTTTTCACAAAAGTAATCACCCCTTAGTCATAGGGCCCTAGTATTGTCAATAATATTGTAATGTGTGAATAAAATATTAAATTAACTCTATATTTTTCATGATCAATTTGTCATCTGCAGCCGCTTTAAAATTGAACCAGTAAAACAATTCTCGTTCGGAAAAGGGGTTAACTTAATCCTTTACCACACAATCAATGTGTTTACGAGTGTCAACAGAGTACTATTTAATCAAATTTTAAAAACATTTCCGGGTAACTTTTTCACTATTCAATGGATTTATGGTGTTTATATAAAGCTATAATTAAATCTTAATCACAAAAACATTGCACATTAAAAAATATTATACAAGAACTAAGTCTAGGTTTATTTATTATTTTCATTTCCGTCAAATGAATTTTACATCTCAGTCTGCGCGGAACCTTTTAATGATTACGACCCATCATTAACTACAAAACGTTTCGTGCATATTCGGGCGTCATCCGTGACAACGGCAATTAACGAGATGTATGTATGTCATCGTTGATTTCCGGGCGTCTTCCGTGGCAACGTCAATTTCCGAAGATGTACGAAGTGTTTTGTAATTAATGGTAGGTTGTAATCATTAAGTAGGCCTAATCTATTTATTATTTACAATTTTTGTTAAACATTTTGCCTCGAATTATAATCGGTGCCTAAAATAATCATCTTACAGACATGTTTATATGTCCACTTTCTTGACCTATTTAATGAACTGACATTGAATAATTCTGTGTTTATACTACGGATAAGAATTTTGAACTTTATTATGTCGTGATCAAAAGATTAAACGTGTCTCATTAAATAATGTAAAGAAACAACAAAACAGGTCAAGTTCAGGTCCAAATCTTTATCAGTCATGCCCGTATGAACAGGGGGGGGGGGGGGGGGCTAGGGGGTGGGGCTAAGCCCTCCCAAAGTTGGCCAAAAATGCCAAATTTTCCTTATTTCACACTGAAAATTTTGGGAAAATTCAATTTAGCCCCCCCCCCAATATTCAGACAATGAGGCTTTAGCCCCCCCCCCCCCCCCACCCCATATGAAATTGCTTCCTACGTGCCTGTCAGTAATATCATATGGTTAGACCAATAGTTAAAGAGTAAAAAAGTTTTGTTTACTTGGTAGCAATAGTTCTTGTCTTCTTGTCATTGCAAATGTCGTCTACCAAATTGTAGATAAAATTCTACGAAGACTTACCGTATTCGATTATTATTACCTAGCAAATAATCGATTTCGTACAATTCATTTTACATTGACTACTAACTTTTCATCATTTTCTCGAACTGCTTCTCCGACCCTTTTTCAAACAAGTTCTTTAGTTTTGACGCCCTTAAAAGGAGACTTCTTTGGGAACAGTGAACCAAACGAAGAAAATGCTGATAATCAGTTTCATTCCGTTTCCTTCGTCGATTTATTCGCTATATTCCACACTTAAATTCTAATTTTCGACAATTTATTTTATATCCAGGTGTCTGTTATGACTCTGAAATTAGCCATTTTAGAGGTTTGTCGTTCAGAAAAGTTTGACGAATTGGCGATAACATTTTCATTTGTAAGTAGCTTTAAGTATAGAGCCCACAACAGATTTCATGGGCATGTAAATGATATAAATGACAGACAGGTGTTGTCAAACGCCGATGTAAGCAAGCGTCTAAATGAAGTAGCATCTGCATTTTTACATGTATCGATCTGTATCATTGTTTTGTGAAACATGTATGCATTAATGTGGGCCGTCAAGATAAAAGGGACCATTTGAACCTATGGTTTCGATCTTCTACCAACGATAATTATGTCGCCGACAACAAAACAAAATTTATTCCTTCGCTTTTCAACAAAAACCTCGTAACTGCAGCTTAAAATAAGCTGCAGTTACCAGGATTTTGTTGAAAAGCAACGATTTTGTAGGTAAACGACGGACATGTGTTGTCAAACATCGATGTAGGCAAGCGTCTAAATGAAGTAGAATCTGCATTTGTATCGATCTGTATCATTTTTTGTAATATTTGTATGCGGGTTTTCCACAATTCTCCTATACTATATAGCCTATAACCCTTGTCCTGTTGACTTTAAGTTTTATTTCAAACAAAAGTACCAATTCAAGACACATTCGATAAGGTTAGCTACAGACTGTGCCATAATAATGGAGTAGAAAGTAGGCAGTGAAGGCAAAGATCAGTCGTCTGTGCAAGCTGATTTAAGTCTATTCTGACTGTCAAAAGCTTTGGCCAAAATCGTAAATCGACGTGAACGGCATGAGAAGCTTAATTACCGTATGACTGGTAATTTCTGCGGCAATGTAATTTTTGCGGAATTTTGCGGATACAATCAAACCGCAAAAATTAAATTTGCAAAAAATACATGGACTTATATTTGTCATCCAAATGCTACCATTGATTAAAAAATTTATACAGGCTAAGTATAATCTACACCACACACTTTACAGGTGTTAAAATATCATCATTATTACTTCATGGGTAGGTATGTTTTCACACCTTTAATAGGTGTTGACTCAAACACAATTGAAGTAATTTAGCAAAGCACTAAGAGCTTGATGATACACGAATGCACAATTAAGATTTAATGACAAATATGAAATAAATTTTGGAATAGAAATCCGCAAAAATTGAATTCGCAAAAATTAATTGTACCATTTTTGGGCCCAATCCGCAAAAATTTGCACACGCAAAAATTACCAGTTATACGGTATTTTAATAGCTATATACCACGGTGGGTACCCCACGTGACTTTTGGGAAGCGCTCACACCGAAAAAATCGTCCGCTTCAATGCATGTTTTGTTGCATTTCTCTATTGATTTTTACGAGATGAAGTGCACCGTACGCGCCTTTGAGATGGCAATTCCCGGCTCTAACTTACTCTCCAAAAAATCCAGTGGGTTCTTCAAACATTCAAACGAAAGTGTTTTTCGGTACAAAACGAAAGTGGGAAGCGTTCATGTGCACTGAAAAAAACTTTCGCTTGAATGTTTGAAGAAATCACTGGATGCGGAGCACAATGACGTACAACCGCGAATGACTCTCTCAAATGCGCGTTCGGTGCACTTTATCTTGTCAAAATCCGTTGAGTATAAAGCTGAAAAATTAAACAAAACCTACTTTGAAGCTGACAATTTTTACGTTGTGAACGCTTCCCAAAAGTCACGTGGGTTATCCACCGTGTATAGGCTTCAATTTAAAGTTCAATGAAACATGCTAAACCCTCTCCGGTCACTAAAGTAGAGAGGGTCATCAACCCATTACCAAACATTGACTCTTTTTGACCCCTTTGGAACATATTGTGGTAAACGAAGAAATTGCTTGTGACAAGCAATGTCTTCATTTCCCACAATGTTTTCTACCACAAAAGACCAATAGATTTTAAATTTCCTAAAATTGAAATTGTCGTCTGCACCATTTTTGAATTTGGACCAGTCTAAAATGTATCGTTTGGTAATGGGTTAAACATTGAAAATGAGAAATGCAGATAATCATTATTTTCATTCTTTACTTTCAAGCACACAAATTCACTTATTTTGTCGTCTGCAGAAGCTTTCAAACAGTTTTTTGTCGTTTGGGAAAAGTACATGTAGGTAAGGAACTCAACTTCCGAAATAAACTTGATAATCGTTAAAGGGACATTTCATTCCAATTTCAATTTTTTAAAGTATTAGTCTACGGACTATAATTCGTACGGGCTCTAGAAAATGGTTCTGATGGCATTCTTTGTTAATGCTCGGCATCCATGCTAGAAATATTCTTTGGGGTATGACAAAACCTCCCAGGGTGGATGCCCAGTCTGAAACTTCGAATTAAGGTCATAGCAAGGTCAAAGGTCAAATGGGTGCAATTTCATATCAAAATAGTCATTGTGCTATTTTTAAAGGCTATACACGCTGTATTATCAATTCTAATTGTGCTAAATTTGCGGAAAATTGCACCAGAGACATTATTTTATTGAAAAGACGATTTTTTGTGAATATTTTGACTATTATGGGATAGAAAATGTACTTTCTTAAGCTAAAAACTGTTTATCTCTGAATATTTCTGACGTTTTCAATCTTTTTTTCAACGGTATTTGCCACGTTGCCTCAGTCATAAGCATTTCTTAATTTGTGATTGTGTCCTCTACATTGTGTAAAGGTCTGTATACACATGTATTGTATATCTAAGAAATAATCCAAGTTCTACAGTGGTCTATCTTTATTTAACCACGGTTCTAAGTAATGCAGCGAAATCTACCTCAGGGTCCGTTGTCGGTGTAACCAACTTCCATTCAATTTAGAAGATCGGTAAGTGTCCTAAATGCTATCTAGTGAGTTCAATACTCATAACATGCTATGCTTATCCTACTTCATAACGTCTGTTGTAAGTATATGCTAAGGTAACTGCACCTGAAATGGCAATATGTTCCTCTGCAAGAATTGCCACAGAAGTTGCATCTCGTCCAAAACTTTTGTTATATCGTTGAATTGTTGCTCTAATTAAAATATCCTTGCTACAATAATATTTGTAGGTTTCTAATGTTTCCAGAACAAGACTAGTCCAGATATCAAGCTAGCTGTACAAGTACAAACCAGACCTGGTTTTGACGTCCCCAGTAGAAAGAACTTTGGAAAACATTGACACAAAAGAAGACAGTGCTGGCTATATGATACACAAACACATTCCAGTATTCATAAAGATACCTTTTGTCGGCTGCAGGAGCTTCAGAATTGGAGCACCATAAGATTTGGTTGTTTAGGAAAGAGTAAAACATACCTATGAATATTACGACAATGCAATCAATGAAAAATGATGACACAAGTCGTTCTATTTAGCTCTGGTGCCACGGGCGCCTCAAGATAAGAAAAACAATTTCATCTTAATACACCCGAATGGCCGAATAATGTCATGGAATTAGTCGTTCGTCCGTCTGTCTACTCCTCCATCTGTATGTTCTTTTTTCCGTTAGCAATTTCCTGGTTGGGCAACTCCTCTTGCAGTTTCTATTGGACGGTAATCAAACTGGGCTATCAGTTCATCTTCGATGTATTTTATCCTTAGAACACTCAAAGTACTCATATGTCTTTCAGGTCTTTCAATCTGAGCAAATTGATTTCACTATGACTAGCGTTAAAAGGAAATTTTAGATACCATGAACAAACATTTTAGGGGTAAACAGCAACTCTTCATTTCATCAATTTTGGAAAGGCGCACGCTGTCATGAATGATATGGTGAATCTTTTTTAAGAAGAAAATTCTGATTTGCTTACTCTTTACCTGAAGATAATAGTCACTACTTGGTTTCTTTTGAATAATGTAAACCAGAATTAGCTTCCTGTTGTCAAAAGTAATTTAGGATTTTAAAATGAAATTGTGAGTCTTTCTCGAACTTGTTTATAGCTTACAAATCATGAGGAAGCCACCACATAGAATTCTCTCATTATGAAAATCAATCTTTTCCGGCTGTACTTGGTTGGAAAGCAGTACTAAGTTCCAGGTTGCCTCAGTTCTAGGAACCAAAATAGCAGCTGCAGATACAAAACCAAAAGTCTATGGGCTAAAGAAAACCAGTCTTGAGGGTATTGCGCCTTGTAATCATGAGCAAATACATGTTTGATGATCAAAGTCAGCAGCACAGACGTCCCTATAATAATAACCAGTGTATTTCAAAGACTAAATGATATTGGTATTTAGAAGGTATAACCTTATGCTAAACGCCCCTATATATATGATGTACTGGGTTTTTAGGGAAGAAAGAGAGAGTCTATCATGATTTCACTGGCTGCGATGTTGTCTCAGCTTTACGTTATTGGACAAGGGCCTAGTTCGTTTCTCTTTATCATGTCTGCAAACGAAGCTATTATGATGCAAACTCAAAAACTAGCACAGCTTTGAAAAGGTCTCCTTTTTTACCAAGAAGAATACACATGCGGTCAAATAATTATCCCCAAGATGGAAGTACTGATGCTTCCGAAATGGGAAAGGAAGCAATGAGGAATCACATAGCATGGTGTCTGGATTTGGATTAACTTCCGTCAATTGTTGTGGGTACAAGAAGTCATGCAAAGATTGATGCTATAGGTTTAGCCTACGCTGCCCTGGATTGTGCAGATGTAAAGGCTGACGCTCCAAGAAGTCATTGTGGTGAGCTATGCACGCTACGATATAAAGATGCCAATGTTAGGTAATTTATTCATCGAGGCTTACGACCATACGTCTTACATCACATTATTTTTGACCAAAATGAAACACTGGTATTGAGTATTACACTTCCTATTGAGAAATATTTCACTATAACCATTACTAGAAATTAACCCATTACCAGATGGCAAAGTTTTAGACTAGTCCAAATTCAAAAACAAGAGCTATCCGAAGACAGCGCGCTCGATTTTCTAAGTTGCTTAGTATAAAGGGGACATAACTCCAAAAAATAGTGGAGCCAGGGTAATGGGCCCTGATAGTAAGGTAGAGGGTGTGATGGTGAATAAGTATTCCAAGTTTGGGTTGAATCCCTTTGATAGTATGGAAGTTATTGATGTTTGAAAAAACTTTAACCTTTGTTGCAACGCCAACGCCGACGCAAACGCCGACGCCCGGGTGACAGTATATTAAGCTCTCATTTTCTTCGAAAAGTCGAGCTAATGATACAGACGGCAATTTCAAGTGAATGAAATTTTACATTTTTGTTCTTTTTTCATAGAAAGCATTATGGGGAACGAAGAAATTGCTTGTCATAAGCAATTTCTTCATTTTCCATGATGTTTTACAAAGCCATTATCTTGTAGGGAGTCAAAAAGAGTCACTGTGTGGTAATGAGAAGGAGTTTAGTTTAAAAGATTGCGTTTTGAAGTAGAAATTGTATGGACAGAAACAATGTGCCTCCAGGTTTTACCAAGAAGTACTGTTCAAAAATAGTACTTTTATGCACAGAACAGTTTTAAATCATGTTATCTTGTGTTTAAAAACATACATTTTGTTATAAAAAAAAAGCGGCCCATCATATCAGGCTTTATTGTAAAAATGGTATTTTCCACCCGTCAATGGCTGCCATCTTAAAAAATGGTGGCCACCTTGTAATTTTTATGCACAAAGTATGCTAAAATGTTTTCTCATGTTTGGAAACATTCCTTTTTTGTTGTGAAAAGTACAAAAATCGGCCAATTATATTAGCTTTAATGGTAAAATCGGTATCTTAATTTCACTCGTCAATTGCGACCATCTTAAAAAAGGCGGCCATCTAGACTCTTTAAGTGGCTAATGGGTTTTTATTAAACTACATGGTCTGATGAATGTATGTGCAAAGTTTGATGCTTGCATCATCAAGTGTATTGTTTTTGCACTTATCTGCTTAGCTATTTGCCAGTTTCGTATGTTTGAACGTAATTTATCTGTGACCTCATTCTGACCTGCAATTCGAAACAGACACTAAGCAAGCATCCTAACATTGTTTGAAGTAGTCTAGAATATTTCTAGCATTGCTACCTTTAGTTATAAGAATGCCCTGGATTATTTGTGTGTAAAATATAACTAAACCTTTAAATCAAGTTCAATCAAAATTCAGTTAAGTATCATGCTTTATTTTGTTATTGGCCTGTGCGTTTTTAGCATAAATACGGTAAAACGGTGTTTGAAAATGACAATATAGGCTCTAGGTGAGCCTCTGTCCATTCCTGATTCAATTTAGTTGATTTCGTGCTTTCATTTTGTGTGGACGCACATAATTCTGCTTTATCTATAAGCCATTTTTCTTGATTTTTGCACTCATTGACCTTTGACCTCGCCATGACCTTAAATCGAAAAAACACACTGGGCATCCACCCCTATCTTGTTTGTAATACTCTAAGGAACAATTCTAGCATGGATGCCGAGCATTAACAAAGAATGCCATCAGGAGTCATCGTAGGATTTATAGTCCGTAGACTATATGTCTTGATGCCAAGATTGGTTATTCTAATGAGTATAAATACTATTGGTTTTTTGAAGTTGTTGCCAATAAACGAGAAACACGCATTTAAAGTTGAGGCGTAATCGATAAATTGCATATAAATCCGAACTGTTGTCCACAACAATTTGTTCAATTTTAACACAAAAATATAAATTTCTCGTAAACGGCGCAATATTTTGGCTTGAAATTTTCAGAATTTTCATAAGGAAATATGCTCTTTCAGATAGAAATAAAAGTAAAATTTATGACAAAAAAATCTGAAATGTCACTTTAAGGGGGAATGCTCCAGTTTCCTAAATTTTTTCCCAATAATAGAATTTATTTATATTTTGTATGTTGAAATTAAATGTTATTACCAATTGAAAAATAAAATAAAAATGGATGGTCAGCGATCTTGTTTGAATTTTATAGGCATTCGTATCACATACCCCTACATCGAAAAAATGAACAATTTCTTGCACCTGTCCAAGGTCACTAAAATGCTAATAAAATACTGTATATTCATCGTTGAGTCCTCAAAAGGGGTTTAAATTAACGTCTCACATTTAATAATAACAGAAAACCCAAAATGTGTGCTACTATAAACGCGTAAATGTATAAAACAGCATGCTCACGTGTTCGATTAGATCAACGAAGCTGGAGTGTTTTATGTCAAAATTTGCATATTTTTGGAAATATTTCAAGTTGTACATAATAGAATTTGACAAAACTCCCTAATTGTATTAAGCAACATATCCTGGTAATAATTCAAAAAGAAAATGCATAGGTCAGCGCACTTATTAGTGAATTACAGCAATTTTTATCAGCTACACATGAATAAAATGACGCAAAACAGTGGTAACTGCATACACACTTACGATTGTCTTGCTCTAAATAATCGATTTCCATCTTGAGGAAATCAGTTTCGCATAATAAATACACTTTTACCGTCGAAAATGGTCAATTGAAATGGTGTGTTATATTATTGAAAATATGGTAGCGAAACATATTGGTACGAAACATTTAATTTACTACAGTAAAGACCGAGTGTTCCGAAAAACTGGAGCATTCCCCCTTAATTTCGAAATAAAAAGAAAATATGCCACGTCCGTATTTAAACATAATTACAAAAACTCACATTTTTATCCTTTCCCAAACGACAAAATTTTAGAGAAATCCACTTCAAAAACTTCACAAATGACAAAATGGTTGTTATTAAAGATAAGGTTTGTGTAAAATATGGCATAGAAAATATTGAGACAAAAGGAGAAACTGCTGGTTATCAGCAGTTTCTTCTTTTGGCTCAATAGTTTCCCAAGTCTTTTCTATTAGAGACGTCAAAACCAGGTCTTGTTTGGGAAAGGGTTAAAACAAAATTACAAAAACTCACTTACATTTAGATCAGCAATACACAAACAGTTTTCGTCATATTTTCACTCCATTCACACGTCCTCAATATCGTGACAAATGTTTCCATAATAGGATAGTCACGTGACACCTGTTTTTGTCAACGTCTAAATCGGTACTGATAGTTGGTTCTATAGTTTTAAAATACGGATCATTTTAGGCCAGTCCAATTTAAAAAGAGTTGCAGACGACAAAATAAGTGATACATAATCTAAATTTGAAACTGTATTATGTGATTGTACAGAAAATATTGAGGGAAAGGAAGAAATTGCTGATTATCATACATTCTTCTTATCTCCCGGAGTTCCTAAGAATCTACTGAAGTTGTGAGAAATAGTTTGGAACTTAATCAGACTGTATACGTAGGCTGATCTTGATCCTTGTTGATCTCAATTGTCGTAAAGTCCAATTTTCCAGATTCACGCAAGGTATTTTTTCGCACAATCGCGCTCTAGTGAACTATATAGTCTTGGAACATTATCGATGTTTTTCCACAAAAATCTCGTAACTGCAGCTTGTTTTAAGCTGCAGTCACGAGGTTTTTGTGGAAAAGCGACGATATTATCCCCTAATTAGATTATTAAAACGAAAATTCTGTTATTCACTTAAAAAATCCAATAAGCAAACACTACGCATGTAAGATTTTGAAATTATGATCACGTCATTGACAAAGTAGATCGAAGTTTTTATATATTTTTTTCCCAAATAACATTTTTTCCTACAGAGATCATATTTAACCCTTTCCCAAACGTAAAAAAGTAGCCTCTTCCAAATTGATAGCTGCTGCAGACGAGAAAATGGGTATAAATAAAGGTCAATTTTGTGAATGAAATAGCACAAAAACATTGAGACTAAAGGAGAAAATGCTGATCGTCAGCATTTTCTTCTTTTGCCTCAATGTTCTCTCAAGCCATTTCTGATAGGGACGTCAAAACCATGTCTTGTTTGGGAAAGGGTTAAAGAGGCTTTGCAAACTAAAACAAAGACTGTTATTAATTTGAATTGAATCATTTATGGTAAAGGATGAAATGCAGAGTTGAATAAATACATGTATCTTCTTTTCCTGCAATCTTTCGTTATAGATCTATTTAGGGATCAAGCTTTTTTTGACAATTTTGAAAAATGATGCACTATACATGTTGTGTATCAGACAGTCCCAAAACTAACAGACAAGATAGCCTCTCGGAGGATGGGGCTAGCCGGGCATTGCCGCAGGTACACAGGGCTGCCTGCTAGTAAAGTGGTGCTTTGGACCCCTCAGCATGGACAGAGGAACAAAGGACGCCCCCACAAAACCATGGTGGACGTTCTGATGCAGGATGCAGGAACAGCTACTCCTGACGAGCTTGGTTCATGCATGATGAATATAGATGATTGGAGAAGTCGACAACATGTCCGTATGAGGACGACCTGACACATGAGTAAAGAATAATAACTATTATGTCGATACTGGCTTTCAGGTTTGATAAGTCTTGCATTTTGTTTATGTAGATAAAAACGAAAAGGACTGAAACAAATGTGTACTCACACCAATTAGCAATGTCCTCTCTATATTTGTTAACCATAATTTTCACTTGCGTTTCCCAAACAAAAAAATCTAGGGTTGTTCAAGTTAAGGTATTCCATCCATCATTAGATATCAAACTCTTCGTGCCACTTCGGTGTCATACGTGGCAACGGAGATTGGCGAGGGTATCCGGATTTTTAAAATCCGGATACCCTCGTCAATTTCCGTTGTCACGGAAAAAAAACGAATATGTAGAAGAAATTGCTTGAGAAGTGTATTTTGTAAACGTGTCTAATGATGGGTAGAATACGTAAACACAACCTTTTCATGTCCTTAAGTTGACAAGATCTAATCAAGTATTCGCGCTCCCGCCATGTTTCGTGAATTACTTTCAATGAAAATTTGGTGGTGCTCGAAAACTCAAACTGTGTCTGTCAAATGTAAGTCTAATTGTAATTTAGTTTACCCTTTCCTAAACGATAAAATGATGAGCTATATACCATATCAAAATGTTTCGTGCCGTAAAATGTTTCTTTCAAAAGATAGAAAAATTAACTTAGAATGAATAGTATTGCAGAAAAGGGGAAAATAAAAAGCTATCAGCATTTTGTTCCTTTTTCTGGTTTATTTGCAAAACGTTACCTACGTACGTAACTTATGCAGACAGACAGAAGGACAGAATGGACTGACAGATGACGGAAAACAATACTACCCCATAATACTATAAGTGGCATAAAACACCAACAATGAATGAGAGGGGGGTCAGGAAAAAGGATCCATAAGGCATTTGATATCAACATGGATCCTGATCAGCCTGGTCGACCAAGACCCACGATGTCTTCTAATATTTGAAACTTGAACCGAATTCGTCCAGATTATGATTGCATCGTAAAAACCTCAAAATGTCGCTTTGACATTTACTAAATACCAATTTGTATCTAATTAGGCTTTGTCGAAAATGTCATATTCATAATTTCGCTGCTTTTCAACAAAAACCTCGTAACTGCAGTTTAAAGCAAGCTGCAGTTACGATTAATTTGTTGAAAAGCGACGATATGTTCATTTATATTATATAAAATTAATATATGCATTTGACTACATTTTCGTGCTTTTGACAGCTTTCTTTGCAGAGAAGTAGTGCAAATGACTGACTCGACAAACGCATATCGTCGCTTTTCTACGAAAACCTCGTATCTGCAGCTTGATTTAAGCTGCAGATACGAGGTTTTCGCAGAAACGCAGCGATATATCATATTTGCCTTTCTACAAACAAGACCGGATTTTGAATAAAAATATAACAATTGTCATTGGGACAAACGAAGAAACGATGATAAGCAACACTTTTTCAATTTATCTCTTTATTTTCTATACTAATTGTGCGCAAATTCTGTAATGCATTAAAATTTTGAAAACATACATTTTGTTGTCGTATATAGTAGTTGTGGAACATTCGCAAAATGTTGTTTGGGAAAGGGCTACAGGAAACTTTATGTATGATAAAATTGCGTAATAATCACTATTTTACTAGCAGGCTCGTAGGAAGCAATTTCATATGGGGGGGGGGGGGGGCTAATTTGGATTTTCCGAAATTTTCAGTGTGTAAAATGAAAAATTTGGCATTTTTGGCCAACTTTGGGGGGGGGGGGGGGCTTAGCCCCCTATTACCCCCCCCCCCCCTCCGTTCCTACGGGCCTGACTAGTACGCTGCGTTTGGGAAACCCGGTTTTGCTTCGGCAAGATATCACTTTCTACACTAAATAAAAGTACTATATAGTTCATTATACATGAGACCTGGAAGTTACACCTTTATTGCACCAAAATTTTCGATAGCCCACTATAGCACCAAAGTTAGAAATAGTTCCTTTTCCCTTTAGATGTCTCAGTGGCCCCTTTTCAGGCCCCTAACGTTAGATTGTCGTCGACACAAATGAGTTCGCACCAATTTAGGGATTAGGCTTAGGCTACCCAAATAGGTAGGCCTACTAACGAGAATAAAAAAAATTGACCCGTCAGGGTAAAATTGACGTTCACAGGAAGTCCATTAACACTGTTGGTGAACTCGGCCAAAGCGTGGGACGTTTTTTCGCGATCATAGTATTCCGTCGGTGTTGTTATAAAATATCATAACTACGGCTTCGATAAAGCCGTAGTTACGACATTTTATAACAACACAGACGGTTTATCAATACATATCGGTATACCCGGTCTATTTTTTAGAACAAATTTATTATTATTAGAAAAACTATCCAATCAGATCTTTAAACTCACATTTAAACGTAAAATATCTATACCTTGTTGTAGCGAAAAACGCCCCTCGCTTTGGCCGAGTTCACCACCAGTGATTAAACCAAATTGAGAAACAGATCAAACTTATCATGCGTCAGCCAGATGTCGCATTTAAAAAAAAATTGTACAAGAGAAGAAAATGCTGGTTATCGGTATGTTCCCCTTTTATCTCAATGCTTTCTCATGCCTTTTCAATTAGGTGCATCGTAAGGTGTCATTTTATTGTGATTGTAAATCTAATTTACGTAAAATAGAAAGCCGTCCCAAATGTTTAAGACTCTTTACAAAGAGCATTAACCAATTACCACACAGTGACCCCTTTGACGCTTTTGCACTGAAAGATAAAGGCTTTGGAAAACATTGTAAAAACGAAAAAAATGTTTGTGACAAGCAATTTCTTCGTTTCCCACGATGTTTCCAACCAGGAGAGACCCTAAAAATGTAAAAGTCCATTCATTTGGAATTGTCGTCTGCAAAATCTTTGAATTTGGACCAGTCTAAAAAATTTAAGGTCTGGCAATGGGTTACATTAGTATAATTCAAAATGATTGTGAATATATTGAGAGATGGGAAGAAGTAGATGCTTGCTGTCAGCAATTAAAAAGCTGCTGCAGACGACAATATGGATAATCATAAAGATTGGATTTGTGTATAAAAAAGAAAAGAAAATATTGAGACAAAAGGAGAAAATGCTGGTAATCAGCATTTTCTTCTTTTGCCTCATTATTTTCTCAAGCCCATTCTCTAAGGGACATCACTCTCTTTTTTTCTCACGATGATTTCCAAATGCATGCCTGTATAAGGACACAGATGGAGTGTCAATAAATTTGCATTACCGTTGTATTGATAACACCTATTTTTGAACCCCTTTCCCGAACAATTCCGGATTTCGACGTCAAATTTATAAACAGAAACATTTGAAAACATTGAGAGAAAAGAAGAAAAGTCTGATCTCCAGCACATCCTCTCAATGCTTCCTATCCCTATGATAAGGTACTTTCTAGTTTCCGTTCCTCTTCATTTTGTCGTCTGGAATTCTTTTGATCGAGATTCGACCGACCAGAAATTTTGTTGTGTGAAAAAAGGTTCCAAATCTTTTAAAACTGTAATCATAATAAAACCCCTAGGGCATAATAGTATACAAGGGGTCCCAAAAGGGGTTACAAGAACTTGTGGAGCGAAAACAAATCATCTGATATTTTGGTGCTAGAGTGGGGTATTTAATATTTTGGAGCTAAAAAGAGTTATCTTTGATTTTGAAAGCACACTAAACTATCTTATGGTACCGTTAGAAAGCACTAAATACAAACCTTGGAGCTGAAAGAGGTAAGCAAAACGGTTTTTCTACTATAATTTACGTGTCAAATGGGCACAAGGGCTGCTAGGTTTTAACCCTTTCCCAAACGTCAAAATTTTAGAATGGACCGATTTGAAAACTGCTGCAGACTACAAGGCAGGTATTACTAGAGACTGGAATTGAGTTCAAAATAGCTCAGAAAATATTGAGACAAAAGGAGAAACTGCTGATTATCAGCAGTTTCTTCTTTTGTTTCAATGTTTTCCCAGACCTTTTCTATTAGGGACGTCAAAACCAGGTCTTGTTTGGGAAAGAGTTAAAGCATTTTCCTAACAATTTCTGGTTTTAACGTACCAAAAAGGAGCCATCTTTAGGAAATATCGAGATGAAATTCTGATAACCAGTTTCTCCCTTTCTCTAAATATCTACTGTGTTATAGTCTATACTACATGTATACATATTAACACATGCTTTGTTCCGACAACAGCATTTCAGTAAGAACAGTGAACAATTTTGTAATTTTAGAAAGGAACACATATTTCGAAAACAGCAAGTTTCTGTTATAAAGATTTATGAGGCATAATTTGTATAGCTCAAGATAAATGACAGGACAGAGCATCTCTTGCTGATTGCTAAAGTTTGAGTTTATTGGGGTTTTACGCCGTTTTCAACTACCAGGGTCATATCGCGGCGGCTGGAGCACCTACCCATGGATTCCTGTTGTTTCTCAAACCAGTACTACCGCAACACCCTTACCGAGCCTCCAGCTGCTCGCCCACTTAGGTTAACGATTTCAAACCCATTGGTGGGTGACAATTTTGTCAGAAAGGGTATTAGCCGCGGCCGGGTATCGATCCCGGGACCTCTCGAATGAGGGTCAGATGCGCTACCAACTGCGCTAAGGCCGCGGCCGCTGATAGCTAAAGATGCTCAGTACTGTCAGGACATATCGAGACATTACGGAATCCTGTTTCGTCCATCCACTTTTCTGTCTGCATACAACACGAAAAGTTGAAATTAGTGGGACTAACTTCCACTTTTCTACCAAAATTTTACCTAGAAATGTAGAAAACCTGAAGTTTTGTCTGTGACAATTGTCAGAAACTAGTGTGACTAACTTCAACTTTTCGACTTTTGACAAACTCAATTTTGGTGGAAGTTAGTCACGCTAACTTCTGACAATTGTCACAGACAAAACTTTAACATTTCTACATTACACAAACTCAATTTTCCTAGAAAAGTGGATGGCGGAAATAGGATTCCGTAAGACATAGGCCTTTACAAGTTTAAATTTCTCAGTATCAAAGGGAGGTAACTGAGACAGATATTTAAACGAACACAACACGAATTACTTTCCAACACTTTGTTCACTAATAAATAACGTCACAAAGAGCTACAATTATTTATTAATTATTATTATGAATTAAATATTGATTTGTGAACCATCAAGCTAAAAGGTGCCTTCTGACAAGTGTGAAAAGTATCGACCCTAGTCAGTCTGCATAGACCGCACAGCCTAACTAAGATCTAAAATTTTCACTTAAATATACAGTCAACACTCGTTTTCTCGACATCGGATAAGTCGAAATTCCGCTTAAGTCGAAGTGAAAGTCATGTCCCGTCCTCAACATATGGATATCAAAATGTTTAATCGAAATAATTTTGAAACTATGTTTTATGGACTTCCCACAAGCCCCCTTAAAGTGATGGGTTACATTTATAAAGTTCCAAAGACGACATAATTTCCAAACTGATTTAATCCCTATATACGAGAAAATGAATTGTATGGAAAATACAAAACGCGATATTTATAACATAGATAGGTAGCAAGGGCGGATCTAGGGGTGGGGTCAGTGGGTCATGACCCCCGCTGGAATTGGCCGAAAATTGGATTTTGACTATATAACTTCTTATTAAAAGCTGTCATTCGGGCCTTGACCCCCCCTGGAAAAAATCCTGGATCCGCCCTTGGGTAGGCCTAACATTCAGAAAATTGCTGAAACTAGCATTACTTCTCTTTTTTCTTCTTTAAAGTGACATTTCACATTTATTTCATTTTTTAAAAGTATGTCTCGATGCAAATATTGTCTATTCTAATGCGTAGAAATGCTACGAGTCAGTTTTTTGAAGCTGTTATTTATAAGCGAAATATGCGCCTTTAAAGTTGAGACAGAAATGACAAATTCTATATGTGACCCGTCACGCTAAAAGGGACCTTATCCGAACTCAAAAAATCTAAATTTTGACAAACTTATCATACACAGTACAGGTTAACCAGATCCCGTATGCAAAAAATGAACATGTGGTAAGATAGGGAAACATTCCGGAATGAGAAATTTGCATAAAAGTGAAAAGTGTCGGCCCTAGCCTGGCTGTGCGAACTGCACAGACTGACTAGGGTCGATATTTTTCACACATCCGATAAGGTCCCTTTTAGCGCGACGGGTCACATATAAATCTGAACTGTTGTCCACAACAATTTGTTTAATTTTAGCACAAAATATATATTTCTCGTAAACAGTTCAATATTTTGGCTTGAGATTTTCAGAATTTTCATAAGAAAATAATTATGCTCTTTAGGATAAAATAAATATAAAATTTATGTAAAAATTATTGTGAAATGTCACTTTAAGTTTTCCAAATGTTTCTCTATTAGGTTTGTCGAAAATATGATTTGTATTGTTTGAAAAAAGAATTAAAATCCTCAATATTCAGTATTTTTCATATCTCTATAACCTAAATAATCTTCCTCAGCCCCTACCAGTTCATCTTGATGTACTTCATTACTTTCCTCGCCACTAAAACCTGGATTATCCACAACATTTCCTTCATTTTCAGCGTCAAATAAATCCGTTGCCTTATTTTTGTTCGCTTTAGTCTTTTTCTTATCTACTCTAGCGTAAAGATTGTCCACATTTTCCACAGCATCATAATTCCCGCCATTTTGCAGATCAGCAGAGTTGTCGTTCGTGTCGACTTGTATAGCGCGTATAAACTGACCACTGTCGTCAATCATTGATTCATTTTTGGGTTCCATGGAGTCAAATCTAGCGTAATGTGAGCCGTCGTAGTGGTTTAGAAGTTCATACGGATTAATAACAAACGACGATCTAGGTTCCACTGCCATGTCGCGATCTCCGATCACACTTTTGTGAACTCTGACCCCATCTTTGACCTCGTAATTTGACCTTTCTTTAGCCCTACGTTTCCGTCGAGTGATAACTATAACAAGAATGATAATTAGGCAGATAACTGCGACTGATGGGATGATAATTTCAATTAGCATTAAGGTCAGTTTGTTGTCCGATTGTCGTGGTACTGGAACTGATGGTACTTCGGTTGTTTCCGGAATTTCCGAAGTGGTGCTCGACGTTGTTGTCGTCAAACTTCGGTACACGGCGAGAATTAATGATGTGTTGGTACTGTAAGCGTTTAGACTATTTTCTGTTGCCTTGACAAACGAGAAATTGAAAATTATTCCATTAAGATTGATACTATCATGCCTTATACTTTATTGCTTAGTTCATGTGACATGGCAATGACCTTTATGAAAAACATCTTCATATTTTGCAAATAACCTTACATGCACCCAAGAGACTTATATCATAGTAAACGGATATGAAGGGAACCGAAGAAAATATGACTGAAGTATATTTTGGAAAAAAGCTGATGCGTGCAATTTCTGGAATCAAAAGCTAAAGCTTCGCCTTGTCAAATTGAATCAGTAATACATTACGAAATTGACTCAAACTGCTATAGTTATGCAAGTCTCTGAAATTGGTTATAAAATCGAATGTACTTACGATAACGTTGAAAAGTAACATCAACGGAAATTCGTTAGTTATGTCGGTAAGGTTGTAGAATGGTTCATGAATATGTAATTCTCCTGAGGTCAAATTTAACCATACGTTTGCTGTTAGATTTGTGTCATCAACTGAGAGAAAGGTGATTGATTATTCAATTGAAAACGACAATAACAACTTGAATCACGGTAATGATTTTACAACGTTACCTAAGATTTGTTAAATGATTAAATATTGTTGTGCTTTCATGTAGCCTACTAAGTCTATATGCCAAGCATGCTCTATAATTATAATACTGTCTTTTTGATGATGAAAAATAGATTTCTAATCCAAACCAATGCATAATATGTAACAACAAGAATGGAAACAGTGTATGATCTAGTTTGTAATTCATTATCGCTTGGTAATTAACCATTGTCTTGTCGTCTTAACCCTTTTCCAAACAACAAAATTTTATGGCGATCCATTTCAAAAACTGCCACAAATGACAAAATGGAAGTCATTTAAGATAAGATTTGTGTAAAATATGGCATAGAAAATATTGAGACAAAAGGAGAAACTGCTGGTTATCAGCAGTTTCTTCTTTTGTTTCAATGTTTTCCCAAGCCTTATCTATTAGGGACGTCAAAACCAGGTCTTGTTTGGGAGAGGGTTAAAACACAACTTGTTTTCAGCTGCAGTTATGAGATTTTTGAAGAAAGATGACATGTCATCAAGTTACACTCTTTCTTGAATTGGTAGCAACATACCAGATGTTAATGAATATTCAATGTTGTTGTTGACTCCAGCATCGATGTCTCGTGCGTGAATTTGTGATGGTACAACGTTGGTTAGCTGCCCCTGAAAATGTCGTCTTTCAAGATTATTTCAAACAACAAATTGTCGATTACGTTAAAAAACGACGCAACTACGGCCTGTCTAATCTGTTTATTCAGCCTACGTCACTTTCTAACACAAACAAAGATAGATCTATATTTAATTAGCGGATTTGAAACTATTTGGATTAAATAAAAAGTGTTTGAAAATGTTTCAAAAGACACAATTCCAGTTCATTCATCAATTTTCTATGTATGACATTTTGAATGCAATTTAAGGTAGCTCGATCAATACCTAACGTGAGTATGACGTCACAACGTTGTCTATACACCCAGCCTTTTTTAAGTTAGAATCTCGTGTTTCTAGGTAAGTAGGCTATGTGCTGCTCTCTTACAGTCACGAAAGAGCTATGAGAGTGGAACATGGATCATGGCCGGACTGACACAATCTGGTATGTTCTTCTCAAATGTGATAAGATACATTTTTCCTGTCTAAATTTGTGAACTTACTTCCATGTAAATATCGATGTCTACGTGATAATCCATGACATCACAGGAAATGGCGTCACATCCGGCCCGCGTGAATCTAGGAGGATTGTCGTCAACATCAGTGACATTAATTTTGATGGAGGCTTCACCTTTTTGTCCACCATCATCCTGGAAAATTCGAATCATTTCGATGACTTTATTTGGATAGCCTATGTCGTAACTGGAAATTGAATGAGCTACGTATAGTAACCCAACTTTTGAAAGAAGCCGAAAATTTAATTAGTAATCTTTATTCAAACCAGAAGGTCATAGACCCATTGTACTGTTGTGGCGTGAAGCATATACATTTACAACAGAATATACAATTAAGATGGAACAAATTACAGTTATGTGCTTTTCTAAGACAAGTGGAGATAGTAATTATCATGCTCAAGTACAAATTAGGAGGTCAGAACAAAATTATGTAGATCTAATTAGTTATATTGATTCCAAAAGACAATATAATGACTATATACTAGGCTACTCAAAACTCGCCATGGGCCATGTCAATATCTTTAAAACAAATATAAAACAGCTGCCCTGCCAACGCATTGAGAGTGCTGTCATTTAGGGTAATATAATGTCATTTTGTTTATTTTTCCACTTTTCAATACATTTTCAAAGGAATTATGACATAGAAGCTAATCATATATAAAGTTGAATCGTTCTTTACTTATACCCACGGCGTCTTGAACGCTTTTCAGGTTGGACTAGACAAAAAATATCATCGTTTTGCAAATGGAAATACTTTCTTACCTGGGCTTGAACTTTTACGTAGAAAAGTTTATTTCTCGATTCAAAATCAAAAGTACCATTTGTAGTGATGTTACCAGTCACAGGGTCTATGTTGAATTTGTAGGAGCCATCAAGCTAAAGTTAAACGAAGAGAAAACATGATTTTAACTATTCTCAATTTAACGAGCTGACTTTCATGCTTTTACATTTTTACCAGTCCGTGGTCAAAAGCATTCTAATAAGCATCAGATAAGAGGTAGTTCTGACTTTTCAAAATGAAATATTGCTGAAATTGTTCATCAAACCATTTATTTTTGGTACTAATAGTACAATTTAAGACAATTGGAATGAGTACCCATAATATAGAGTTGGGATAAGAAATAGCAAATTCAGAATGCCTTTACTCTCTCTTATATATTTCTTTGCTAATTAGAACCCTGGCTCCCTTACATTTGATACTATCAGAGAATAACATGGATTATGATGGCAAACTTATAGACTGCTCAAAAGTAAGAGATGAATTACGCCGATGAAATAATTTTGGACTCACAAAATGTGTCAAATGTGTTCGTCACTGCATAGAAAGCATTTGGATAAATGAGAATATTACCACAATATCCAAACCGTTCCTCCAACTGCTCTCTCACATAGATGATTCACACCCATTGGTGAGAGACAAAGGGCTTTTGTCAAATGTCAGAATGGATGCTGGCCGAGCAGGAACTCACGACCCCTGGATTGACAGACTCAGACGTTACCGCATGAGCTATCCGGGCTCGACTCATATGTGAGAGGGTAAATGTTTTAAATTAGTGATCGTTCTAGTTTTTGGACCAATGAAATTGCAGTATATTTGAAAAATTCGGTGCTATATTTCACATAAACGCACTGCCGGTCAGTTTATGTCACGGATATACATAGCCACGCCCCCGTTTCCTGTGCGGTTATGAAAAAATGATGTATTTTTTTGGGAAAATGGTGTAATTTTTGGGAAAATGGTGTAATTCCAGTAAGATCCGATCGATAGTAGCTTCGGTCGGAGGCGTGATTTGAAGAATGACAGTACAAGCGTATGTTTTCATTGGTTGACGAACACCAAGTCAGATAGAGTCTGTATAGTAGATTCTACGCGACACAAACGTTCAAAGGCTGGGCCTTTTGAACGTTTATATCGCGTAGAATCTACTATACAGCCTCTATCTAATACGTAACCTGATTTAGTCCGAGAGCCAGCACTAGGTTTAATCATGTTATCGAGGCCAAAAGGTTTGAAGGTGTTTTCTTATGTAAAAAGGTGTGCTGAATTCAAAAAACCAAGTCTTACAAAAATCCGCTGGTAGAGAAAAGTGCTATGCGCGCCTGAAAACCCTTAAACCTTTCAAATTGTTCATTTTAATTTTAAAAACGTTTTTGGTCATATCTTGATTGAATATTGACCTACTGATATCAGAATGGTATCAAATGAAAGCTTATGACTTCCTCTTTCATTTGCATTCATTTAATGCAAATTAGCTCATTTGCATATTCATGAATATTAATGAATTTCCTTAAAAAATTTATTTTTTGGCGAAAATTTGGTAAACACTTTCCAAAACAAGGCGGTTTTGTTGAAGGGAAATGTTGCAAACATGGTTTATCTCAAAGAACATTATATTAGAAACATTTTAAGCAATTTTTGCACTCTGGTGGTTACGGCTTTTGGTCGTAACCCTTATCTAAACCCTTAACCCTATACAATTGTTCATTCAAATTTTCAAAACGTTTTTGGTCATATCTTGATTCACTATTGACCTACTGATGTCAGAATGGTATCAAATGAAATCTTATTACTTGTTCTTTCATTTGCATTCATTTAATGCAAATTAGCTCATTTGCATATTCATGAATATTAATGAATTTCCTTAAAATTTTTATTTTTGGCGAAAATTTGGAAAATACTTTCCAAAACAAGGCGGTTTTGTTGAAGGAAAATGTTGCAAACATGGTTTATCTCAAAGAACATTATATAAGAAACATTTTAAGCAATTTTTGCACTCTCTGGTTACGGCTTTTAGTCGTAACCCTTATCTATACCCTTAACCCTATACAATTGTTCATTTAAATTTTCAAAACGTTTTTGGTCATATCTTGATTCACTATTGACCTACTGATGCCAGAATGGTATCAAATGAAAGCTTATGACTTGCTCTTTCATTTGCATTCATTTAATGCAAATTAGCTCATTTGCATATTCATGAATATTAATGAATTTCCTTAAAATCTTGATTTTTGGCGAAAATTTGGAAAATACTTTCCAAAACAAGGCGGTTTTGTTGAAGGGAAATGTTGCAAACATGGTTTATCTCAAAGAACATTATATTAGAAACACTTTAAGCAATTTTTGCACTCTCTGGTTACGGCTTTTAGTCGTAACCCTTATCTAAACCCTTAACCCTATACAATTGTTCATTCAAATTTTCAAAACGTTTTTGGTCATATCTTGATTCACTATTGACCTACTGATGTCAGAATGGTATCAAATGAAATCTTATTACTTGTTCTTTCATTTGCATTCATTTAATGCAAATTAGCTCATTTGCATATTCATGAATATTAATGAATTTCCTTAAAATTTTTATTTTTGGCGAAAATTTGGAAAATACTTTCCAAAACAAGGCGGTTTTGTTGAAGGAAAATGTTGCAAACATGGTTTATCTCAAAGAACATTATATAAGAAACATTTTAAGCAATTTTTGCACTCTGGTGGTTACGGCTTTTAGTCGTAACCCTTATCTATACCCTTAACCCTATACAATTGTTCATTTAAATTTTCAAAACGTTTTTGGTCATATCTTGATTCACTATTGACCTACTGATGCCAGAATGGTATCAAATGAAAGCTTATGACTTGCTCTTTCATTTGCATTCATTTAATGCAAATTAGCTCATTTGCATATTCATGAATATTAATGAATTTCCTTAAAATCTTGATTTTTGGCGAAAATTTGGATAATACTTTCCAAAACAAGGCGGTTTTGTTGAAGGGAAATGTTGCAAACATGGTTTATCTCAAAGAACATTATATTAGAAACATTTTAAGCAATTTTTGCACTCTGGTGGTTACGGCTTTTGGTCGTAACCCTTATCTAAACCCTTAACCCTATACAATTGTTCATTCAAATTTTCAAAACGTTTTTGGTCATATCTTGATTCACTATTGACCTAATGATGTCAGAATGGTATCAAATGAAAGCTTATGACTTGCTCTTTCATTTGCATATTCATGTCATTTGCATATTCATGAATATCAATGAATTTCCTTGAAATTGTGATTTAATGGCAAAAATTTGGTTAGATACTTTCTAAAACAAGGCTTTTTTCGGGGGGGGGGGGGGGGGGTATTGTAAGCATTATTTATTATAAAATAAAAATAATATTATAAATGATAATAATAATACGGTAATATAAAATAATGATAACATTGCATGAAATTAGAACATTGTTAAAATGGATGTAACGCTGTTTGTTTCTGGTCTATCTAACAAACACTTTATAAATCCACTAAAATAACATTGAACATTGTATGTACTGGTATCAACAACATTAGTGCAGAAAAAACATCTTGTAGGAAATAAAATATAGTTTTATGTCATATCAACTAGATAAAAGCATGTGTAATATTAAAATCAAATACTTCACTAATAAAGAAATATGAACATTATTGCCTAAACTATTGTCTATGTTGCTATTTGCCGTAAGATCACAGAAAATTTCTTTTGCTTCTAGCCCTCACAACGGAGAGGTTGCAACAATACAGTCTCTTCCTTTAGTACTACTTCCCAAAACCTATGTACTCTATACTACAGTACACTTTTCATCAGAATTGATGGCTTTTGAGCCACTTAAATACTGGGTGAATACAGAGGGCCAGTGAAGTCTGGGGTTTTGTCATTAAAATATGGGTAATCATCCACTTGCTGGGGGTAGTCACTTAATATGGGTAATCATCCACTTGCTGTGTGAAGTCACTAAATATGGGTAATCATCCACATATTGTGGGAAGTCACTAAATATGGGTTATCATCCACTTATTGTGGGAAGTCACTTAAGATGTAGATGGTATGTTCCTCATACAGTCTCTTGTTGATTTGCCCTCAACTTTCAGTGGTGTAGCACATGTGATCTTGTCTCGTCTTGTAAGACTTGCGAATCGGGTAGATTTCGTATGTGACACTTACAAACACCCATCAATCAAAGATATAACTAGAGAAAATCGTGGTTTAATAGAGAGAGAGAGATAAAGGTGTCTGGACAAGAACAGCGTAGGCCAAAAGATGAGGTGTGCTTTA
Organism: Fragum sueziense; assembly: GCA_963680895.1. Taxonomy (NCBI): domain Eukaryota; kingdom Metazoa; phylum Mollusca; class Bivalvia; order Cardiida; family Cardiidae; genus Fragum; species Fragum sueziense. The sequence goes on from OY804608.1 coordinate 10,734,571, forward strand.
GATACAAAGTACTTGACAGACAAATGACGCGTGAAGAAATCAAAGACCTAAAATGTCAGCATGAAGAAGCTGATACCCTTATTGTCCTGCACATAAAGCATGCTTGTGAACAAATTGTGGTTCCCAACGTTGTTGTCCGCTGTGTAAATACTGGTGTTCTCATAATATTGCTTTATCGTACAGAAAACATTGAAAGGTTTGTGTGGATGGATGTTGGGTTGGACAGGAATAATGCACGCAGGTTTGTGGATGTGACAAACTTGTCTGGTGAGTTAGGTAGAGAAATGTGTCTTGCCTTACCGGCTATACATGCTTTCACTAGATGTGATTATACATCTGCTTTTCTGCGTAAAGGCAAATCTCGTCCTGTTGATATTGTAGAAAATTCTGCCCCGACCATTAATGCTTTTAAGACACTTGGTAATACTGGTGAAATACTTGCTTCCACAGAAGACATGTTAGAGGCTTTTGTATGCAGTATGTGTGGGAAGTCACAACTATAAAATATAGATGATGCTCGCTATGCAGTTTTCATAGACAAATATGGGCCAAAGGATGAAACCTATCCTTTGTCGAAGATAAAAGGAGCTGACGCAAGTGTCTTGCCTCCTTCCAAAAGGACACTTCATCAAAAATACTGAGAACTGCTTTAATATCACATGTGTGGAAAAACGCAAATAAGCCAATACCACTACAGATGAATCCCGTTGAATTTGGCTGGATTTTGAAAGACCGACGGTATATGATTAATTGGTTTGCTGGTGAACAAATGCCAGATGACATTGAAAGTGTCATCGATGATTCAACAGTTGATGAAGATTTCGATGACGCTGTATATTCATCAGCTGATGACTCGGATGATGATTGATGATTGATGTCCTCTTGTTTTGAGCAGAATGCCAAATTCATTATTCCAGAAATCAAGCATACACTTTATATATATGTACATGTATACCTATAATATACCAAACAATTTTGATGGCATAATATTGACAATCATTTCGAAAACGTGCAAGATACTTTGTTGATTCCTTTTATAATCAATTCGGTTTTCATAGAAAAAGCAATTTCTTTATGCCTGTATAATATTTGATAGATTTGTCTCAGTGACTTTCAACAAGAAGTGGATAGTTACTCATATTAAATGACTTACTACAATAAGTGGATGACTACCCATATTAAGTGACTTCCCACAATATGTGGATGATTACCCATATTTAGTGACTTCCCACAGCAAGTGGATGATTACCCATATTTTAATGACAAAACCCCAGACTTGGCTAGCCCTCTGAATTGTTGAAACTATTCCGCCGTGAGGGCTAGAAACGTAAGAAATTTTCTATGATCTTACGGCAAATAGCAACACAGACAATAATAAAGGCAACCATGTTCGTATTTCTTTATTAGTGAAGTATTGCACCAATGGTGTTGATACCAGTACATACAGCGTTCAATGTTATTTTAGTTGATTTATAAAGTGTTTGCTAGATAGACGAGAAACAAACAACGTTACATCCATTTTAACAATGTCCTAATTTCATGTATTGTTATCATAATGTTTACAAAATTCCCCCTGAAAAAAAGCATTGTTTAAGAAAGTATCTAACCAAATTTTTGTCATAAAAATCATAATTTAAAGGAAATTCATTAATATTCATGAATATGCAAAAAAGCTAATTTGCATAAGATAAATTCAAATGAAAGAGCAAATCATAAGGAGATAAGCTTTCATTTGATACAATTCTGACATCAATAGCTCAATATTCAATCAAGATATTTCAAGGAAATTCATTAATATTCATGAATATGCAAATAAGCTAATTTGCATAAGATACATTCAAATGAAAGAGCAAATCATAAGCTTTCATTTGATACCATTCTGACATCAATAGGTCAATATTCAATCAAGATATTACCAAAAACGTTTTGAAAATTTAAATGAACAATTTTATAGGGTTAAGGGTTTAGATAAGGTTTACGACCAAAAATCCGTAACCACCACAGTGAAAAAAATGCTTAAAATGTTTCTAATTTAATGCTCTTTAAGGTAAACTATGTTTGCGACATTTCTCTTCAACAAAACCGCCTTGTTTTGGAAAGTATTTACCCAATTTTCGCCAAAAAATAATTTTTTTAAGGAAATTCATTAATATTCATGAAAAAGCAAATGAGCTAATTTGCATAAAATAACTGCAAATGAAAGAGCAAGTCATAAGCTTTCATTTGATACAATTCTGACATCAGTAGGTCAAAATTCAATCAAGATATGACCAAAACGATTTTAAAATTAAAATGAACAATTTGAAAGGGTTAAGGGTTTTCAGGCGCGCATAGCACATTTCTCTACCAGTGGATTTTTGTAAGACTTGGTTTTTTGAATTCAGCACACTTTTTTACATTAGAATACACCTTCAAACCTTTTGGACTCGATAACATGATTAAACCTAGTGCTGGCTCTCGGACTAATTACTTACCCCTTGTATTTCATGAGGAATAAAAGTAAAGTTGGTGATATTTCCGTACTGTATTTTGTCTCCGTCTGTCACCCTTTTAACGTCACAAAATAAACAAAACACGGGCGTACCGGGCTGAGTGTCCTGAAAGATACATTTTGATTTTAACAATAATTATAGTATCAAAATACAATCTTTTTTGCATATCTAATGGGTCATGCATGGAAACAGATTATTTTTCTTTAAGCAAATTTGGAAACATCGTATTATTTGGTCAACGTAAAATCATGTAAGGGCTGATCGTTTCAGCCCACCAAGTTCATTTATGCATTCTTATTTCAAACAGTATTCCTCTATTTACCTTTCATTTCAATTTCTGGTTTAGTACACATTTCACATATATTATTTAAAAGAATGAAATGGGAATTTTAGGTCTCTTTAAGTTACAGTTATGAGAAAAAAAAAAAAAAAAAAAAAAAAAAAAAAAAACAATGGTTGTCGACAAACGGCCAGATAAGAAGTGTTTAGTTGTATATTAACTAAAGAGAAATGGGATAAAGTAGCCCAAGATTTGTAACTGTAACATACTTCCTATATCGATATATCATATAAATACCAAATCCGCCATAAATATTGAAGTAGTCTTCATAAACAAACAGTTTTATTGCAGTATTGTAGCGTGGACAAACATTTAAATTGACCTATACTTTGATATGACTGAGATATGAATAAAATTGCTGAAATATTGGCATGTATCTTCCGATCATAAACATAGATATCGTTCCTTTTCTTTGAAAACCTCGTAACAATAGCTTTAAACGAGCTGTAGTTACGAGGTTTTTAAAAGAAAGTTGCAATATGATATTTGACACATCTGACCTTTTGTCATCCTTTGTTTCTGTATAATTAATCTGTGCCCGGTATATGTCAAATAATGTGCATGTCTGGAGTCAATCTGACCAGCCAGATTTCTTTAAGTGGCTAGCAGCAGCTTGCAAATTAACCCTTTCCCAAGCACCAAAAATAGCCTATTCCAACGACGACAAAAATAGTGTTGGTAAATAAAGGGTTTATGTACGATATAGGACATAAAATATCGAGACAAAAGGAAAAAATGCTAGTTACCAGTATTTTCTTCTTTTGTTTCAATGTTTTCCTCGTCTTGTTTTGGAATGGGTTCAATTGTATGGTAAGAGAACCAGGGTAAAATAATTAAAGTGACATTTCACGACATTTCTTCATAAATTTTACTTTTATTTTCATCTGAAAGAGTGTATTTTCTTATGAAAATTCTGAAAAGTTCAAGCCTAAATGTTGCGCCGTTTATGAGAAATATATATTTTTGTGCTGAAATTAATCAAATTGTTGTCCACAACAGTTCGGATTTATATGTAATTTCACTAATTTGCCATTTCTGTCTCAACTCTAAAGGCGTATTTTTCGCTTATAAATAACAACTTGAAAAAGCTGATAGCATTTCTTAGCATTAGAATAACCAATTTTTGCATCAAGACATACTTTAAAGAAATGAAATTGGAATGTTATGTCCCTTTAAGCACTTGAAACAAAATTGATGTACATGTAAATACATGTGTATACAAGCCTATCTGCAATAATTTCCCATTTAAAGAGCTAGCCAGTTTTGGCTTATGAGACAATTCTTATTTGGAGCTGCAGTTACCAGAGCCGCGTTCTTTAGAGCGAGATTTTTTAAGATTTCTTAAGATGTTTTTGATACAGCGTCTTTGAGACCGAGATTATAAGCGAGGTGTTCCGAATGTTCCATACTTCATTTTGGAGCATTGGGAACTCCGCGGTTAATGAATCATGGAGCATTCGGAACAACTCGGTCAATTCTCTCCCATATAGATTCTACAGAATTTACCGAGGGGTTCCGAAAGAAGTATAGAGCAATGGCGGCTCGCAGTGATCGTCTTAAAAATCTTGCTCAAAAGAGCGCTTTATCCTAAATCATCTTAAGAAATCTCAAGATATCTCAAGAAATCTCGCTCTAAAGAACGCAGATCAGGTTTTGAGGAAAAGCATAGAAAATGTTTCTTACCTCACTGACCAGAATATCGTAGGGTTTCTTGATGAATTCTGGCTTGAATTCGTTCACTGGGATAACATAGATAGATGTCTCCACCTACAACAAACATATCACGGTTTTTCACCCAAAACCTCGTAACTGCAGCTTGTTTCAAGCTGCAGTTACGAGGCTTTTGTTGAAAAGCGACGGTATATAGCATCTTTCAATATTAGCTAACCTTTCTCCCTAAATTTAGAAACAATCTGGTGTCTACCGTGGCTTGTGGTTCATTTAAACAATGTTCTGAGTTAGATGACACACACAACTGCGTATATTTTAATCATGAAAACTGTAAACTTGTAACCGCAACGTAATCAAACTTTTACCAAAAACAAAGCCTGAGGCGCGTTCTTTAGAGCGAGATTTCTTGAGATATCTTGAGATTTCTTAAGATGTTTAAGGATAAAGCGCTCTTTTGAGCAAGATTTTTAAGACGATCACTGGGAGCCGCCATTGCTCTATACTTCTTTCGGAACCCATCGGTAAATTCTGTATAATCTATATCAAAGAGAATTGACCGAGTTGATCCGAATGCTCCATGATTCATAAACTGCGGAGTTCTGAATGATCCATACTTCATACAAATGACTTCATGATGACGTCATTTGTATGAAGTAAGGAACATTTGGAACACATCCTTATAATCTCGTTCTAAAAAACGCTGTTTCAAAAACATCTTAAGAAATCTTAAAAAATCTCGCTCTAAAGAACGCATCTCTGATTTTGACGTTTGTGAAAGCAAATCCCTCGAGAAAGACTGAGTACTTAGAAAAACATGCTGATAGCCGGTAGTTATGCCTTTTGCCTCTATTTTCTGAGCATTAACATTATTAAATCGTGAGATTAGGACAATTATTAGGATCGTGTCGCAGAGTGAATATAAATACATGTATATAGATATAGCATACCATCGACCCATCTTCACATTGTGTTGTCACGTCAACGCTACTGCTGCCATCAACAAACTAGAAAGAATGGATAAAAATATGACATACTGTACCCAGAAACAAAGAGCTCGGGGGGAATCGTTTCACTGTCATTTTCCATCAATCAAGATCTAGAAGGTCATAACATAAAAATAGCCATAGGACTGTAATTAGCTCTATGCCTGTAATTCTACTTTGCGTCCATCATTTTTTACGTCTGATCTCCTTCTTTTACCAGAAATGTGATTTAATATCGTTTACGAAAATAAATGTTTTTAATTGGTTAATTGGTTTATATAATTTTTTCTGGTTTTACAAGCTCGAATGCTACATGAACTTACCGGGTAAATGACTTCTAAATCGAGCTGTTTTGTCAACACGAGGTTCTGTTCTTCGTTAACCCGGAAGTAGTCTAAGAGGTCACGAGGGTTAACCAGCGTCATGGAACAGTTATCACTACTCCCAGTGTTATTTACTATTAAGGTACCTTTAAAAGTAAAGTAATTCATTTTCATGGTTATATGTTGTAAGAAAAATCATATCTGTAGAAAACGTAATTCAAAACTCGTTTTTATAATACTATTAATCTAGCTATAGCCATTGCCATGCCATTCACTAAATTTAGTGTGCGACCAACTTTTTAGACCAATGAAATTGCAGTTATTTAGAAATTCTGCCGCTATATTTCGCGTAAACGAGACTACCAGCTAGTTTATGTTACGTCTATACAAAGCCACGCAAACCTTTAACCCATTACCACACAGTGACTCTTTTTGACTCCCTACAGGATAATGGCTTTGGAAACCATTGGGGGGAAATGAAGAAATTGCTTGTGACAAGCAATTTCTTCATTTTCCACAATGGTTTCTGCCCAAAATGGCCAATCTTTCTTAAATTCCATTTACTTGAAATTGTCGTCTGCAACATCTTTGAATTTGGAGTAGTCTAAAATTTTGTCGTTTGGTAATGGGTTAAAAGAACACAACGTTATTTACAGAGAAAGAAGAGCTTACATTCTACCAGAATGTGGTATTTGTGTTTTGCAGTGGTTTATAGAGATCAACCATGAAAGAAATAATAATAGGGAACGATTTTATCCAGTTAACCATGTCGTAATTTCGGACAAACAATTGTATTTCGTAGGTGTTGTCATAAAATTTCGTAACTACGGCTTGATTCAAGCCGTAGTTACCAGATTTTATAACAAAATCGACGGTTTATCAAAACATAACGGTAATCCAAGTCTATATTTATCACAAAATTTATTGCTAGTGTGTACCTTTTCCTGCTGTTTCACTGATGTTCAAGTAAGTGACACATTCTACCGGAGAGACAATATGGCCTGAAAAAACGGAATGAGAACTCTAAAATAAGTAGTTAGCATCCTTGGTCAGGCAATCAAGTTCTATGATTCGACATCGAATTATGAGTCGTGACGAAAGGTAACTTTATATTCCAATACATGCAAATTAGGAGATAAGCATAATTATTTTACACTGAATAAAAGCGAATAATGACACATTTTGTGTGCTATTCTCGGTGGCCGTGACAGTACTGTAGCTGTTTCCGGATAGTACATTGTCAATTTATTACAGGGTGTTGGGTTTGAGTCACATATTTCTATAAATCGAAATCAGTTTTCCCCAGTCAATTTAGACTCGCTGTTCTTTGATCATTCAAAAGTCGCTGTCCTATTACAATCATTTTTGTAATATTGGCGATGTATATCCGCGACACCGATAGAAGGGTTAACAAGTCTTGTCAACAGAAGTCAAGAAAAGGTATAATTGCATGTGGCAGATCATCGAATTTTCTTTTTTCTCAATGCCTTTAATGAAAAAGTATCAGTTAAACCTGGTACTGTTCATGAAAGATTAACTATTTCTACTTTTAAATTGTATTTGGACATGCTAGAAGGCCAAAATCAATCAAGTTAGTTTAAATAATCTTTCAATAAACAAATACTCAGTAATCTTAAACTCTGTTCAAACTTTGTATTTCAAATTCTGACAACTTAATTGCATTTAAGCTCTGAACAAACGGATTGAAATAGGAAACAATGAATTAAAATGAAATGTATCAAAATTTTGTATTCGATCCACATTCGTGAATCTTTCAAAAGACTATATAGGTTCTGGCAGGCTTCCTAATTGACGCAAATCTAATTTAACGTTCCGAAAAGAGATGTGCGTCGAATCATATATATTCAAAACCTTTTAAGGTAGAAAACCCCTAAAGAGATTCGAGCGACGTCGGAATTATTCGGGCGACGTCGAAAACATTCGGCGGTGGAACTTTCCATCGCCAAATGTTTATGACCGCGCCCGAATAGGTTTGGATACGTAACGATTCCGCTCGAAAAAAGCCGTTATTTTATTGCTACATTACGGGTATTCTACCTTAAAACATAATTACACTTTTCATAGAATTGTCCATTTTTATGCTTTGGAAATCGTTCAGAGAAAAGAACTATATGCTGAAAACCGCCACTTTCTTCTGTTCTTGCAATGTCTTTCATGTTCAGATAATATATCTACAAATTTGAAAATACATACACATAAGCAACAGACTTGCCAACGCCTTCGTCAACGGTACTCCACTCGGATCCATGTCGTAAATATCCTATGAAAACGGAGACACATTCAATGTCATTCCAACTGCATATCAGTCATGGATATTCTGATGTTGAACCTTTTATTTCCTTCACATTCATCCTGTATTGATAAGAAAATTCTAATAATGGATATAACCGATCTGTTTTCCCAATCTACATTTGACACTGTTTCAACATTTCCTATTTGTAACCAGTTGAAGAATAACAACAAAAAGAATGAACGAAGACAACAACAAAACGACAACATACAAACTGTGTAGCCCTAACCAAGTCTTCAACAGATTTTGCTTATTTTAAAGACGTGCTATATATCATTTGCCATTCCTTTCTTATTCGAATACGATCAGATTGTTTAAGGCAACTGCAAAAAAGCACGCAAGAGCTTTTTATACCAAATATACAATGTCAGTACGATGTTGTACATTGTATAAGCCTACATTGGCATGAATTTAAATCCGGAAATGTAAAGTGATATTTTTTAAACTTATACATATTTCAATATAAGATTGATTAAATCCTCATTTTAAAGCTTAATATGTGTTAAATATCCAAAACTCACTCCTTACACTTTCTTAAGAACATAAACCTATGTTTGTCTATTATCTGAGTGGTTTCAGTGAAGTTTGATTGCGGACCATTGAAATATATACCATTTATAACCCCGTTATCTGCACTTTAGTTCAATAGCCTGATATATTCTATTGACTGTTGGCTGGTATACTGATAGCCTACACGTGCATGTAGAATATACCAACAATCTTTTTTGTGCTGTGATCTCCACAAGATTTAAATAACCCATTCCCAAACGACAAAATGTTAGGGTGATATATAGTCTACCTACCAATTCCAAAAAAAGTGGCTAGAAAACATTTTCGTAGGCATTTTTTGAACATGGAGTTTTGATGTATTATTTGCAAAGTAAAAGGCTTGCCCGATTTGTTTTGACCGGTAGTCGCCTCCATTCGGCCGTAATTAGGTCACAAAACAAGGTCAAAGGTCATTGGGTGCAAAATTCACCTAAGCCCCTTTTAAATGCGTATAACTCTGTCAATTGTATGTCTAAATGCATGAAAACGCTTTAAATGAAAGCCAAATAATTTGTCTTGTATATAAAATATAGTTAGTGATACTTTTCTCATCTAAACATTCATTAATATTTGGCGAAATGTAATAAAAGACCAAAAATATGCAAAATTTGAACGTTGTGTAAATGGAAATCATACTGCGTATGAAATATTATTGCAATTTCAATTACACAAATGTGCTGAAAAATTTCTATAAACCCTAAGCAAAAATTTAAGATCACGTTTGGTAGTAAAAAGTCATTATTTCTGAATGCAGGTACAGCTCAAAATCAGCTGGGGTCAATAAATGTAACGATGGTTGCTTTTATACAGTGTCAATTTCATTTCAACAGTATTGACTGAACTTAAATGATATCATTTCTTTTATCTGGATATTGACTCTATAAAGATTATATCAATATATAATTTCGAAAATACTATTTAAAACAATTTCTTTTACGCTGTAAATGTTAAAAAATGTAGCCTATAAGAATTACCCCACCCACTCAAATAACCGAGGAAATTGGTACAATTCACTTTGGCGCCCAAAAAATTTCAAGTAATGTAATGAATAAACATTAACAATCTAGAGCAACTTGTTTATATTATTAAAAAGAAAAAAACCCACTAGTTTGGAAATGATTGACATGGTTAAACCAAGCACACGTAGGCCTATACAAACCTTTAGACTTACTTCGCCTCACCACCTGAATATTGATGGGTTACTACTGTACACTAATAAGTCTCATATTGTAAAGACTGGAGGCAAAACCATATTTCATTAGGCACAGAAAAGCTCATTCAATAAATAAAAAAAATGATTTCCATGGTAATTTGTTACGTGTAGGCTCGTAGGATCAGAGCGGGGCTAGGGTGGGGGCTGAGTGCCCCCCCCCCAAGTTGGCCGAATATGTCGATTTTTCTTTATTTTACGCTGATTTTTTGGAAAAAATCCAATTTAGCCCACCCTCCAATATTCAGACACCGGGGCTTCAGCCCCTCCAATATAAAATTGCTTCCTATCGGCGTGACGTGTACATGCAGAAGTATAAAAATGGCATTTTCTATTCATTGAAAATAAACTTTTGGTCAAACTAAACAATAATTACTTTTTCATAGGAACTGAAAAAGCAAGTCAATTCGTCAACGTGATATGCGATTAACTACTTGTATCTTCATATTGGTTTGCTTGCGTTTATATAGATCTAAAGAACGAAGTGGGATCAAACACTAAAATTTCAAAATATACAAGTGAGATCCGAACAATATTTTAGGCAGGTTTCAGTAAAAAGCACTAGCAAAATGATATATCATATGAATTCAGTACTGTTAATGATACATTAAAGCAACACTCGACATCCAGTTCTTTCTGACATTGTGCTAGCTTGAAACAGTGGAACCGGCGCACAGAGGAGAAAACTATAGAAACTGAGGGATTTTTATCAATACGCTTTATTTTACACATTTTGATTGCCGAGTAAAAATGTAGATTCGAAACAGCTTTAAAGTAGGCTGACACATGACAATTCTTGTACCAGTAAGTGCAACAATTCAATGATCTGGTTTGATAAGGTTCTATTGGCTAGAACCTTCGCTCAAACATCCTTCCATAGGCCTCCATATTTCACAACTGAAAAAAGTTTAAGGATAAGCCAGACGATCGTTCTTTTATGATCCATCCGACAGCTGTATCCACGACGAGCCAATCATTTAAAAGCAATATAGTCTGTTTCTATGGACACTTGACGGAAAGTACGTTCACAAGAACAACTGGAATTGCATGTATTTGCGTAAAAAAGGTCGAGAATGTGTTTGGTTGACATTCATAAATGTTATGGCCCATAATCAGTGAAAGACAATATGATCAATCTTAATGAGAACTAAACGGAACTTCTACGCTGGAAAACGTGCAGAAATTCCATCTATCAGATATTGAAACACGAAATTAGGGTCATTTATGATTTATTTTCTATCCTTGTAGGGCGTTGTGTATTGAGGTGTCAGTATATGGACTTGGTTGGAATTCTTCTTTTAAATACAAGGGGATATCAAAAAGTTTTGAGCCTCGGGTATTTATTCCATTCAGATGGTATAATACTTTACACCGTTATGCACGAGTATAAATATTTCAAATGCAGATTGATTGTAGGATAATCTTGCTAGATGTTACGATACAGCAACAATAATATTGTTAAAGGGACACATCCTACCCCCAAAATATCGAACAAATGGACAAGATTGAAAACAGGGTTGCGATGATGCTTCTATTCCTGAAGGCTAAATCTGCCAAATGTGAAGAGCAATTTTCCGTAGTTTATGGTGAGTTATCTCCTTTTTGCAACCATCAAACTCTAGGTGAAGACATCTAAAGATGCGGGAGAGTCAAGAAGATGAAAACTGATTAAATGACTGCTAGTGTGGAGGACCGGTTAGAGTACCAAGACGTTGACTTCTATAGATCAAGTATCAACGATTGGCAGAATAGATGGAGAAATAGTATAGTATGGAGTTTGAAGAAGTCTCAGTGGAATAACAAAAACAGTTTCAATACGAATATCTGGTTCTGTCTGTGCGAGGCTCAAAACGCTTTGATCCCCTATTAACACTCAATGGCAGAATCATGATATAGACTGTAGTTTACAGTGCAGACACTTTAGCGTGTTGTTATTCAGTAAAAGCTATTGATAACATTGTTTGAATATGTCTATAACACTATAAACGTGATACTATACATTGCATATCAGAAAAACGAGAAAGTAGGAACGGTTTTTACGAGACCACCCGTTCTCGTAGTGAGACGAAATTGTTTCTTCAACTAAGTTCGATTCGCTAAACATGAGCACAGACTAGTCAATTTACACATTGAAACAGATTAGACAGTCTATGTACAGGAAGAACTTTGTGTGAATCCTTGGTCTAGTCGTCGGTATACAATGTGGTGAATATGATTTAAATTAAAGACATCAATGCACGTTAAATTGTGGTACAGGTACCTGTGAACAGCAATTATAGAGAAACAGAAAGACATTGTTAGACAAGAATCCAGGCTGCGTGGTGCACAGTATTATCTCGGAAGAATACCAAGTGTCTATTTGAAAGGTTGTAGACATCTTGAAACAAAATTGCCATACGATTCTAGTTTTTTTTATCGTAGTCTAACGCTTTCAAAAAAGAGGTCTCGCTAAAAGCGTTGTCAAGTCTGGTAGATAATTTAGGTATTCCATCCGTTATTAGATACAAACACTTTGTGTAAGTTTACCTCCATCTTCAGCGTGTCCCATTACCGTGCAAATTGACAAGGGTATCCGGATTTTAAAAATCTGTATATCCTTGTCAATCACTGTTGCTACTGATGACGCCGAAGATGCACGATAATATATTGTATTTCGCATCTATTGGCGGATGAAATGTACCACAATAGTTATTCGATGTGAATAGTTATCCAAGAATAGCTGATGTGATCAAGCCTTCGTCATTTAGACCTTCTGAAACAATAACTGTTGTCGAGTCTAGTGTTGAGGGAATAGAAGAACACGCTCACTTCCTAAGTTCTTTCCCATAGGTGCATTCCCGGAAATATAATTTTGTAATTACGTCTCTGATTCTATCAATAAGTCCGGGGGTTTTGTGCCCCTAAACTTCACAAATGGACGTGTATACTGAGAATTTCTTGCATCGACAAATAATAAGATTTCCAAGCAAATGAATGTTTTTGTGGTCATAGGATTCACTTTTTTCGTATGGTTTATGATAAGGTACAAGAATACTATACATATACAAATGAAAGATACAATTTTGAATATAACGAAAATTATTATGGAATGAAGAGTTCTTAGTTATGTTATAAATAAGTCAATGCCCAGAGGTTTATCAGGTATATTGTATTGAGGTTAACTTAAAGCAACCACAGGTTCAAATATTTTCACTACTTATGTTCAAAGAGTTCCTTGGTGCCAACTCCACAACCCATCAGTTGTGGTAAGGATTGTGCAGGATGGATGAGCTACCGATTGTTGTGTCTTTATTTTCTAATATTCACCAGTAACATAATGTAATATTTTATATTAAAGATCTAGCGATTTGCATAATTAAAGGTGCATGCAGAATCATATTTAGCTCAATTTCTAAAACAATTAAAAGCTTATTGTTTTGTGTTGATCATGTGTTGATCCATGGGCACAATTAAATAGCCATTCATATAATACCATAACAGCATATCAGAACAGTCAGCCTGATGATTGTGATAATTTTTCCATATATCCGTTCCTAATTACATTTTATAATACATGTTGAAAAAATGCTATTACATGTTCGAATGTTTTCGTACGGCTACCAGGTTACCAAAATTGCAATAATGAAATTTAACGTTCGGTTTACAGAATGAAACTACATCATCAATGAACGAAACGTGTTGAAACATAAATGCTAACTTTTACGGTCTTAAGGTAGTAAGATAGTGAAATGACTACTTTCAGCTGCTGATTATTCTTAATTTCTGTTTTTTTAGTCTTGTTTTATTTAATTGCACTTTTTAATGACTAGGTATTCGTTCAAAGGGACATTGTTTTGGCTTTGTAAAGTTGATATAAGCTATATATAGTTCTATTTCTGTTTTAATTAAAAAAATGTTTTTGTCCTTAAAATTCTTATTATTTTTAGGAAAATGCATCGAAAGCTATAAAAACTCATGAAAATATGAGTTTAAAACAAGAATTTGCAATAAAACATCGAAAAAATATCGTAGAATGTCATTTAAGTGAAAGGCGTATTGTTTTACTAATGTTTGTGTTTCTTGTATTTTTTGGGAAATTTACCCCACCCAATTTTAGCTATTGCTACAAGGGTAAGTTAAAGACTAATTCTGTAAGCAAATATGTATGAGTAAACACCAGGTGTATAGGCAATTTTTAAGTATAATGTCAATCATCCAAACATACCGTTGGTATTTTTTATGATTTTTTTACTTTTCGAAAAAAAATATTTTTGTGATTTTTTTGGCTATTTTTTGCTATATTTATAAAAAATTCCAAAAACACAAATTAGTAAAATTGTATATTAATGTTTTAAGTATTAGTAAAAATCATCAGCTCTGTTTAGGTACCAAAATAATTGTTTTAGCTTAATAAATGAGTAAGTTATGGGGTATTTTGGGGGGGGGGCATGTGTGAAAAATGTACCGAATGACCTTTGACCTAGTTTATTTCAACCAATATCGCCTACTAGAGGCGACTACCGGGCAAGCCGTACGTACCATATCTTGAAGATATCATTGGGCATGGTAGTCGCCCATGTTCAGAGAATGCCTACGAAAGTCACATTTTTTGACTTAGTAGGTAGACTAATACTTCAAAAACTGCCAAAAATAACAAAATTGATGTTATTAAGGATAAGATTTGTGTAAAATATGGCACAGAAAATATTGAGACAAAAGGAGAAACTGCTGGTCATCAGCAGTTTCTTCTTTTGTTTCAATGTTTTCCCAAGCCTTTTCTATCAGGGACGTCAAAACCAGGTCTTGTTTGGGAAAGGGTTAAGATGTGGATGAAGACCATAACATTTTCTGTGGTGGGCAATACACAAACAACAGTAACAAACATGAACAAATCGTCGTTGTAAATGCAAAACCTCGAACGCCGATTTTTGCGATTTTCAAAGTAAAACCTTGCGTGCCTAGTTAAGACATTTCTTGTAGGTTTTGGAATATTTTTACTCATCAGTATTAATGACACATTCTTTGTGAACAATATGTCCAATTTTCAAGTGAAACCTTCCAGTTTAGGAAAAGTTAATACACTTTTTTCTTTCCTCTTTAAAATCTTCCAAAATCGAGATACGAGGTTTTGCATTTACAACGACGAAATACAGAGTGTCCCAAAAAAAAAAACGGAACCCATTTTTGAAAGTGCATTCCTCATGTATCAAGTAATATTTCTCCACCAAATTTACATATGCCATAGCAACGGCAGTTTTCTATAATCAGTTAAAATTTGGTTGAAAAATAATGATTACATTTGAAAATATATGCATTCAAATGAATGCACCCTGAAAACCATTTTAACACGATATCGATTTTTTCGTTTTGCAGCTCGCGCCTACACTCATTGAATTAATTTACGCTTCACAATTGGTTAATATATTCGATACAATACAAAAGTGATTTTGAAACATTGTTTTCACGAAAGTGCTTTTTTGCTAATAAATATAATAAATAAACTGATAAAAAAGAGCTGCAATGTAACTAAAATGAATACAAACAAAATATCCAAGTGCATCACAGACTCATGAATAATAATCATAGGCACTTATTTTATTTCTGACCAACATGTCGGTCAGCGCTCAAATGAAAAGTATTACGGTTTGCATTTGACCTGACACTGCCCTTCATGCAAAACATGTTCATATAAGACAAATAACGCCAAATTCACCAAAAAGAATTTAATCACAGTCCACAGAAATGTATAATATACAAGAAAATTATGACTGGACTAATTTTAGTAAACATCTCAAGCTTTCAATTTATGAAAATAAAAGTTAAAACTGCGCCATGTGAAATGAATCACATAATAATTTGAAATTAATTCAAACAACCACCCTATGGACTCAATGTGCACGTACAGCACGTGTACACATTAATTTTTGAGAAAATCGGTACAACATGTACAACTGTACAGAATTCAACAGCTGACCGTTAGTGCGATTTCACGAACAAACAAGACGCAAAAATCAATATCATGTCAGATCGGCGTTTTAGTGTCATTATTAATTTGCTTATAACTTTTGAACCAATGCATATTTTTAAGTGAAAATTGGAACACAAATGCAAAAATAATGTATCTTCAGTACTGCAAATTCAAAAATTAGATTCTTTGTTTACGCCTTAAAATATTTGACTTTGAATTAGGGTTCCGTTTTTTTTGGGACACTCTGTACAGATTTTCAGTCTTTCAAAAGTAGTTTTTGATCTGGCCTTATTTTCCTTTCATTTGGAGTAAAAGACAAAATGGCTAGTATAATGATAGTCTTACACATCCATATAGAATTAACCCTTTCCAAAACAAGACCTGGTTTTGACGTCCCTAATTGAAAAGACTTGAGAAAACATTGAGACAAAAGGAGAAACTGCTGATAGCCAGCAGTTTCTCCTTTTGCCCAAATATTTTCTGCACAATATTTTACGCAAATCTTGTCGTTATCAACAGCTATTTTGTTGTTTGAAGCTTCTTTCAAATTCGAACATTTTAAAATTTTGTGGTTTTGGGAAAGGGTTAAATAATGTTTCATTGACATAGACAGCATAGAACACAGTGGTTGACATAGACATTTGTACCCATTTCCATTGGTGGTGAACTAAAACAATTTTCGCTACAACAAGGTAAAGATATTTTGCGTTTAAATGTGAGTTTATAATTTTTTTTTTTCTAATGACTATGAACTTGTTCTAAAAACAGACCAGGTTTACCGTTTTGTATTGACAAACTGTCGGTGTTGTTATAAAATCTCGTAACTACGGCTTCGATAAAGCCGTAGTTACGATATTTTATAACAACACCGACGGAATACATTGATCGCGAAAAAACGTCCCTCAATCTGGCCGAGTTCACCACCAGTGATTTCAGCCCTAGTAGGCCTACTATGGCTCAGTTTCCCGCCATTAGGTCACAATCGAAGTCGATTCGGGTAGGTCATTGGTTCGGTTCTATCCTTATTTTAATAAATCGTTGGTGGGGAGTGAAAACCTCGTAACTACAGCTTGAATAAGCTGGAGTTACGAGGTTTTTACTCCCCACCGACGAAATGTGTTCATCAAATGATTTACCCTTAAATTCCAAACATCAACACCGAACAACACCGATTCGGGGTGTACCAATTGAAATAGGCTGTAGATGACATAGTGAATGTATCTGAAAACAGTTTGTGAACATCATAGCACAGAAAATATTGAGGGAAAATGAGATGTTACCAGCATTTTCTTCTTTTGTATCGATGTTTTCAAACCTTTTTTGGGGAATGTCAAAATCAGGTATTGTTTGTGAAAATGTTAAATAGACAGAGCATTGGTTTAACCCATTACCAGACGGCAAAAGTTTGGACTTATCCAAATTCAAACATGCTGCAGACGAAAATTTCTAGTCAATAAATTTTAACATTTTGTGGAGTTCTATGGTAGAAAACATTGTGGAAAATGAAGAAATTGCTTGTCACAAGCAATTTCTTTATTTTCCACAATGTTTTCTCAAGCCTTTTCTTGTAAGAGAGTCAAAGGGCGTCACTGTGCAGTAATGGGTTACAGTTACGCCAGAAATATATAAGTTGCATGGTATCATGTCAGTGACCTTTAGGTTACAAGTTCAGCGTTTTCCACTGCAACAAGCCCGCCATTATATGTTCTTAATTTCAAACTTGGTTATCAGGTTTTGAGAAAAACATTCTTATCTTTGTACGAGTAAACAAGTTTAGAATATAGTCCCTTTTCTTCAAATACATCGTAACAGCAGGTTATTTAAAGCTTCAGTTAAGAGGTTGTGGAGGAAAATGGCGATACAGTCATGTATATGAATTAGTTTGTGTACTAGTATAATGTGCATGCTGTTTTTAATTTGTGAGACGTTCTATGGCAAAATGAAAATGGAATTTCTTTTTTTATTCACAAAGAATTAGGATTTTTGCATAATATCGCCGGTGGGGGATCAAAACCTCGTAACTCCAGCTTTGTCAAGCTGTAGTTACGAGGTTTTGACTCCCCACCAGCGATATGACCTACATACCTTGTAAATGGATTACATTCGAGCATAACTGTGAGTGGAATTGTGAAGACAAGTGAACCAAATCATCAAGAAATGTGACTAGGAAGGACGGACGGACGACTGAACTTGTACCATAATAAAGCCAAAATATCTCAAGTGCTTCGGGGAAGAGACTTTTGAAGGGGTGCAAATGGAATTCATAATTACTTAAAGTGAATGACCAATAATGCTTGACAAACTTAAACTGATCGTGACTCTGTCGTCAATTAGACCTGATAACTTCAAAGGAAGCTCATATTTCACTTGGGAATAACAATGATCCAGATTAGCATGCGTATAACCGCAGTCTGGTCGAAATCCATGATGTTCTTTTATGACTCATTGTGCATCAAAAATAATACCAGCTTGAAACATGTGGCTTTCATGTGGCAACTGCAATATAAGCTTGCTAGCAATCGCTTTTTTAACATTAAATGTGTCTTTGGTTTTTGTTGGGTCTATTGTTAAACCGCTCTATTTTGAACATTGTTTAGTTATGTTGGATTTTTATGCAATATAATCGTTCTTAGTTTAGTATCAAAGGGATAACAATAAATGTATGGAATATGTAAATATTGTACAATATCCATACGTTGAATTCAGAGCAATAGATAAGAGGGGCGTAAAGGCATTTTAAATTTTTCGTTTCAAATCAGCAGCCTATTTTGTGTGTACTAATTTGAATAGTCTAGATGAGTACTCACAACATAGTATATGATTGACATAAAGTGAAATATTTTATTTTGAAAGCCATTTTCCCACCCTATCTGTAGTTCTGAGGCGCGTTCTTCAGGGCGAGATTTCTTAAGATTTCTTAAGATGTTTTTGATAAAGCGTTTTTAAGACCCAGACTATGACCGAGCTGTTCCGAATGCTCTATATTTATACAAATGACGTCATCATGACGTCATTTGTATAAAGTAGGGAGCATTCGGAACACCGCGGTTTATGAATTATGGAGTGTTCAGAACAACTCGGTCAAATATCTTTTAAATTGTTTGTACAGAGTTGACCGAGGGGTTCCGCACGAAGTATAGGGTAATGGCGCCTCCCATTGAGCGTCTTAAAAATCTTTGCTCAAAAGAACGCTTTATCCTAAAATATCTTAAGAAATCTCGCTCTATAGAACGCACCTCTAGTTTACCTTGACTTGGCGATGTACAATGGACTGATGTTTTTTCTACAATTTGTTAATCTTTAAGTCTTGTGTTTCATGCATGTTCGGGAATGTGTTTGTTTGACCAAAACGATATAGAATTGACATTTTTGACCGAAAGCAATAAGAAACTTAATACAATGTGTGCACACCAAGGACATTTCAATCTGATGTTCAGAGGATTTCAACAACATTGCATATAGATCTAGTAGCATTTATGCCAATGAAACAGAATTTAGACGTTTTTTTAATATTGTTATACTGAGACAGAAATATTTGCTTTGTATGGTAGCATAAACAAGATCACAATGTATGTACGTTTATTCTGACTTTTAATTCACTACCTTAATGTATGAATTAAAGTAACACCGGGGTTGTGCCAAATGTTGCATGCCTTGCTCGTTATTTTCTGCAATTTCAGTAGAACCATGCGATCCTGGGTGGGAACTATTTCAAGACAAATGCTACTATTTCAACGCACCTAGGAGCAACAGTTTCCATCGTTTTAAGGTTAGACGTTTTCCTGATAGTCTTTACTTTTTCCTCCCTTTCAAGAAACGTGTTACTGTCATACACTGCTGTGTGAATTTTACTACCACGTGGTTCTGGTATTTCGGTTACATACAAACGGTTACATACAAACATATCATCCAACCGGATCACCAGAGGCACGTTCTTTAGAGCGAGATTTTTAAGATCTCTTAAGATGTTTTTAATACATCGTCTTTGAGACCGAGATTATAAGCGAGTTGTTCGGAATATTCCATACTTCATACAAATGACGTCACCATGACGTAATTTGTATGGAGTATGGAGCATTCGGAACACAGCGGTTTATGAATTATGGAGTGTTCGGAACAACTCGGTCAAACCTCTTTTATATTGTTTGTACAGAGTTCACCGAGGGGTTCCGCACGAAGTATAGGGTAATGGCGCCTCCCATTGAGCGTCTTAAAACTCTTGGTCGAAAGAACGCTTTATCCTAAAATATCTTAAGAAATCGCAACATACCTCAAGAAATCTCGCTCTAAAGAACGCACCTCAGTTATAGAATATAGTGATACAAACCCCACACGGAACAGCACTACATACAGATGACGTGTTTCCAAAGGTTCGACTGTAATATCTGCAACAGCTAGTTATTAACCCTTTCCCAAATGACAAAAAATAGGATGGTCAATTTGAAAGTTGCTGCAGACGACAAAATTGACATTGAAAACGAAAGGATTTTTGTACAATATAGCTAAGAAAATATTGAGACAAAAGGAGAAACTGCTGGATATCCGCAGTTTCTTCTTTTGTTTCAATGTTTTCTCAAACCTGTCATATTAGAGACGTCAAAACCATTTCTTGTTTGTGAAAGGGTTAATGTATTTGAGTCTAGATCTACATGTACTTTCTTTTAATTCGACACCGACAATCTTTTTTTTCAGATCAGGAATCAGATTTCTTATATTGAAACTTTAAAAAGATTAGAAATTTATTTTGTTTCTTTTTATTATTCAGAATACTTGCCTTAGCTATGGCGCCAAGTGGGCACATATCAGCAATAAAGCAGAAAACGATTTCATCAGGCAGACTTTGAACAGTTTCAAAATGGACCCAAGTAGGTAGTTTAACTGACTTTGTTGTCTTAACACCGTACATTTCGACTTCGGATGTCCAAGTACAAAAAGCCCACCACTCTTTTCAGTTGATTTCATAACATAGACGGCTGCTGAGGTGGATCGAGGATTTTGATGACGGGGTTCGAACATACAAATGGTAGAAATGGTCTTAGTCTGTCGAAGATCAGTGCTCTTACTTTAACTTTGAAGTGGCGACTGGTCTTTAACATTATTTTCTACTCTTGATGGATTATTCACAGTTCACCTTTAATCAATTGTATGAAAAAAAAAAAAAAAAAAAAAAAAAAAAAAGAAAAATACCACGAAATTATTGTGAAATACGTCAAATGTTTCATTATATATTTCTTCTGAGATGATTAATGCTACAGGTACTCTACACTTGTATAACAGTATTACGTACATCGGACTGACAGACAAGCACCAGGAAGGGGACTTTAAATGGTGGGATGATCACTCCCGACCAACCTTCACAGGTATGCTTTTGTCCCTTTTCAAAATTAGACCCAGTTTCGAATTTCAGTTGGATATATTGTCAAGTTTTTAAACAAAAATATAATTGCGTTTCCAGTGGCGGATCCAGGATTTTTGTGAGGGGGGTTCGTTTTTACAAAAAGGGGGGTTCGTTTTTTAAGTATTACACAATTTTGACTGAATTTCTGCATGAAAATGAAATAATCGGGCTACAGAGGGGGGTTCGTTTGAACCCCCCGAACCCCCTCTGGATCCGCCACTGGTTTCCTAAACGTTTGAACTGAATTAGTAATTAGATGGTTAAAGCAAAGTTCTTTTGGACATTGGTCATCCAGTATCTTCTATAGGGATAACTCACGTTTTGAGGTTGTTAACATTCGCAGAGGCTCGAGAAATGTGTTAACGCCCGAGTGCGAAGCACGAGGGTCGTTTTCGTATATTGCAGGCCTCTGCCAATGTTAACGACCGAAAAATGCGTGAATTGACTCTATTATTGCATAAAAAGCATAAAATTCCAAACTTAACACAAACCCTTGATATGTGCGAAAAATGAACCGAGGTGAGATAAAAAAAAGTCGTTTTGTTCTGACAAATCTTCCGAGAATTGCTTGTTCTGCGTGACGTCGGTAAAACGACATTACGTCGTAATTTGGCGCCAAAGGCGAACGTCGCTTATTTAACACGAGACGTTGAGAATTTTACGGGAAAAGAGACAATTATTTAAGGGTCAAATCGAGGGTATTTGAGTGCAAAGCCGGTCCGATATCGCACGTGAATCCCCCGAATAACGACCGGCTTTTTCACGATGTTAGCTCGGTTTCTTCTCGTTATTCAATGCTGATAACGGCCCGAAAACACACATTTTATGTAATAATTCTCTAAAATGAATCAAATTCGGATTATAAACTATTTATTTAAGCTATGCCAGCTAGAGAACAATTGAAATACCACTAAAAGTTGATAATCTAAGAACAATAGCAAGATGTCTTGATGGAAAGAAGAATTTGTTGGTTTCATCACTTTCTTATCACTATTTTGTAAACAAAAAACTACATAGGGAAGCAGACCCGAAGGAAACAATTTCATATTGGGTGGGCTAAAGCCCTTGTGTCTGAATATTGGGGGGGGGGGGGGGGGGCTAAATTGGATTTTCCCTAACATTTCAGTGTGAAATAAAGAATTTCTGCCCCCCCCCCCCCGTTCCTACGGGCTTTGGTAGTAAGAACCACGATTGTAAATCGGAGCGAATTGAGCGATACATACGAGTGTAACCAAAAACAAATTTCCACATTCAAGTAGTTCTTTTGAAACAGACATACAAAACAAAGAAAGAATCCGTTTTTTTAACCGGTGAACATTAAGATATTGTAGTCAATGACCAGTACAGAGCAACTAATCTGATTTTTTGTTATTCTATAAAGAAAACGTCTGCAATAAATCATGAAGAGTGTTTACATAGCTTCATTTTTTATATTGTAGATTGGTATCCCGGTAAAGTGAACCATCGAGGTGAAGACTGCGTGGGTTTGTCATCCCATTTCAACTTCCATTGGAATGATGAGGATTGTTCTTTAGGAGGTATTGGACTGTGTGAAAAACCAGCCAGTAAGATTATTCTAGTTTACAAATGAGCCAGGATCTGGAAAAAGGTCCCTTAAGGCTTTTGAGCCCAACATAGTTCTAGATCAGCCTGTGTGTTCACGCAGTCTGATCAGGAACCATGTTGTTCTCTAACAGCTTCGTCATGATCTGTAGCAAACATATGAGAGTAACATGAATCCAGGTCAGACTGCTAGTACGCTTGGGCTGATCTTGAAACATGACTTTCTCAGATGCTATAAGGGACGTTTTTCCAGATCCCGGCTTAATCATCTGAAAGAGTATCTTTGTTATATCTGAGACTAACTTGGATCGAGCACAACTATATAAACACGGTGGGTAACCAACGTGACTTTTGGCAAGCGTCCATACGGAAAAAATCGCCCGCTTCAAGGTATGTTTTGTTTAATTTCTCAGCTTATATTCTATTGATTTTGATGAGATAAATCCACCGAACGCGCATTTGAGAGGGTCACTCGCGGTTGTGCCTCATTGTGCTCCTAATCCAGTGGTTTCTTCAAACATTCAAGCGAAAGTTTTTTTCGATGCACGTGAACGCTTCCCACTTTCGTTTTGCACCGAAAAACACTTTCGTTTGAATGTTTGAAGAAACCACTGGATTTCGACTAGAGTGAGTTACAACCGGGAAATGCCCCCTCAAAGGCGCGTACGATGCACTGTTTGTCGTCACAATCCGTGAAGTATAAACTGAGAAATGCAACAAATCATGCTTTGAAGCGGACGATTTTTTCAGTGTGAACGCTTCCCAAAAGTCACGCGGGTTACCCACCCGTGATAAAGAGGAATATGCAATCTAAAAAGAAACTTGATTTGTGCTATAATAGAATTTATCCATTATACCATATCAAACTTCATTTAGGGACTTTGAATAATTTCACAAATTCAAAAAAGTGCTCTGAACAAAAAATAATTCTTTTTGTACGTATCCTTTTCTCAAAATGAATGTAGGACGTTTTGGCTACGGACGTTTTGGCCAGGACGTTTTGGCCACGAACGTTTTGGCCACAATATTTTTCAGGGTAGGACCTTTTGGCCAAATATAAATTAAGTATAAAGGCTAAACGATACTTTGATCATTTGTTTATTTACATTGACCTGTCCATGTTATTGAAAACAGTTCACAGGTTTTGATTTTAGATAGTATTCGTTTTAAACAACCATTAATGTGCAAGACTGTGATAGCGCAGTGGAAACACGTGGGACTTCTACTCGAACGGACCAAGTTCGATTCTACTACAAGACATGCAAAATATATATTTTTCAAGCGTTTTCATTTTTTTTAATTCATTTGTTTAATGTTTGCCGTTTAACCCATTTACAGACATCATTTGTGTAGATATTCCCATTTTTTAGCTACAAGAAATGCGCTTGTAAAACTGAATAGGAAAAACAGAAATCTATGCGGAAACAGAAGTGCTCGTTTTTTCATGCTTTTCTCTCAATGTTTTCTACGTAAAATGTCAAAATCAAAATATTTCTGGCAAAATTAAATTTCATATTTTCATAAAGCAGATCTATTTCGTTTGCATAGTATCCATTTTCTCTAAACATTTGTTGATACATGGAAAATGCGATTTGTGATTTATGTTTTAAAAAACCGTTTGCAAGCCTATATTCGCATAAAAGTTATTATGTTCGTAGAGCATTATAAAATTTTAAAAAAAAAAAAAAAAAAAAAAAAAAAAAACACCTTTATTACTATCTTGGTGCAATAAAAATGAAATAGAAATGAAAAACAACAACAACAACAAAAACAATAAAAAATTCATAGTCGACTGTGAGTTTCGAACCCATACCAAAAGACAACATTTGAATATTATATTATGTCGTATCTTTGACCGTTACCATTTGACCACTCTGACCTTGTGGCATGTGTGACAAAACGTATTTTTATACCTTATTAACATTAAATCAATCAACCATATCGGATAATTCACCTGGATTCCCGTACTTGACATCGACTCACCCGGGCCAGTGAAAAAATTATCGTTTTCAGTTTATAAACAAGGGCATCAAATTTAAATATAAATAATTAAGTCATTTTTATTATCAAAATGTCTAAAGTACAACTATGACAACTAAGAAATAAATTTCATTGGTTCAATTCCTTTTTTTCCTTATATTTTTGTTTTGGCCAAAAGGTCCTACTTTGTAAAATATTGTGGCCAAAACGTCCGTGGCCAAAACGTCCGTCCACCTCTCAAAATATAACTTTTCTTAAAATATTTCGAAGATAAAATTATCGTTTTGTTTTGATCAAGTTTTGTTTGTTTTTCAGAACTCATGTTTAAGACGTCTTACTTCAATGGAAGGATGGTTCGGTATTAATGTTCATACTATGATTAAAATAGCGATAGATAACTTTTGGATTAATATTTTTTATTGTGCCATGAGCCAGCGGTGAAATTTACCAATCATCCTTATTTCCGGTATACCCTTTGACCCTTTCTAAAACAACAAAATTTTAGGGTGGTCCACTTCAAAAACTGCCGAAATGACAAAATGGATGTTATTAAAGATAAGATTTGTGTAAAATATGACAAAGAAAATATTGAGACAAAAGGAGAAACTGCTGGTTATCAGCAGTTTCTTCTTTTGTTTCAATGTTTTCCCAAGAGTTTTCTATTAGGGACGTCAGAACCAGGTCTTGTTTGGGAAAGGGTTAAGATTACAAAGTATACAGATCGGTAGATATCTCTGTTATCGAAAGTGATCTTAATCAATCTTGCATAAAAGTGACTTAGATACTTTTTTAAAAGTACATAAACTCAGTTACAAAAGAACTGCTGTGTGCTTTAAAATGTGCTATTTCCCCCTACCTGATGTCCAATTACGAGACTTTATTTGCCAAAGAATTGATTGGTAAAAACGGCCTTAGTCGAGCGTGCTCGAATAATGTCGTTTTTTAATGAAAATTTCTGTGTAATCGCTTACTAATCGTTTACAGAATTCTGTGTACTTGAACAAAATGCTTCTGTTGTAATTAAGCGCTTTTACTGCTTTAGATCCAGCTTCATAATTCCTTCCTATGTTGATTGTTATATACCTATCAGGCATCTAAACAGTTTTTAAGGTAGAATACCCGTAATGTCGCCATTTTGAGATTCATAAATCATCGGATTTTTTCGATCGGTGTCGTTACGTATCCGAACCTATTCGGGCACGGTCGTAAACATTCGGCGGTGGAGAGTTCCACCGCCGAATGTTTGCGATCGCGCCGAATAATTCCGACGTCGCGCGAATCTCATTAGGGGTGGACTACCTTAAGATCGAGGTATGTATTTACCGTATTTATTTTCTCAGAAACTACAACAAAGCGATTGAATTGTCCGGCAGGATGGAGATTGTTTGAATACTCATGTTACCTCTTCTATAGAGGTCAACGTAAAAATTGGTGGGGCTTGAAGGTTTGGATTCTTTCTCTTCCTTTTTGGTCCAGGACTCGATGCACGGTACCTGGCCCCGGTTTCTCAAAAAAAAAACTTAAGTACGTTCTCATGCTCAAATCTGAGCTCCGTGCTCAAATCACACGAAATCCACGTGAACTTCAATCGAATACCATTCAACGTTGGAGAATATCCTTTTGAAGTTGAGCATGTTTTCATGAGAATATACTTAAGTTTTTTTCAAAGAAACCGGGGTCAGGGCTCGATGCACGATACAGTACCAGGGCCCCGTTTTACTAACGAACGTACGATTATTGTTTGCGTAATTACTTGTAACAACAAACTTGATTGGCCTAATCCGATTTTTCGTGCAATCAGATGCCTTGTTACACAGTTTACACAAAAATATTATCGTAAGTTCGTTAGTAAAACGGGCCACTGGTCGCTGCCAATATCATATAATTTGATATTTTGTCAGAACAATTGTTGGATAATCGTAAATCTAAGTGGTATGAGCAGTTGCACGGTGGATAATCACGTGATACAGTATTTTCTGAAAATCTTCAATAATTTTGTAAATACTGGACCGATTTGAATTCGGTTTGAAGCAGAGAATGTGGACAGACGTCACGCATTAGATGGACGTGGTTTATTTTTGAAAAATCAACTGATAAAGAAGTTATTGAAGATAAACCAAAATATTGGTTTATCTTCAATAACTTTTTTATCAGTTGATTTTTAAAATATCCAACACGTCCAGCTTATTCATGGCATTTTTCCACCTTCTCTGCTTCATACCAAATTCAAATTGGTCGAGTATTTAAAAGATATTGAAGATTATCGGAAATTCTGTGTCACGTGATTATACATCGTGAGTTGGGGTCTCGAACAGGTTGTTCTGGAAGTACGGGAGATAACATCGACGGAAATCTATATAGTCATATGCACTACTTGCCACGATATAAATAACACTGGTGGTGAACTAAAACAATTTTCGGTACAACAAGGTATAGACATTTTGCGTTTAAATGTGAGTTTATAGATTTTTTTCCTAATGAATATGAACTTGGTCTAAAAACAGACCAGGTTTACCGTTTTGTATTGACAAACTGTCGGTGTTGTTATAAAATCTCGGAACTACGGCTTCGATAAAGCCGTAGTTACGATATTTTATAACAACACCGACGGAATACATTGATCGCGAAAAAACGTCCCTCGCTTTGGCCGAATTCACCACCAGTGAATTAAATACTATCTAAAATGACATCAATCCCACCAATTCAATATATTAAATAATAATAATAATAATAATAATAATAATAATAATAATAATAATAATAATAATAATAATAATAATAATAATAATACAATATATAATATCGCCAGTGGGGGATCAAAACCTCTTTACTCCAGCTTTGACAAGCTGCAATTAAGAGGTTTTGACTCCCCACCAACGATATGTTTTCTTGTTCTCGTAATTCTTTTTCCACACGCCACAAAAGAAACTTTAACCCTTTCCCAAACTGCAAAATCTTAGGGTGATCCAATTGAAAAAACTGCCACAAATGACAAAATGGAAGTTAATAAAGATAGAATTTGTTATAAGTATGACACAGAAAATATTGGGACAAAAGGAGAAACTGCTGGTTATCAGCAGTTTCTTCTTTTGTTTCAATGTTTTCACAAGCCTTTTCTATTAGGGACGTCAAACCAGGTCTTGTTTGGGAAAGGGTTAAAAGATGCTAACAACCTGAAGGCTGTTACAGAAAAAGTAATGAATGTCAATGTAGATTGAAATTATGTCATCATTGGATAGAAAATATTTGAATGAGGAGAAAATGATGTTTGCTTTCTTGATATTTCTATAAAGGACGCCAAAATTAGACAACTAGATATAACGCGTTTGTAGTTTGTTTTTATCGATTCGAAAGGAACACTCAAAGAGACAATCACATTCCTATTTCGTTTTTTAAAAGTATACTTTGATGCCAAGATTGGTTATTCTATTGCGTTAAAATACTGTCAGTTTTTTTTATTGTTTATGCGAAAATTACAAATTCCATTAACATCTGAACCGTTATTTACCACAATTAATCTTATTTTACAAAAAAAAAAAAAAAAAAAAAAAAAAAAGAATCCCCGTAAACGACTGAATACTTAAGCTTGCAATTTTCAGAGTTTTCATTAGAAAATATTTATGCTCTTTTAGATTAAATTTAAAGAAAAAATATGGGAACACAATTATCTACGTGATATCCATTTAATAGAAATAAAAGATTGTACCAATTGTTCATTTTTCAGTGGCACTGTTTAAGTTTTGGCAGCAATCTGGTCCATATAAATACTCCAGGAGAACAGAAGTTTGTGGAACAGAATTTGAGGGCGTTCAACGAAAAGAACGGTAAAGTAGAATATGGAGAATGGTTCACATGGTAATTTTGTATGACACTTTTTTCGTATGACATAAGTTTGTTCCCCGTTGTTCATTTTCCAGTGACATAGTACAATATCCATCTTATCCACATAGATACACCTGGAGAACAGAACTTTGTGGAACCGAATTTGAGAGCGTTTAATGGAAAAAATGGTAAAATAGAGATAAATTGGAGTCTGTTAAATGGCATTGTGGCTTTTGTAAAAAGTGCATCCCGATTGAAAAAAATCAACGTCTTCTTGTGACGAAATCCATTTTCTACTAATAAGGGGGAATTGATGGGAAATGGGTTTTCTGGCTTTAGTTCTGTAGAAATGTCCATGTCCATGTCTGACATATTTCGGGATTTCTTTTTGAAGTCGTGGGCATGATTGGTAGCACATCGGATTGTTGCTTAAGATGCCCATTGGTCTCACACCAACGGGTGGATAATTCTACACGTAAGTGGTTGAGCAGCTTGAGGTTCGAAAAGAAATCTGTGGATGTACCGATGAAAATAAAAGGGATCCATCTAGATGGTCCTACGGCCGTTATTCGACTGAAATATTGATACAAGTGACGTTGAACTCATTTCAAATAGACGGTTATTATTTTGTTTATTCACAGACGGATGGTGGATTGGACTAAACGACTTGACATCCGAAGGAAACTTTATCTGGGATGATGATTCTTCTAAACCACGGTATACAGGTAATCACCTGCATAAAACACACGATATTTACCCATGAGCAAGCGGCAAAATATTTTACAAATTATTGACAGACGGATGGTGGATTGGATAAAGGTAGACTACCCGTAATGTGTCAATTTTGAGATTTATAAAACATTGGCTTTTTAGGTCACCTGACCGAAGGTCATGGTGACCTATTGCGACCGTGTTTCGTCCGTCGTCGTGCGTCGTGCGTCGTCCGTCGTCCGTCGTCCGTTAACTTTTAACATTTTCGACTTCTTCTTGAGAACCATTGGACGGATTACAACCAAACTTGGCAGGGAGCATCCCCATGGGAAGCCGCTTCAGATTTGTACGAATCATGGAGTTATCTCCCTTTGGGGCCCCATAAGGGGCCAAAAAGGGGTTAAATAGGGTACATCTTAAAAAATCTTCTTCTCATGAACCGGCTGTTGGATTTGATTTACATTTGGTATTTAGAGTCTTTAGGGCAAGGACAACAAAGTTTGTACAAGAGAAAAAAATCCGCCCAGAAATGGCCGTGCTGGGGATGGGGGATGGGAGGGGGGGTCGCGTTATTAGTTAACTTAACATTTTCGACTTCTTCTTGAGAACCATTGGACGGATTACAACCAAACTTGGCAGGGAGCATCCCCATGGGAAGCCGCTTCAGATTTGTACGAATCATGGAGTTATTTCCCTTTGGGGCCCCATAAGGGACCAAAAAGGGGTTAAATAGGGTACATCTTAAAAAATCTTCTTCTCATGAACCGGCTGTTGGATTTGATTCACATTTGGTATTTAGAGTCTTTAGGGCAAGGACAACAAAGTTTGTACAAGAGAAAAAAATCTGCCCAGAAATGGCCGTGCTGGGGATGGGGGATGGGAGTGGGGTTGCGGTATTATTTAACTTAACATTTTCGACATCTTATTAAGAACCATTGGTTGGATTTCTACCAAACTTGGCAGAAAGCATCCTAATAGGAAGCTGCTTCAGACTTTGTACAAATCATGGAGTTATCTCCCTTTGGGATCCCATAAACGGCCAAAAAGGGGGTAAATTGGGTACATCTTAAAATATCTTCTACTCATGAACCGGCTGTTGCATTTGATACACAATTGGAAGTTAAAGTCTTTAGGGCAAGGACTACAAAATTTGTACAAGAGAAAAAAACTCGTCAATAAATGGCCGTGCTGTGGATGGGGGATGGGAGGGCTTCGCGTTATTACTTAACTTTGAACATTTTCTTCTTCTTTTTGAGAACCATTGGACAGATTTCTACCAGACTTGGCAGGAAGCATTCCAATGGGAAGCCGCTTCAGATTTTTACAAATCATGGAGTTATCTCCCTTTGGGGCCCCAAAAGGTGCCAAAAGGGGGTAAATAGGGTACATATTAAGAAATGTTCTACTGTTGGATTGAATTCACATTTTGGTATTTGAGTCTTTGAATAAGTTTGTACAAGAGAAAAAAAGACTGTCAAGAAATGGTGGTGCTGGGGGGTTGCGCTTTTTGTTAACTTAACATTTTCCTTAAATGTTTCTGCTCATTTGATTCAGGTGACCGATAAGGCCCAGAGGGGCCTCTTGTTTTCGAGCGTCGTCGTAACGTATCTGAACCTATTCGGGCGCGGTCGTAAACATTCGGCGGTGAGTTCTAGCCTATGTAGGGGCCTATAAGGCGAGAAATCCCATTGAAAATCTCTAAACATGCAAATTGATAATAATTCTAACGCATAGAAATCTTTTGGTCTCGTTTGATTTCATTGAAATTGTTCCGACCCAGATTGTAGATATTCAACTCACTTCAATCACACGAGGCAACATTTCTCAAATTTTTAGGATTTTTATTGCCAAACAGATGCCAACCAATGGTCAGTCATTCACCAAGGACGTTCGACTCTCGTCCGTGGATTGCAACAATTTTAACAAAGGTGCTGCCTGAATACACCGATGTTGAAACATTGGTGTATTAATGATTAACGATTCGGTCTTGGGGTGGGGGTGGGGAAATAGGAACCTATTTCCCCACCCCATTCCAAGACCGAAACGTGACGTCACAAGCCACGTGGGTTATGCATGTAGTAGCCTATAAATGTAGGGATTGATTCCCTAATATTAGTTTTGGTTCCTTGTTTTGTAGACTGGAAACCCGGTGAACCAAACAACCAGGACGACAGAGAAGACTGCGTGTCTCTTGATCGAGTCTATAACTATAAATGGAATGATGACGATTGTTTAAAGGAAAAAATATGTATTTGTGAGAAACCGGCAGGTAGTATAATACGTATAATGCGTTTATTTATTAAATATAATTTTATGGAAAACAAATTTTAAGGTAAGAAGTGCCTAATTAAAAACACCACTTTCTAGCCATACGAAATGCATCAAATTACACACACTTGTAAATACACTTCAAATAAGTTGATTCACCGTGCCGGATTTCAAAATAATGCTTCAAGAAGAAAGTAATTTACAAATATTATTTTACTCTATATTCATACGCAAGGGAGGTAATTTGGAACATTTTTGTCTATTATTTCCATAAATATGCATTAATTCAAAATTCTAAACCGTACAAAATGTTTATGTTTATATTTGGAATAGAAATATAACACACTTTAGGAATTACTAGCACTTTTCAAATTTCGCCGCTGGCTCTTTGGTGCTAATTAGGCCCTTTTTACCTTAAAAGACACAATCCTGCTTCTATGTCAATAGCGTTATCTTCCGTTAGGCGATGACTTCATAACTGAGCTATCTGATTTGGCGTTTCTGGTTATGACCTTCTTGTAGGCCTATAAATATATTGTGTACAAAGCTATCGAAATTAAGTAGAAATATAGGACCTACATTAAGAAATTGTTCATAACAACACTATAGATACAAGCAACACTATTCTTCATAAACATTTTCGCACTTTATGGCGATAGAAAATTACCATAAAATGCGAACTGTGTAGTAGATTCTTACATCACCCTAATCTGGATAAAGTTATGCTGTCCCTAAGAGGGTCTGACAGGCCTCCAGCTCCGTTTCTACGTTGCTTTCTTTTTTCAATGTGTGAGTGTGAATTGTTCTTTTTCTGCGATGCCTCTCATAACCAAGTTGATGGTTACATTATGGTACACGTTTAAGATACATACTTACTTATTTTCGGGGTAATTTTCTGTAAAAATAACTGTACAGAATTAAAATATGGCCTTTAATTTTTCTCTGTGCAAAATATCAGCTTCGCCTGACCTGTATTGGCTTAGATCATGTCGGATATAAAACCCATATCAAATTTATACAATCGCATCGCTGAATTTATTTTTAATAGTTTTACATCGCTGCATGATTATCGATTTAGGTCATTTCATGCATTTACTGTATGAATCTTGTATTCTGTCATATAAAGTCTACAAACGGTATGACAACATGCTAAAGACCAACTTCTGTGGATCATTAGGGATTCATGCCTGGGAAAACTAATGTCCCTTTAACTATATTGCTTAACTAACATGAGTTTATAGACAAGGAAATAAACGCACATTTATCATCAGCATCCTTTCTTTCGTTTGGAGCAACTTCCAGAATGGAATAGTCTTAATATTTGCCGTTTAGACGATGGTGAATTTTAAATCACATTTTCCTGAAAAGAAATCTTGTTATAAATCCCTTAACCCATTACCAAACAGCAATCCAAATTCAAAGATGTTGCAGACGATAATTTCATGAGAATAAAATTCAAAATTGTGTTGTCTTTTTTGGTAGAAACATTGTCGGAAATGAAAAAATTGCTTGTCACAAGCAATTTCATCATTTTCCAAGATGTTTTTGTTAGCCATTATCTCTAAGGGAGTCAAAAAGAGTCATTGCGTGGGAATGGCTTAACTACGTCTTCTATTTCAGGTCTGTAAGAGATGTTTGGTCGTGTCGACCTGGTACATGTAGGCCTATGCTGTATTGAAACTATGTCGCTCGAAATTAAAGTTAATGAAATATAATTTAATTGTGCATTTCGTGGATTTACTCCCAAAATGAATTAAACCGTTGTATTGTGTACATCATAATTCAGAAATTATTGAGAAAAAAGAAAAAAAGTAAAACAATTAGACATAGGAAGAACTTCAAAACCAGGCGTTGCTTAGGCAAGATTTGAATCTACCAATTTTGAATTCCTAAAAACTGGCTACAAAGATTTTTTCGACAACCTAAAGTTTATGATTAAAAAAATAGTTCCTCATTTTCGTGAAGAGTCATAATATGACATATATGGTCAAAATTCTGTAATAGGTTCATTAGGTCACAGGTTCTTATCAGTTTCACATCATGGTATGTCGATTTAATCCTTCCCCCAAACAAAAGGAATGGTGTTAGAAAACATAGAGAGGGAAAAAAGATTTTTTTCTTCAACATTTTCTGAGCAATAACATAATAAACTTTAAGATGTCGTCTGCAACGCCTTTTCTAATTGGAATAGTCTAAGATTTTATCGTTTGGGAAACTGTTAATATTAAAAAACTAAGTTACTTTATCTTAAGATCCAAGCAGTTATAACAGTTTTGAATGAGATCGGCAGTGAAGGCTACTTAATCTGTAATTGGTGAAAAAAATCGTATCTACGGCTTATTCTAGTTACAGTTACGAAGTCTTTTTTTCAAACGTCAGAAACTAAGACCGGTCAAAAGTTATGACAAATCAAATGTTATTGAAACAGAAAAAATACAGCAAAA
Organism: Fragum sueziense; assembly: GCA_963680895.1. Classification (NCBI taxonomy): domain Eukaryota; kingdom Metazoa; phylum Mollusca; class Bivalvia; order Cardiida; family Cardiidae; genus Fragum; species Fragum sueziense. Next base: position 10,768,583 of record OY804608.1, read on the forward strand.
TAATCATCGAGGGAAAAGGATATGAAATGTTGGTGATAATCTTTTGTACTTATCCTAGTACAAGAATTTCTATACTGATAAGCCTATATACGCCTGCAAGATCTTCAAGGACTTGTTTATAAAAAAAAGATTTAATCACTCACAATTGATTGTGTTACACGGATCTTTTCCAGTGGTCTTTTATCAGGAATGTGTGTAGATATGTGCTGGTTGGTATAAAGAGGATTTCAACGTGCAGGTTTTCCTTGGTGATGTTACAGATCAACTATTAGCGATTTCAAAAGTGAACAATAGAAAGATTGTTGATGTTTTTCATTGGGCTGCCATAGTGTTTGTGGTTAGGAGTAATATTTTCCTAGATGTTGTTAGAGAATAAAAATTAATGTCAGCCATTTTTAAAGTGACATGTAGAACAGTTGTTTGTAAAAGTGTTCATCAAACTTTGTCGTTAGATATGATATTTCTTAGTCGAATGTGCAATGTTTAGAAATATCTAAAATTTCCAAAAAGTAGAATAAGCATTCTTATTTCAATTTGGAATCTTCTGCAGGCGACAATTTAGATAGTTTGAAATAAAGAAATGTTGTGTGTATTAGATTTATACAGCGCAGAAAATATCCAGACAGAAGGAGATAAATTGCTGGTTATCAGCAATTTCTTCGTTTGTATCAATATTTTCTTATGTATTTGTCAAAATCGGGGAATGTTTGGAAATTAGTCAATTCGGGAATGTATATTTTACAAAAGGGTATTGTATAACTGAATAGACATTTTTGCTCAAGTATTCATGACGATATGTACATTGTTTGATAAGTAGTGTAAGATGTTTTCCAGATTTATATAGACCTACTGAAAAAAAAAGAATCCGATTGATTGATTTGATTGAGTGGAATTGATTTAATTGAATGATTGTTTGAATTGATTTGATTGAGTTGATCATTGCTTTTACAATAAACATGTAGATCTATGTTGCTTCACCATTATCATTACAGATAATTATTATTATAATAAATTAGTATTACAAAAAGTGTAATAGATATCGAATATTGTAGATTTTAATCACAAGTATCTAGCTATTCTTGAAATTAGACATGCATTTTCAAATGCAGAATCAAAATCTCTTTTTGAGACATTTCACATACGACCTTTTTCATTAGATACAAAAATTTTATCATCAGCATTTGCTTTCCCTTTTCAAGGAGTCTTGAATCTTGTCGTGTAAGAAAGGATTAAGAGTTAAAACTTGTAATACTATTCATTCAATGTTTGTATGCTTTTAAAATATGTTTTGTATTCTGCATTTTATCAAGGGTTTTTAACATGAAATACCTCAAAATTTCCCCTATTTCTTGACCATTTTGACGAAATTAGGCTGTCTGGTACTTTTGAAGCTGTAGGGGCATTACACCGATTCACTTGAATCATAGGGAACACATCGATATGAAAAACAACAACAACGAAAACACATGGATAGTTCTATAACAATATCATTTCAATGAATGATTGCCAAAAATGTATATGGTTTGGTCGCCTAAACCGGTTCTTGTTGGGTAATGATAGGTAAATATTGTCTTCTTATAACATATAGAACTGATAGAGGGATGTGAAACTGGCTGGAGATATTTTCAACATTCTTGCTACTTGTTCAATACCACCCCTGGTTATAGCTACCAGTTCTTCAAGGTTAGTATGTAGTCCATTTGAAATTTTCGGAACCTTGCAATGTCGAGTACAATGAAGTTTTATTTTTTCTTTGCATTGTATAGGTGTTCTAGAGCAGACCTAGCTTGGTTGCCAGAATGGCAACCTTGGGCAACTCCCACAATTCGCAAAAATCCAAGATGGCCGCCAAACGCAACTGGAAAAATCAACTTTTTGTCAAATTGTCCAAAATTGATGCGAAAAATGTCTACTTTGGGGGTTTTGGGTATGCTGAATTTAAATCTGGTGAGAAATATAGCATATGGATATCAGAAAAGTACTAAATTAGAGATGGCTGCTGAATGCCAACTTGAAAATCACATTTTTCTACGTTAGTTTTTATATGGTCTTTAAAAGGCACCTTTTCAGAATACTTGGTAAGCCAAATTTACTTTACTTCCCATTTCTTCATATTTTTATTTCTCCTTTTCTGTTTTATACCAACCTTGTATACATAGAATTCAGAAATGGCAGCAACATGCCTTATTGAAAACAATTATTGGTTGAAATACTGGTAAAAATTGCTGTCGAATTTCGATATTTACGTGTTATTAAATCTCTTTACTTATTTATAACACATTAAGACTAAATTTGGATATTACATATTTTGTTACTGTTCTCATATAAATGATAGTAACAGATATGGCAACCAGTTGCCATCTCGGCATAAAGAGCAAATTTTCAGGCAGTTTTTCCAAGTATGACATCAAATGCCTAAAAATCTGCTCTTTTCGCCAACAATGATACAATATCAATTAACCTGTGTTAATTTCTTCGATTTAATGGCCCTTAAAGTTTTGTTTATAAGTGCACTTAGTGGAAAATTCAAATAATATATTGTTAGACGCTGTTTTGGGGTATTGTTATCTAGGTTTGAAGTTTTTTGCTTTGGAAAATCAGATTCTGATACACAATTATGTATAGGACTAGAACTAGATGAATATATAGAATGTTATACATTGGGTAACCAGTTGTCATAATTAATGTTAAATGAAGGCGATGATTGAGCTGTAGGCTTGAGATATGTCTGTATGTTATTGTGATTTAATTCAATTATGGCCACCAGTTACCATGTTGAAATGTAAAGTTTCAGTTGTTGCTGCTGACTAAAGATTTGGCATCTTTGGCATTTTGCAATAATTCAGTTTCGGTACAGTTATAAGCATTTTACCTACATAATTACAAAAATTATATAAATTCATGGATATTATATAGAAATTAAAGGTGACTGTCATGCTAGAAGAAAACATATCATTAAAAGTGTTCCAGGGCAAGTTTAAAAAAAATGTGACCATTCACTTTTTACATGCCTCTGCTTTTACAGAGAAACATATTCTACCCAATCAAAGCTAAAAAGATGTGTTATTGTGTCTTTATACTGGGTACCAAGTTTAAAGAAAATCGCTCCACAAGTAAAAAAAATATGTCATTAAAACATGTCAAAATTGTCAGGAGTGAAACGCTTTTTGTGTGACACTAACACTTGTACCAGGTTTCTAAGCTATGGTAAATAAAAGACAGTGACAGGATACTACAATAAGCAATTGTAATTCATAAAACAACATGGGCATCATCATCTTAAAATTACCTTTTCATCTTATCTTCACTGGTTTAGGATGTGGAGCCTATTTTATACAATAACCCTCTAAATTTTATGTCAGGAGTGAAACACTTTTATTCTTTAAAATGTGTTCTCATTTTTGTCTATTCAGCCAGAATTCTACCACTCAAACATTTTTGCGAAGCCATCAACCTTGTGGGCATTCTGCACTCTGTTATTTAGTGATTCGTGGGTTACAATTTCTTATATTGTGCAATATATATGCTGTCAGGAGTGAAACACTTTTTGTTGTCATTTTGCAAGATTGTGCTCACAATTTTAGCTAAAAGTTAGTGAACATGAATTTTAAATATAATTTGGGCACTGCTTTACCATTTAGAATAGTTTTTATCCATCCTAATTAAGAAATCTAGATGATATTCTGTAAAACTTAAAATTTAAATGTCACACTTTGGTCACATTTTTTTTAAACCTGCCCTCCAATATTTTATATTTTAGAAATTATTTTCCTTGTGAATATCTTAATGAGTCGTAATAGAACAATCGTGATTGATGGACTAACGTTCCTTTGTGAGCTGATCTTTTCAGCTTTCATACCTTTACAATTTAAATCTTATGAATAAAAACCCAAGTGATCATGGTAGACACTACAACCCTTTGAGTGCCATACATAATGTAATGCTTAGTCTTGTCATACTACAGCCATGAACGATTTTACGACAACAGGAAACTGTATAGTCGTGGATGTATCTTAATGTAAAGCAATGGTTGCCCTAGGTAGCTCCGAAAGCATGGAGTAGATGTGCATGTACCTAATTGCAAGAAAGTTGTCCCATTCTGTTTCAACTCGTTTACCCGAATAACGAAACTAAAAGAATACATGTTCTGTCAAGACTTATCATGAGCTCTTTAAAGAGACAATTATACTAATTTGAGTTATCTCGCATTTTGAAAAGTTTATATTTATACACAATATATTTGAGACAGTGTGGGATTTTAGCATATTATTATTTCATTTTGAGAAATCAATGTCATTTGCATATATGCATGAAGTACATGCATGTCATTTTTTTTAGATTTTCTAAGCCATTCCTTAAGATGGATCTGTAAACAAGAATAAGAATCATTACCAATTTACATGATTTAATGAGAGAACTGCATGAAGTACATGCATGTCGTTTTTTTAGACTTTCTGACTAATCCATTCCTTAAGAGAGAACTGCGTCTCATTCCGTTAGTTTTAATTTGTTGTTGTTTTCTTCTTGCTGATATATGGTATATCTATTCAAAAGAATCATAAAGACTTATTGCTTGAAGACTTTAAGAATACACAATACATAGTCGATGTACAAAATGGGTCTTAAAACAGTGAGAGTATAGATTTAGATCAATTCTGGCAATAACTGAATTGACATTGTATTTGCAATGAACACACTGTTTAAATTAAAACATTGCTGAAGAAATTTTCCGAAATATGGTGTCTGACAAAAGAAAAATACTTTTGGAAAATTATTGAAAAGTCATACGAGCAAAATATTCTAATAAAATATACTAATACATTTGATGTGATTTGAAAGGCAAAAACAATTCAGAGTCAGATGTAGAAGTGCCTAGGAATCAAAATCGTTCAAATTTAATTAAGTTGAGTTGTATCTTGTCATTTCTGTTCTATTCCCAATAAATGTGAATAACCATTAGTATAAGTATCCCGATACAATAAAAAAATGGACAGGGTTTCTCTGTGAATTTATATAGATGTCTTCATTTAATTGTCTTGTCAGAACAATTTATAGAATCAGCCAAATCCCATTCTTACTGTACTAGATTAAGCAGGAATGGTTGTTTTGCTGTTCCAAAGGTAGGGACCCATGAAAGAAAGTCATTTTCTTACATGGGTTATAGCCTTTGGAACCACTTACCAACGACAATCAAAAATGAATCGTCAATTTCGTCGTCAAAAACATTCAGAATCAGATGCAGAAGTGCCTCGGAATCAGAGAATGTAAAATCGTTCAATTTTAATCAAGTGTAGTTGTATATTGCCATTTCTGTTCTATTCCCAATAAATGTGCATTGTCCATACCTTTAGTATAAGGTATCCCGATACAATGAAAACATGAACAGGGTTTCTCTGTGAATGTATATAGATGTCTTGTAGGTAGGGAAACATTTGCATACTCTTTCTTTAAGATTAATGCTTTTGGTGGTATCTTACCCAGGTTATCAAATGCTTGTTAATTTCAACCCTCTTAATTTATTTTTTTGTCTTTTTCATCGAGTAAAGTTTCTTGTAAACAGTATATCTTCAAGACCAACTATGAACCGGTATTAACAGTTTAATCAAACATGGCTTTTTTCGTTTATTTATTTATTTTTTTTATTTCTATTAATTCAGTATATTGTAATGGTGCGGAATGCTCAGATACACGATATCTACATTCAATGCTGACCGTACATAATAATTCCTTTTAAGCTACACACATTTCGTAGGTCGGATCTGTGTGTAAGATTAACATGTAAGAATTCCGAAATGAAAATTCTGCTTTACGAGCCAACGTTCTATTTGCGATTTGGGTGATGTTTACATTCTATATTTGGATGTAGATCATGGGATCACGTCTTCAAAATTAGGAAGAAGCCATAGGAATTAATGATATAAATTCAAAATGGTACTTTAACCCACACTGGCAACTTTTATTATTCAATGTCAGAACTGTGTATATCATTACACAGAGGGGATGGTCGTCTTTTGAAATAATAAAACTGTTTTAATCATATCATCTGGAAAAGTTTCGAAAATGCTCCAAGACTCTCAGATTTATAGAAATGTTTATAATAGAGTAATATAACGTTTTGAAGATATCTGGGATTTGTAAGAATTGAAATACCAAAATAAAGTACATGATAATTATTTCCCTTTGAAAAGTCCAGTACCTTAGTACCAGTATTTATTGTCACTTTCAATATGCCATCTTGTGGCCATTTCCCAATTGATAAACACTGTAGATCAATGTAAAATCCAAATAAATATCAAAATGGGTTATTAAATGAATAGAGGAATGATACACAAATATTACACTTTAGCCACATTTTCTACAAGTAGAAATAAATAGTAATAAGGGAATTAAGCCAGCTATCATTTTCAATAGGACGTCTGGCGGCCATGCCGGATTTCTATGTACACCAGACAAATCAAAGTGCGAATTTAAGAATAAAAGTAGATTTACCTTATCAATTGTGTTTAAATACATGAATTCTATTGGCCAAGTAAAATAACGTAGAAAAAACGTGATTTTCAAGATGGCGTCCGGCAGCCATCTCTATTTTAGCATAGTTTTGTTATCTAAATGCTATATTTATTAATGGATTTCGATTCAGCACACCAAAGAACCCTTAAATAGGCATTTTTGGCTTCAATTTAGGACAATTTGACAAAAAGTTGATTTTTCCAGATGCGTTTGGCGGCCATCTGGGATTTTTGCGAATTGTGGGAGTTGCCCAAGGTTGCCATTCTGGCAACCAAGCTAGATCTGCTCTAGAGCACATATACAATGCAAAGAAAAAATAAAACTTCATTGTACTCGACATTGCAAGGTTGTCATATAGGGCATGTAGCAGCGTCAAATGGACTAATGTGTTAAGCGGTTCATGCAATAGTGTGATTAGGATTATAGAATTACATTCATTGTACAACGATGTACCTAGAGTCAATAAAGAATTTTGTACTTGTACTTGTTTATAATCTAATATTCTGTGATTAAAAAACAAAAACGCAGCTTTTTATATATATTTTAAACAAAAACAACAGATAATAATGCCGTGTAATACAAAATTGTTTGATAGGAAAAGAAGTTCCAGCAATGTCATCTTACTGAGCTCTGATATGTCATTCTATGATCGCCTTCTCTGTTCCAGGACGTGTGTGCCAGACATGGCGCTCACTTGGTTCACATAAACAATCCAGATGAAGCAAACTTCATACGAAACACGCTGGACAGCTTCCAGTATGACCCAGGTTAGAAAGGTTTATAGATATAAATGAATGATGAATTAATAATACCACGTAGGTAAATTTATAATCTCGGGTAATCAACCAATTACTTTTTTGTAACCGTGTTGCAATTCGAGGTGCGATTACTCGACTTTATACCAATTGCAAACTAAGTACAGTAAGAATGCTTAGAGCTTATCGTAAATCAAAAATCGAAGTCTTTATCTTAATTGCTTTACCAATATGTATGTCTACGGCGCATTTTCATCTACGAGATCGTAAATAAATGTGCAGTCGGCTAAAACATGGTATTCGGAAAAAAAGTTTTTTAATGTTAAATATGATTTTCTGAAAAAAATATAGCCTAAAATATATTTACAAAACATTCCTATTATGAGGTAAGACTAGTTTTTGATGTCCAATTTTTTTCATGAGTCAATCTTTTATGATCATTGAGAAATTATTGTATATATGTACTCAGAAAATGTCCATTTTTGGGCGTTATATTGTCTCACCAAAATAATTTAAGAATTCAAGGTACATGTGATGAATCATATTTGATTGTTTCCAAACAACTTTATTTTGATTTGATAAAACAGTTCCTAAAGGCCCAGTCACACTACACATTGGCGGATCCAGGATTTTTTTCCAGGGGGGGGGGGGGGTCAAAGCCCAAATGATGGCTTTTATTAAGAAGTTATATAGTCAAAATTCAATTTTCAGCCAATTCCAGGGGGGGGGGGGGCCTCTGGATCCGCGCATGCTACAGCGTATAGAGCCAGCGTATGAGTAACGTATCGTATATTTCGGAAAATTATCCATACGCACAAGTTTTCAGCATATGATGTTTTCTTAAGATCAAACAACGGTTATGAAAACAAAATTCCTAGCGTACTGCCAACGTATGAGTAGCGAACTCACTGCGTATTCCGACTTATGAGTAGCGTACATCAGCGTATCTTTCACGTATGAGAAACGAGTGTGGAACGTCAACCCGTCAACCTAACGCATGATGGGTGTACACTAAAGCGGGTATAAAAAGTGTTTCTGGAGGCATGTGCAGAAGTTCCTGGAGTACCATACCTTCATTTCTCAAAACACCATTAAACTGGCCATATTCATTGAAAGTAAATTGAAACCTAATAGTAAGAAGAAGAAGAAGAAGAAGAAGAAGAAGAAGAAGAAGAAGAAGAAGAAGAAGAAGAAGAAGAAGAAGAAGAAGAAGAAGAAGAAGAAGAAGAAGAAGAAGAAGAAGAAGAAGAAGAAGAAGAAGAAGAAGAAGAAGAAGAAGAAGAAGAAGAAGAAGAAGAAGAAGAAGAAGAAGAAGAAGAAGAAGAAGAAGAAGAAGAAGAAGAAGAAGAAGGAAGAGGAGGAGGAGGAGGAGGAGGGGGAGGAGAAGGAGAAGGAGGAGGAGGAGGAGGAGGAGGAGGAGGAAGAGGAGGAGGATAAAGTCTTCTTTTTCTACTTCTTCTCCTCTTCCTTCTACTTCTTCTCCTCCTCCTTCTACTTCTACCCCTCATTCTTCTCCTTTTCTTCTTCTTCTTCTTCTTGTTCTTCTCCTTTTTCTCCTTTTTCTCCTTTTTCTGCTTCTTCTTCTTCTTCTTCTCCTTCCTTTTCTCCTTCACCTATTTCTTCTTTTCTCCGTTTTCTTTTCCTTCTTCTTCTTCTTCTATTTCTTCTTTTTCTTTTTCTTCTTCGTCCTCTGTTATCTTCTACAGCTTCTTCCGTCATTATTATCATTATCATTTTTCATGTGTAGCATTTAAACTGCTAATTCTAATGAATTATTGTGGTGTTGCAGCACTGAGACCTCCACATTTGCGTTGCTGATATTCAACGTATAAGAAGCGTACTCGGCGTATGAGAAACGTACATTCAGCGTACTCGACGTATGAGTAACGTATGTTTAGCGTACCTCTAGCGTATTCAGCGTATGAGAAACGAATGACGAGCGTAAAATTCATACGCTGGCATACGCTCAAAATTTTTGTGCATGTTCAAAAATTATTTTGGCCCTCAGCGTACATCAGCGTATACCGACGTACTCCAGCGTATGAGTAACGTATACCAACGTACGCCTAGCGTATCTCCAGCGTATATCAGCGTATGCCCAAAAAAGCCCTACGTTACTCATACGCTGGCTCCATACGCTGTAGTGTGACTGGGCCTTAAGGTAAGTTTTGGTAGTCTACTGTACCCATATTTTTAGAAGTGTATCTCAGAAAATGGGACATGTATAGACCCTAGCTTGAATATTTAGTGTCCGTAACAAATTGTTACAATGGTGATTTTTCAAAGGGTCCATTTACAACAAAACTTCAATAGTCTAGAATATTACAGCTCTCAATATGGTAGCCTAAATGAAATCTGTTTCATGTTCACATAAGCTCAGGACTTTTTATTGCACTGTAAAGTGTTACGGACACTACACAATTAAAAACGCAGCCAAATATCTGATTAAAGAATTCAGATCAATTTTGTATTTTAAAACAAGTTTAAATTCTTTTCACTAATGGCTGCAGAAACTATTCACATACCAGTTTTAATGATTCAAGTAATGAACTTTTGATATTGGAATCTTACTTTATGCCTTGAAAGCTAGAAGGGTGGGTTAACCTGGTGAGACACTTTGTTTCCGAATACCTTGTTTTAGCCGAGTGCATTCCCGAACAAGATTCTTTCCTCATATACCGTGATGTCTGATATTTTACTTTGAGATTTACTTTTATCTTGTCGTTTACAACAGCAGACCTGCCTAAAAAGTCCATTCAAGATTCCTTTTAATCTATTTTGACAGCTTCAAGTTCGATCTACGAACATGTTGTTTATATAGGCTTAACGGACAGACAGACGGAAGGTGTGTTTAGATGGGAGGATGATCAAACCCGAGCTGTTTTCACAGGTAAACGATTTTTCACAAATGACTTGCCTTTGTTGTGTAGATACGAAATACGCAGAATTTTAACGTTGATCGTAACAATTCAGCCTATTCCTAAGTGTTAACTTATTATGGTTTCTGTTGCTTCCGAACTGTGTACGTTATCGAAACGTTCAGAAAGGAAAGTCGTAAGGTGTAATTACGGAATTTTCGAACATTATACCGACGACATATTATTCATAACCTGAAGCAACGGCATTTTGAAGATGGGTGTCCGAATAAATAGGTCAATTACTGCAAAGAACATTGTGTGGGCATCAAAGACTATTTTCAGTTTTGCTAGAATGATGAGCAATTGTAATCATGTGTCAGGCTTAAGGAAGAAAAATGACGTAACTATGCTTTTACTAAATAAGCTATTGTTACGACAATTTGAACGTTACAGATGACATATTCTTCATAACCTGTAACAACGATATTTTACAGATTGGTATCTGAATAAACAAGACAATTACTACAATGACGATTGTGTAGGAATGAAAGAACGATTTCAGTTCCGTTGGAATAGTGAGTTATGTTCTTCGGTGCCTGGTTTACGTACAAAAAATTTCGTAACTACAGCTTGTAAGCTGTAGTTACGACAGTTTCGTACGTAACCAATGATATTTCGTTTCAGATTGGTATCCGAATAAACCGGACAATTACTACAATGAAGACTGTGTGGGAATGAAGGGCTATTTTCAATTTCGCTGGAATGATGAGCAATGTTACCCACACGATGAAAGCAGGGGACTTTGTGAAAAACCAGCAAGTAAGCCCCTATCATTGCCATTTACATGTATTTCTGATATTTGCTCTCTCGAGACAAAAGATGGAAGCAGTGGAGTATTTCTTAAAACATGGTCCTGACTTTATAAATCAGTTTAGATTACAATTAATATTATAGAGAGTAAACATTAAAAGCACAACACAACCGTCTACGCAAAATCTTAACGTTGCAATTGGCGTTCGCTAGTTTGATGTTACATTTTAGTGCCGCAATACCTTGCGCGACGTCTGACATTTCTCCTACCAAATAGATCTACGTATGAAACTATTAGTATTTTTAATCTTCTGGGAACTCGATATCCACGTAAGAAATATTTTTTGATAAATATTGAATGTATTGTATTGTCACACTGTATATGTATATGTTTTGTCATATTTACTTATTTGTTATGGCCAAACGTAATTACCTTTGCCGAATTTTGCCAATAAATAAAGTTCAAAGTTCAAGCTAAAAATGATTTAGTAGAAATTTGGAAAAACGGTTCTTTGTGGTATTTGAGTCCGCCATGGATCCAGTTCAGCCTGTGTATACCACTGGAAAAGTGAGCAATGTAACACCCAAGCTGAAACTTTGTGAAAACTATTTATCTTACCTGAACCTGTTCGTATAAGTTCTAATTGACTAAAATCATAAAAACGCATACTTTTATGTTGAAGTGACTGTCCCCAAAATGTCGTGTAATTCTGGGAAATTTCAAATTTTGATTCAAATGTATCGAAGCACTTTAAAGTGACATTTCAGATTTTTTTGTCATAAATTTTACTTTTATTTTTATCTGAAAGAGCACATTTCCTTATGAGAATTCTGACCATTTTAAGCCAAAATATTGCGCCGTTTACGAGAAATTTATATTTTTATGTTAAAATTGAACAAATTGTTGTGGACAATAGTTAAGATTTATATAGAATTTGTCATTTCTGTCTCAACTTTGAATGCGTATTTTTCGCTTATAAATAACAACTTCAAAAAACTGATAGCATTTCTAGGCATTAGAATCAACAATCTTTGCATCAAGACATACTTTTAAAAAATGAAATAAATGTGAAATGCCACTTTAAATGTTATTGCATGGGCATGTCGGTGAACACATAGCATGGTGAAACTGGTGTCAACTTATGAAAAATGAGTTGATGGTCGGTTCATATGAAATATGGAAAATGATAGATTTCGTGCATTTTTATGCATTTTGGTTCAATGCGGACAAATGACAACGATTATAAGTTGAAGTTGCCCCCTCATGCTTAATGTTCTTCTCTAGATGATCTATAATCGTCGTGATTTTTTTTTTCACCCAAAACCTCCTAACTGCAGCTTGACACAAGCTGCAGTTAGGAGGTTTATGTTGAAAAGCATTATCTTCTGTATTTCCCAAGCCATGGTTCCCAAGCCAACATGCCAACCAGGATGGGGAGAATTCCAAAATTCCTGTTATTCTTTCTACGCTGGTCAAGCCGTAAACTACTCGACTGCAGAAGTAGGTATTACCGGTTTCTTTAACATGTTATTGGCCTTTATGTCAACCAGGATGTCGACATGAGCAATTTCTTTCCTTTTCCCAGTATATTTCAATAATAGTTGTCTTTGATAAGTTTCAAAACGGTCAAATATCAACTTTCTCGAAGCCGAACAGAATCGGATGAGTCGAACTCCGGATATGTCGAGATATTTAGACGGCCCCTCTGACTTCGACACAACGACTGTCGACTGTATATCACAAAATATAGTGAAAACGATGGCGCACTTTTAATTATTCTTATTTATCGTTATCATTATTTTAATCTATAAACGATTCAAAATCTTTCACTAATGAGGGACTAGACCGATGATGGAAAACGGGAGGCAGGAGGTATATTTGACTATTTATAGAAACAACTTATACATTGAGGCTATCCAACCTAAATTAAACCAAAACACCGTAAACCATTAAAGCTTTTTCTTTTATTATTTTTCATTTAAGTACATTTTCCCGTGTAAGCAACATAACAAAGAAAACTCGTGGCTTGGTGGTTTTTATGGCTTGTTTAATCGAAAAGCGTTCAAAACATCAAGGTCAATGTCTGATGCTTTTAAAAGGGGTACGACATCAGATTGCATAATTACATAATTAAATTAAAAAAAAAACAACGTAAAATGTGCTTTTCATCTTTAAAGAAATATAAACAAATATACTTAGGCAAAGAATGAATTGAATTGAGGAATTTTACCAAAATTTCATCGTGAGATCTCTACTGTCACATAGTCGGTAGGTCTACAACATCTTTTTTTAAGAAACGTGGCAAGCGCATTCGATTCGTTTTTAAAGGAATCTACTGACCAGTATGAATGGTGCTCGTTATAAAGCTTTCCACTTGAGATATCGCTTCGTTACGTCCTTATTTTGATTTCACATACGTCGTAGCGTCGTTTAACTAAATATTTATGTTTCTTTTTTGTTATTTTATTGCCATTTATTTCAGGATCATTGTCAAGCACTGGGTTCCCACCTGATACATGTCAACACATATAAAGAGGGAATGTTCCTGAAAAATACTGTACAGTCCATAAATATACCACAGGGTATTGTATGAAATGAGTTTAAGTTATGCCTTTAGTATATTTCTCGTTGAAGTCGACCTTGTAGAGACGGGACACTTTTTCCGCCCTTTCTTTCTGTTTATACATGTATATTTTGTATATTACATGTAACATATCCTTAAGTAACATGATATAGAAAGTAAGTGAATATATCTGTGCTCTATTCGGCTAAATCGGCTATCTGTCCTTAACCGAGACACATGCAGACTTGCATCCATCAAATTTTAATGAATAAAATTGCGTTTATACACATAATTTAATTCTTATTCGTGCATTCATAAATACCTGTAGTATTATTTACATTTATCTTTTCTTGAATTGCATCCTCTATCTACAGCTCACTGGTGGATCGGTCTGTCAGATCAAGGCCACGAAGGAACCTTTCTCTGGACCGATGATTATTCCAGACCCACATTTACCGGTAACAAGTTAAGCCTTTCCTAAACAAGATCTGGTTTTGATGTCCCTGGAATCAAACAATTAGGAAAGCAATGATGCAAAATATAAAAGTGGAAAATGCTTATAACATCGAAACTTGGAAATGTGTCTATGGCAATACATAGCTATTGAAACGAATGAGAAGTCAAAAATTTAAGTCTCTACATTGCGCCTAAAACTAATCGATGTCCTTTACTTTTGAAATTAGTACATTTGACGGGCACGGGCAATTAAGAGAAGCAAGTATTTAACATTTCTTTTAAAAGTTGACCCGAGTTCTTATTAGTTCTCTTTCATGTTGTCAATTCTTATTTTGAAGCATATTCTTACGTCAATGTGTTTGACTGGAACATTATATCTTTGTTTCTAGACTGGAACCCGGGCGAGCCAAATAACATGAATGGCAACGAGAACTGTGTGTCTATGGATTACTATAAGGCTTACAGATGGAACGACGATAAATGTACCTATCTGAAATATTTCATATGTGAGATGTCTTAGGTAATAAAATGTTTATATACTGTAGATTTTGTGTTATACCTACCTTTTGGACCAATGAAATTGCAGTATATTTTAAAATTTCGCCGCTGAATTTCGCATGAACAAGACTGCCGGCTAGTTTATGTGACGTCTATACATAGCCACGCCCCCGTCTCCAATGAACCAAAAGCGTACACTTATTCAGATAGAGTCTGTATAGTAGATTCTACTACACGATATAAATATTCAATGTGCTGCGCGCATTTGATTGTTTATTTCGCGTAGAATCTACTATACAGCCTCTATCTAAACATCTCTTCTAGTTTTTGTTTGATTTGATTTAAGACCGGTTAGTTTCAAGTTTTTGTATGTTTGGCTAATTAATTTCATTACGCTACTGTAGATTCTTCACTCATTCTACAAAAAAGTCCACAATTACTGAAATTCTATGTCCCCCACTAGTAATAAATTCATCGGAAGGTTTTTGTTTTTGTTTCTTTGCTTAAGATTATACAAAAGACACCTTGTAGGTATTTCAAGCATGATATAAGACCAGGAACTATTTTTTCTCCTTAAATTCTACATTTCTTTAGCTTATTTTCCACGAATTTTGGTTGTCCCTGCACTGGTGCAATTCAAAATCAGCTTAATTTTAACACAGTTTAATCTATATTTGCCTCGATTATCTTTCTATTCTTTCCCAAATATATTTTCCTGTAGTCTGATTAGTGTTTCGTGGGAATGCAGGACTAAACTTTTTTGAGATAAAGGTTTTTCTGATGTCCCGATTTCCAGCGTAAGTTATATATAACGCTACTTTAACTGATAGTAAAACACAACATGATGTGTTCCTAAGGTCAAAACGGTTTTTAGTGGTAGGTTAGATATCAACGTAAACAGAAACACACACAAAAAGATCAAGCTTATTAACATTTTCGAATAAAACAACATCAAAGTTCAAAAACAAGAATCCCCCCATTTTTTTCATAAGATACGTTACGGCTTAAACCTACTTTTATTTCGAATCTTTCACCATTTTTCATACACGTGATATACTAAATGATTCCAAACCTTCTTTAGAAAAAAAAATTTGCAGCGTAATTAACCAGGGAGCTTTATTCCTGGTGAATTTCTTTAAAAACTAATTTATGAATAAGATACGTTACGATAAGATACGTGACGCTCGACTAAGTCAGGGCAACAAAAAACTAATGTGATCAAATTAGACTATCCACTTGGACTTCTTTTCGAACATAGTACACTTTGGACAAAGAATAGACATCCATCTTAATGAAATCACCATTTTTATACAATAAATGAAAGAAACCAATACAAAACAACCATATGTATTCCAACGCCCTCCAAAGGAAGACAAGCTATGGAAAACTTCTGATAATATTCTTTGTAGAATCGTTGATCCAGTTGGCACACAAAAGCGCATGTGTCATTTAGTAATAATTCACGAAGTCCTTGAATTATTTGAAACAATAAAACAAATGAAATCATAAGATACGTTACGAACCATTTTGATTGCACTGTTTTCAAAATAAGTGCTGCATTGGCTAGTTTTACTATAGTATTTTATCATGTTATGTATATGTTTAAATGGCAATTGTTGCAAAGAGATTAGAAAGGGTATTTGGTGCAATTATCCTTTACCATTGACATAATTAAGCATTTCGAATATATTGGTATCTTGTTTAATCCTTATTTCTCGGACTGTCTTCTATAATTCAAGCTTGAAACCAGTGCATTTCTAACCAACGCCTAAGCCTACAGATATTCCTTTCACTTTTCACCAAAAATATACGAAATGTGATAATGTATGCATGTTCAAAAGATAGATATTTTGTGTTGAAATAAGATACGTTATGGCATGGTTCCTTACCTTGTGGCAATCACTAAGGCTAAATAAATTAGAATAAGATAATTTTTGTGTTATAATTCAATTGAGTGGTATCTTATCTTTATATTTTCAGCAGAAGTTCATTATATTTCATACAAGGTCTATTAAATTCATTCAAAACAAACAAAAAATAATGAGAGAAACCGTATATCCTTTAAATACGAACTTTAAGGCCTTAATATTTTTATAACAAGTCAATAAATCACCATTTTCTCGCAATACAATAAATTCTTGATCTGGTGGAAACCTAATATGAATCGTCATCCAACACCAATAGACAAAAGTAATGTGTAAACAGGAAAACCAAACACCATAACGTATCTTATTATGCATAGACGTCACTGTGTTTGGATCCAAAAATTGAAAAAATCCGGCTTTGTTTGGGTACGCTAAAATTGAATTCTCTAATTTCAACAAATATTTTGCAAGAATAAGTCAAAAACTAAGTCTTTCAGAATGGTCGGGTTTTCAGATTTTTAATATTTCTAATTGTGGACTTTTTTGTAGAATGAGTGTCTTACTGAAAACAAGCTTATAGTCACGCAGTTCTTATGACAAGAACGAATTCTTAACAAATAACAAAATAAAAAAAAAAAAAGAGAAAAATCGGAAATACATTACAAAACGATTAACAATATAGGCCTACTATCTTTATTTGCAGGTCCAACGTGCTGCTGGATTGACAGAATGACAAGCTGAATAATGCTGTCTTTGATCTGTTAGAACAGCATAGTAAATAAATCACATGCGTACTTATGGCATGTCGTGCTATCGTATTTAGCATTCACTCATTTATTATAATATCTAGCATCTGTTATTTTCCTTTCATCACTGCCATTTCATAAATTGCTTTTGTGGTAAGGTAAGTATATATGTTGTGCCTTTTCTTGGTTTTGACCAATTTTGAATTTGGGCAAAGTTCCGTGCCCAGATTCGAAACTATGCATGTCATATATTTTGAAATCGGTTAAAAATCAAGAATAGGTACTACAATTTTAAAGGGTTATTTGAACCAAGGCCTATTGCATTGACTTTTATCATGTATAGAAGTGCGTCTTGCAGGGAAAAGGTGCTATATGTGAAGAACTTTTCCGAAATCAGATTAACAGAAAGAGCCTGCGGACAGCTATGTGTATTTGGTAGCAAAATTGGTTGCAAGTTGACAGAACGTTCCAACGAATGAACGGTCGAGCAGAACGTTTTTGTTATGTTTAATGAAAGTAATAAGGGGCATTGACAGCCTTAAAACGTTGGGGACTCACGTGAATTAACCGTTTCTACAATTTTGTTAAAACGGCACTGATTTTAATTTGGCATGAAGCAGAGAAGGCGGAGAAATGATACGGATTTATTGGATTTTATAAGCAGTCGATGAAAGGTTATTGGTGATCAAACACAATTTTGTTTGCTATTCAATGACTTTGTCGTACAGATTTTTTGCAATTCTTGTTGCTGTTGTGTCACGTGATTCTCTCCCGTGCTTATGTGCCTGTGCTTGCGTGTGTATGTGGATCAAATATTTCTCATTTTGCTTTTATTTCATCTACGGTATTACAAATATATGACAACTCATTTAAAAAGATTGATCTAAATTTCGGTCATCTATCTGATGCTTATCGTTGGTGGGAGATCAAAATCTCGTAACTTCAGCTTGAATAAGCTGGAGTTACGAGGTTTTGACCTCTCACCGAGATTATATTGCTTTTTATAGCATGCCTACATTCTAATTTTTCCATGTTTGCTTTTCATGCAAGGTCATTTTGGCTTATCTTGACAGAAATTTAGTTCACATGTACACATTAACCATTTTAAATGTGTCACATATTGGCAACAAACTAAAAAATATTATTTGTTAATCTATATTAAGAAATGTACATACTAGCTCGTTACATTTTTCTGACACATTAAAGTTCCTCCAGGTCGTAAAAATGTTATCAGAGGATACAATTTAGTAGCAATTTCTTGTAGCAAATGTGTTTTTCCCTTCGGCATTTGTAAAATCACAAAACTTGGAAATGTGTGGTTTTGCTTGATAAAGGATAGATATGTCGCACTATAAACTTCATTCAGTTTATTGAATCAAAGGACTGTTTACTTATCAGGATATTTAGGATAATTTAGAATATTAATCAAACAGTATATTTAGGATAATTTAGAATATTAATCAAACAGAATTTCTTGGAATTTTACCGAGACTGTTGTACTAGTACATTCACACTTGTTTGCAAATTTTGGTCTATGAAAATTTGTTCAATTATTTGTCAGACAAAGGGATTATCTACTACCTTTATATTTGCTTAATATACGTTATAATTTTTAATCAGCTTAGAAATAAGAAAAGGCTACTATCCCGACTTTGTTTCTTACGTACTAAACAAAGTGGAGATAGCACTCCTACTTTACGAAGTATTATCAATATCATCATGTTTCTTTTTGCGTATTGTAATCATCATTAGATATCAAACATTTCGTCTGATTTCTCCTACAACTTCGTCATTATACGTTACAATGGAAATTGACGCGAATTTTCAGATTTCACAAATCCGGTTAAACTTGTCAAATACCGTTTCCACAGATATCGACGAAGTTGTATGAAGTGTTTAATATCTTATGATGGATAGAATCAGAAAGACCACGAGTAACGTGTTTGCGTTTTTTTTTTTTTTTTATCTTTTATACACTTTATGCTATTGCAAGACACTCATTTGTGATTATGGATTTAGATCAGCATAATGTGCATGTCCATTTAGATCAAGATCCATGCTGCTCTCAAATAGATAATCCGTTGTCTGAAGTAACTTTTGCAAAACAGTATGGATTTTGGCAAGAGTATACCTCACGATAAATGAACTGGCAGAGCATCCCAGCCTTTTGGCTAGGGCTGCTCTGCCAGATCAATTATCGTGAGCTATACCTTTGTATAATCATGGTCCGAGTTATTCTTTGTAAACTATGTATGCATGTAACTTTGGTACGGTTTTGTTGTAACTTTAAAATATTTTTTAGCTTCAGCTATAGTGCATGATGTTTGTTTAGTCTAGTGTTGTAATGCCATGCCCTGGTTTCTCGAAAAAAAAACAACACAAAACAACTTAGGTACATAGGCCTACTCATGAGTACATGCTCTGCTTCAATGGAATACTCTCCAACGTTGAAGGGTATTCGATTGAAGTTCGTGTGAATTTTATGTGATTTGAGTGCGGTGCTCAGATTTGAGTCTGAGAAAGTTCTTAAGTTTTTTCGAGAAACCGGGGCCAGACTATTCATAGGTGATGTACCTCAATTCCATTATGAACTTGCTACAAACCGCCGTGAAAAGGTTATTAGAGATCAACGTGGATCTTGATCAGACTGTGCGTATGCACAGGCTGTTCAAGATCCATGTTGGTCTCAAAAGCCCTCAAAGACCTTTTCCAGATTCATTCATATGCTCATCTATATTGCTTGCTTAATTTCAATATTAATTTTTATATTCAATGTTGAATTTGCTAATTAAGTTGTTACAATTTTGTATGCTGCATACATGTTTGCTTATAGGGCATGCGAGTGCTTTTTTATGTATATTTTTTTATTTCTTTTATCTGTGGACATATCATATACTCGTATGACATTGCTTGTGTATATGGGGTAAACAATGATATTCTTGTTCTAATTTTTCAGAAAATGCTCACAATTTGGTCTCGCGTAATGAAAATGTGCAATTTACAGAATGAAAAACAGATCTGAATTTTTTCGGGTCGTTATAAATCACGACGTCATATGCCGAGCATTTTCATCATACTTTCTCTTTCATCTATAGCTACTTACCATACAAAAATTACATGGGATTCATTACAACCAATTATCCCTGTCACTTGAAAATAAATATAATTTTCCAGCAGAAAGATATATCTGCTTTACAACAAAAAATCTCGTATCTGCAGCTTGAAACAAGCTGCAGGTATTAAATTTTTGTTGAAAAGCGACGATGTAATTAACGTATTTTTTTTAAAAAAATATATAAGTTCATTTGTAAATTGGCGGGTTAGGTCTTAAATTGACTAGTATAAGGCATCTGCAAATACAAACATAATATAGATCTAGAATGGATGATTACTCAATTTTGCTGCTTTTCTTTTTCTTTTTCACCAGCACAAATCGTGGTAACGTGCCCGACTGGATGGTTATTATTCCGAATCTATTGTTACTTGTTTAGTGCATCGCATCAATATAGCCTACGAAGTTTCCAGGTAAATCATGTATTTTTATACCCCCGCAAACGAAGTTTGGAGGGGGTATACTGGAATCAACCTGTCGGTCCAGTGGTTGGATGGTTGGATGGTTGGATGGTTTGTTGGTCTGTCTCCAAAACATTGTCCGGACAACTCCTCCTACACTTGTGAACCGATTTAGTTCATACTTGGCACAAGTGTTCATTGTGACCTGTAGATGTGCAAGACGCAAATTTCACGGAAATCAGACCGCTACTTTTTGAGTTATGGCCCCTGATTTGACCAAAAAATGCTTGTCCGGACAACTCCTCCTACCGTTACTGTCCGATTTGCTTCATACTTGGCACAGGTGTGCATTAGGACCTGTAGATGTGCAAGACGCAAATTTCACGGAAATCTGACCATTACTTTCTGAGTTATGGCCCCTGATTTTACCAAAAAATGCTTGTCCGGACAACTTCTCCTACAGTTACTGTCCGATTTGCTTCACACTTGGCACAGGTGTGCATTAGGATCTGAAGATGTGCAAGACGCAAATTTCACGGATATCGGACCGCTACTTTTTGAGTTATGGCCCCTGATTTGACCAAAAAATGCTTGTCCGGACAACTCCTCCTACAGTTACTGTCTGATTTGCTTCATACTTGGCACAGGTGTGCATTAGGACCTGTAGATGTGCAAGACGCAAATTTCACGGAAATCCGACCATTACTTTCTGAGTTACGGCCCCTGATTTGACCAAAAAATGCTTGTCCGGTCAACTCCTCCAACAGTTACTGTCCGATTTGCTTCATACTTGGCACAGGTGTGCATTAGGACATGAAGATGTGCAAGACGCAAATTTCATGAAGATCGCACCATTACTTTCTGAGTTACGGCCCCTGATTTGACCAAAAAATGCTTGTCCGGTCAACTCCTCCTACATTTACTGTCCGCTTCGATTCATACTTGGCACAGGTGTCCATTAGGACCTGTAGATGTGCAAGACGCAAATTTCACGGAAATCTGACCATTACTTTCTGAGTTATGGCCCCTGATTTGACCAAAAAATGCTTGTCCGCTCAACTCCTCCTACATTTACTGTCCGATTTGCTTCATACTTGGCACAGGTGTCCATTAGGACCTGTAGATGTGCAAGACGCAAATTTCACGGAAATCTGACCATTACTTTCTGAGTTATGGCCCCTGATTTGACCAAAATATGCTTGTCCGGACAACTCCTCCTACAGTTACATGTACTGTCCGATTAGCTTCATACTTAGCACAGGTGTGCATTAGCACCTGTAGATGTGCAAGACGCACATTTCATGAACAAAGCATTACTTTCTGAGTTATGGCCCCTGATTTGACCAAAAAATGCTTGTCCGGACAACTCCTCCTACAGTTACTGTCCGATTTGCTTCATACTTGGCACAGGTGTGCATTAGGACCTGAAGATGTGCAAGACGCAAATTTCATGAAGATCGCACCATTACTTTCTGAGTTACGGCCCCTGATTTGACCAAAAAATGCTTGTCCGGTCAACTCCTCCAACAGTTACTGTCCGATTTGCTTCATACTTGGCACAGGTGTGCATTAGGACCTGAAGATGTGCAAGGCGCAAATTTCATGAAGATCGCACCATTACTTTCTGAGTTACGGCCCCTGATTTGACCAAAAAAATGCTTGTCCGGTCAACTCCTACATTTACTGTCCGATTCGATTCATACTTGGCACAGGTGTCCATTAGGACCTGTAGATGTGCAAGACGCAAATTTCACGGAAATCTGACCATTACTTTCTGAGTTATGGCCCCTGATTTGACCAAAAAATGCTTGTCCGCTCAACTCCTCCTACATTTACTGTCCGATTTGCTTCATACTTGGCACAGGTGTCCATTAGGACCTGTAGATGTGCAAGACACAAATTTGACGGAAACCTGACCATTACTTTCTGAGTTATGGCCCCTGATTTGACCAAAATATGCTTGTCCGGACAACTCCTCCTACAGTTACATGTACTGTCCGATTAGCTTCATACTTAGCACAGGTGTGCATTAGCACCTGTAGATGTGCAAGACGCACATTTCATGAACAAAGGACCTATACTTTTTGAGTTATGGCCCCTGATTTGACCAAAATATGCTTGTCCGGACAACTCCTCCTACAGTTACAGTCCGATTTGCTTCATACTTGGCACAGGTGTGCATTAGCACCTGTAGATGTGCAGGACACACATTTCACGAACATCAGATCTAGACTTTCTGAGTTATGGCCCCTGATTTGACCAAATTTCAAAAAATCGGATTGGCAATTTCTAAATATGGCTCCTGATTCAACAAAAACGCTTGTCCCAACAAAGGTGGTGGCGGGGGTATTTTTATCACCTTCAGTGATAGATTTCTAGTGGCCCCTGATTTGACCAAAAAATGCTTGTCCGGATAACTCCTCCTACACTTGTGGACTGATTTAGTTCATACTTGGCACAAGTGTTCATTGTGACCTGTAGATGTGCAAGACGCAAATTTCACAGAAATCGGACCGATACTTTTTGAGTTATGGCCCCTGATTTGACCAAAAAATGCTTGTCCGGACAACTCCTCCTACAGTTACTGTCCGATTTGGTTCATACTTGGCACAGGTGTGCATTAGGACCTGTAGATGTGTAAGACACAAATTTCACGAAAATCGCACTGATAATTTCTGAGTTGTGGCCCCTGATTTGACCAAAAATGCTTGTCCGGATAACTCCTCCTACACTTGTGGACCGATTTAGTTCATACTTGGCACAAGTGTTCATTGTGACCTATAGATGTGCAAGACGCAAATTTCACAGAAATTGGACCGATACTTTCAGAGTTATGGCCCCTGATTTGACCCAAAAATGCTTGTCTGGCCAATTTCTCCCACAGTTACTGTCCGATTTGCTTCATACTTTGCACAGGTGTGCATTAGGACCTGTAGATGTGCAAGACGCAAATTTCACGAAAATCGCACTGATAATTTCTGAGTTATGGCCCCTGATTTGACCAAAAATGCTTGTCCGGATAACTCCTCCTACACTTGTGGACTGATTTAGTTCATACTTGGCACAAGTGTTCATTGTGACCTGTAGATGTGCAAGACGCAAATTTCACAGAAATCTGACCGATGCTCTCTGAGTTATGGCCCCTGATTTGACCCAAAAATGCTTGTCTGGCCAACTCCTCCTACAGTTACTGTCCGATTTGCTTCATACTTGGCACAGGTGTGCATTAGGACCTGGAGATGTGCAAGACGCAAATTTCACGAAAATCGCACTGATAATTTCTGAGTTATGGCCCCTGATTTGACAAAAAAAGGCTTGTCCGGATAACTCCTCCTACACTTGTGGACCGATTTAATTCATACTTGGCATAAGTGTTCATTGTGACCTGTAGATGTGCAAGACGCAAATTTCACGGAAATCGGACCAATACTTTTTGAGTTATGGCCCCTGATTTGACCCAAAAATGCTTGTCCGGCCAACTCCTCCCACAGTTACTGTCGGATTTGCTTCATACTTGGCACAGGTGTGCATTAGGGCCTGTAGATGTGCAAGACGCAAATTTCACGAAAATCGCATTGATAATTTCTGAGTTATGGCCCCTGATTTGACCAAAAAATGCTTGTCCAGATTACTCCTCCTACACTTGTGGACCGATTTAGTTATACCCCCGCAAACGAAGTTTGGAGAGGGTATACTGGAATCAACCTGTCGGTCCAGTGGTTGGATGGTTGGATGGTTGGTTGGATGGTTGGTTGGTTGGTCTGTCTCCAAAACTTTGTCCGGACAACTCCTCCTACACTTGTTGACCGATTTAGTGCATACTTGGCACAAGTGTTCATTGTGACCTGTAAATGTGCAAGACACAAATTTCACGAACATCGGACTGATACTTTTTGAGTTATGGCCCCTGATTTGACCAAAAAATGCTTGTCCGGATAACTCCTCCTACACTTGTGGACTGATTTAGTTCATACTTGGCACAAGTGTTCATTGTGACCTGTAGATGTGCAAGACGCAAATTTCACAGAAATCAGACCGATACTTTTTGAGTTATGGCCCCTGATTTTACCCAAAAATGTTTGTCCGACCAACTCCTCCTACAGTTACTGTCCGATTTGGTTCATACTTGGCACAGGTGTGCATTAGGACCTGTAGATGTGTAAGACACAAATTTCACGAAAATCGCACTGATAATTTCTGAGTTGTGGCCCCTGATTTGACCAAAAATGCTTGTCCGGATAACTCCTCCTACACTTGTGGACCGATTTAGTTCATACTTGGCACAAGTGTTCATTGTGACCTATAGATGTGCAAGACGCAAATTTCACAGAAATCGGACCGATACTTTCTGAGTTATGGCCCCTGATTTGACCCAAAAATGCTTGTCTGGCCAATTTCTCCCACAGTTACTGTCCGATTTGCTTCATACTTGGCACAGGTGTGCATTAGGACCTGTAGATGTGCAAGACGCAAATTTCACGAAAATCGCACTGATAATTTCTGAGTTATGGCCCCTGATTTGACCAAAAATGCTTGTCCGGATAACTCCTCCTACACTTGTGGACTGATTTAGTTCATACTTGGCACAAGTGTTCATTGTGACCTGTAGATGTGCAAGACGCAAATTTCACAGAAATCGGACCGATACTTTCTGAGTTATGGTCCCTGATTTGACCCAAAAATGCTTGTCCGGCCAATTTCTCCCACAGTTACTGTCCGATTTGCTTCATACTTGGCACAGGTGTGCATTAGGACCTGTAGATGTGCAAGACGCAAATTTCACGAAAATCGCACTGATAATTTCTGAGTTATGGCCCCTGATTTGACCAAAAATGCTTGTCCGGATAACTCCTCCTACACTTGTGGACTGATTTAGTTCATACTTGGCACAAGTGTTCATTGTGACCTGTAGATGTGCAAGACGCAAATTTCACAGAAATCGGACCGATACTTTCTGAGTTATGGCCCCTGATTTGACCCAAAAATGCTTGTCCGGCCAATTTCTCCCACAGTTACTGTCCGATTTGCTTCATACTTGGCACAGGTGTGCATTAGGACCTGTAGATGTGCAAGACGCACATTTCACGAAAATCTGACCATTACTTTCTCAGTTATGGCCCTTGATTTTACCAAAAAATGCTTGTCCGGACAAGTCCTCCTTTAGTTACGATCTGATATGCTTCATACTTGGCACAGGTGTGCATTAACTTCTTTACATGTGCAAGATGCACATTTCACAAAAATCAGACCGACACTTTCTGAGTTATGGCCCCTGATTTGACAAAAATGCTTGTCAGACAATTCCTCCTACAGTTAATGAATGATTTGCTTCATACTTGGCACAGCTATGCATTAGGACCTGTATATATGCAAGATGCAAAATTCATGGAAATCAGACCGATACTTTCTGAGTTATGGCCCCTGATTGGACCAAATTTCAATAAAATCGGATTGACAATTTCTGGGTATGGCTCCTTAATCAACAAAAACGCTTGTCCGAACAAAGGTGGTGGCGGGGGTATTTTTATCACCTTCAGTGATAGATTTCTAGTTTCATCAAAAACTTGATAAACCCTTTCCCAAACGCAAAGTTTTCAAAATTTCTATTTCAAAAGCTGCTGCGGACGACAAATGGAACCCTATTCCGGACTTTTGGGGTCCATTGGACCCCAAGGGGTATTTGAGGTATATCTACGGTGTCATTTAAAAAGCTACATCATTTATATTTTAGGTAATCTATACCAGTCCATTGATGGTTCTTGGCACAAAATATTTTCCATGTGCACTGAAGGGTTTTCATACTATAGCCGAAAAGAAGCTTGGGGTCCGAGGACCCCACATAGAATTATATAGGCAAAATTGAAGAAATGACGATGTTTTTCCATTGTAACTAAACTAGGAATGTACTCTGTTGTACACATTATTATAGGTTGTGTTTGAACTGGTGTTTTACTTACCTAAATGGTGTAGAGATAGTTTCGTAAAGTTAGTGCTTAAAAAATAAGCAAAATCTGAGATTGACAGAAGAACGAATACAGAAAATCAACAAACTGATATATATGAATAATGATTCCAAAAATGTATTATCCTCGGTCCATTAAATGTGCATGCGAAATTTCATCTTGATCTGACCTATACAGAAACAGTTATTCAACTTCAAAGTAAGAATTTGCTTCTCATGTCAATTTACCCCACCCTTTTTGTCAGCCATTATCTCCAAAAATAAGCCCCCCTTCAGAATTTTTACACATACAAATTAACGATATTATGTAACCCTGTCAATGCACAGAATTGAAGAAAATTCGTTTTTGGAGCTCTTGTTGCAACCCATCCTTACAAGACTCTATGCCTTGTGGTTTGGGAGAAAATGACTTTTTTTGTAATTTTGAACAGACAGGTAGGTGAACAGACAGACAGACAGACGAATGACAGTGTACGATCACAGTACATTATCCTCGGCACTTTGTGCTAAGGTAAGCTAATAAATCAATGTAATTTAACAATTCACATTGACACATTTTAGCATTTTGCATGCATTTTTGTAATGGGGTTCAGTGGACCCCAATTGACCTTTAACGTAAGTTTAAGTCACTGACCGGAATAGGGTTAAGATAGAATTTATGTAAAATATAGCATGGAAAATATTGAGACAAAAGGAGAAACTGCTGGTTATCAGCAGTTTCTTCTTTTGTCTCAATGTTTTCACAAGCCATTTCTATAAGATACGCCAAAACCAAGTCTTGTTTGGGAAAGGGTTAAAGCTATAGTTACGAAGTTTTGGATAAAAAATCCGATATAACAGAATGTTTAAATCTGTTACTGTTTTTAGAAGAAAATCAGCAATATCTACATATAGGGATGCATCCTTATTTATCTGTATCTTAAGGTGAAAAATTGGGTGGTAAATTCTAGTAACATAACCATGATCTTTTTCTTTCATTCAAGCTACATACTGTTACAATGCACTTTTTTATCAATTGATTTTTCAAACATCAACCACGTCCTTCGAATGCGTGACGTCTGTCCACATTCTCTGCTTTGAACAAACCGAATTCAAATCGGTCGCATATTACCAAAATTATTGAAGATTTTCTGAAAATATTGTATCACGTGATTATCCACCGTGACTTAGGCTATATCTAAGACACTCCTATCAATCGCATAAAATTTTGCTTTATACAGACCAAGGAGAGAAATTGCCCGTGTTGAGCTACATTTAGATATTATTTATTTCAGACCACTTGCCGGTACGAAGGAGGGGTTCTAGCCCACCCATACGATCAAGCTGAGGCAGATTTTATTCGTACAACACTAAAAGGTTTTGCTCATAGCCCTAGTAAGTCATGCTTTTGTTCGTCAGCGAAAAAATATATAGAAAAGTTAATATAGATCTACAGAAAAAATGACCCCTTTCAATTATCGTTTTAGTCCGTGCCTATGAGCCGCTTTCGGCGGTAAACAAAGGGTTTATGGGAAATCAACATTGTATACACACAGACACGGTTCCAATTTGTTACTAAAGAAATAGTCCAGTCAAAATAGCATAAAAGGTCAAACTAATTCCAACAGAAACCTTTTTGCGATATTTACATAGTAAGTAACCTCCTGATGAACACATAAAAAGTCCCGAAGGAAATACCTTGCCAAATGGTCATAAATGGAAATTTAAATTTCGTAATTTCAATAAATTGAAGATGACCCTACTGTTCACCGTACTTAGATATTTTGCTATGACAGAGAATGATGACGTCACAAATGTCAAAAAGTATCATAAAATTCGGATAGTTTCAACTGCGGATGGCAAAATTGACGTGTTTTAAAACGTTGGAAATTTTAACCTCGACTTACATGTAAGCATTTGTTGTATTTTGTAGCTATTCAGAGCATGGCAGGTATCAATTATATTTCCCGATAACATAAAGTATATAAAGAAATTCGTCGAAATGATAACACATGATCTCTGTTTTTGTGGCTCTGTTCGCATGAAATGTCATTTTTAAAAGAATTTTTCTATCAAATCGTCTCTAATAGACTTCTTTTATTTCATAATGCAATGCAATACATTAATTTTTTCATTTACCCAGGAAAAATCAGCATATTACATAAAATTGAAGAATTTTCGGTCTGTTCATTTTCTGTGAATTTTTAAACTACGGAAGCCTATTAGTGACAAGAAACGTAAAAATATGTAAACCTAGGGTAATTACACAGAATATTCTCACTGTGTTGTAGTTTTGGTCACATATTCAACGCTGTCATGACAGATCGGGGTTGACAATATCTCCCATGCATTAAATAATGATTCGAAGCAAGAAGACTTAAGCAATGCGTGCTCTTTGTATTGTAACTTATTCATTTCCAATATAATTTCCATCCAGGGCTGAGCCCTTGGGGGAAAAAAAAAAAAAAAAAAAAAAAAAAAAAAACACAGAAACGGTCTAACGACGTCGTTGTCGTGCTTGAAATGGTAACCACACATGTCCCCGTTCGCATTTTGCAAACGTGAAGAAGTCACTATAATTCAAGTTCTTTGATTAGTAATTTCTATCCAATTCGGTCGACAACATCGATTGCAAATGTGCTGTTGTGGGGAAACAGACAGTTTTCCGTAGATGACGATCTGTTTTAGTTGGTGTAACAATTTAGAATACATAGTAAGCTCCTGTCAGGTTCTTGTACTTTTCTTTAGGGAAAGATTTAACAAAAATACCAATAGCGTCCCAAAAATACCGTTACTATCACTGAAAATGATTATGACTTGACCTTTCGTTTTTAAGACCTAGACACTACCCACTGGTGACTTTGTGATTCATTTTCCTGTTCATAATAATGCGCACTTGTAAATCTCACCAACGGTGATAAGACGTTAAAAGAATTCATGTTTTACCTAAAACGTGTCGACAACGCACTTAATTCAGCTGCTGTCGTTGTTATTTGCTTTTCGCAGAGCGAATCTAATGTACTGTAAGGTTGATGTAAGATGGACAAAAGGTCTACTTTGAAAATATTGACGTGACGTTGACTTTTAAACATTGATGCATTAAAGCTTACGAGAATACATACCCAATTAGTCCCCACATTGTATGAAATGCATGCCACAAGAGATTTCCGACTCCCGGCCAATATTGCTGTAGATTACCATGTGAAATATCTAATGTCAAAGTAATTTGTTCGACATAATCTCGCCTATCTGAGTGAGTAAACCAAATCTGTGGCTTCACTGCAAATTTTATGGTAGACGCCGCGGGCATAAACTGGGTATCCAGACTTTGATTTATCTTGTAAAGATATTCTGCTTCGTTTTTAAAACACCCCTAACAATGTATTAGTGCAGAATACCTGTAAACATTGACTAACTCATAATATATTTTCTTACCATTTTTAGCGCGACTATTAGAAGAATAGGGGTTGGTTATTCTGGTCACCCAGGTGTCCGAGTCGGTGAAATGCTTTGATTAAGTTTCTATGCAAAAGATTGTCAAAATTATCTGTTTCTCTTAATGCTATTGCTCTGAATTTTTACACATGCCTCTGTGATCGGGATGTCAGCCTCTATACAAAGATGCATTACTCTAACATGTAATTCAGTTGATTTGTTTTATCCCTTTGGACATAGAATCATCATCATCATCATCGGTGTTTCATGTTTAACGTGCAGGTTAAGAAGCATCGTCTATGTTAGTAGGCTCCCTTCCAGGTAACTGGCTTCCTGCACGCATGGCTGTCCTCACACCTGTCCTCCATCTGTCCTTGTCGTGAGGGTCGATTGTTTTAAGATTCCATTGTTGGCGATCTTTCTCAGCTAGCTGCTTCCAGGTTGTTTTTGGCCTTCCTGAATGACGTGTCCCATTGACGTTTATGTCATATGCAGTTCTGATAGCCCCGTCAGATCTTTCGACATGCCCATACCATCTCAGCCTACGTTCCCTCAGGATAAGTTCTAAGTCCAAGCTTCTTGCGGGGATCGCATGATCTGGTGGTGCGGATATCGTCTGTTTTTACACCGCATATCTATCTGACCGTGGCGTTGTCATTTCGCTGTAGGTGTTGAAGATTTGGCTTAGACAGAGGCAATGTTTCGCTCGCATATACCGGTATCATGACGCAGGCACTGTACACTTTTCCGCGTGTTTAGTATGTGAGATGGCGTGACGTGAGGATTGACAGTAGCTCTTTCAAATTCTTTGTTAAGTTTTTACGCGCAACTTTCATACATCTGTGATAACTTTTTTTTTCGGTAAGTTCGGATTTTGCATTAAACTTTGCAAATGCGTCTGTGGCCATACTATCAGTCTCTAGGCAAGGACTTGTCACTCTGATATTAGATTTAATTGATCTTTATACCCTTTTCGGACTTAGAAATTCTTGGTTAAGTTTGTACGTGTAGCTTTCATACATATATATCTGTGTTAATGTTTTCTGTACAGCCTTTACTTTCACACTTTGCACATACGTCTGTGACCAATAATATCGGGCCCTAGACAGGGACATGTTACTCTGGCATCCAATTTACAGCTATTACTTTCAAACTTTGCATATGCTTCTGTTACCATAGTATCAGGTTTTAGGTAAATATCAATTAGTCTGGCATTTAATTTAGTGAAATTTTAACCTTTTTGGACTTAAAATTTTTCGCTCTTATAAATCTGTTCTCCGACAACAGTTACTCTTATTACCTTTTAAATGCAAGTAACAAATTTTATATTGTATTTACGACATAAGCAATAACATGCATAGCAGGACTTTCTCTAACACGACAACATATTATTCATCAGGTTTAAACCTGATTAAGAAACTCAACTTTGTTTGAATGGTGCGGGGAAAACATCAAATAAATGTGTAGCAATTGAATACGCCATTGTCCTGGAGCCTTTTTGAAGACGGTTCCATGTGGCTGTAAACGGAATTGTGCCTCTGTAACATGCACTTCCATTAGATAAAACACAGACCTTTAGGGAAAACCCGGTGGTATACATACAAATTATGTTTATGACAATATCAATTTATGATAAGACACATTGTTTATATATAAGACAAGGCTTTTGGCTGATCGCAAGCAAACAAATGACAAAACATCACCAAGAATATATAAAATTGTGATTTTCAAGATGGTTTCCGGCAGCAATCTCTATTTTTTGGTACTATTCTGATATTCGTATACTGCATTTAGCATTAGATTCTGATTCAGCATTCCAAAGAACTCATAGACATTTCTCGTGAAATTTAGGACAAATTGATAAAAAAAAGTTGATTTCTCAAGTAGCGTTTGGTGGCCATCTTGGATGTTTACGGATTGTGGACGTTGTCCCAGGTTCTGGCAACCAAGCTAGATCTGCTCTATAGCATCTTTACAATGCATAGAAAACATAACACTACATGTACATTGTACTCGACATTGCAAGATTGTCATTTAGGACATATAGTAGTGTGAAACGGACCATCACCACACTCGATACTTTTTGCAATTTTCAATCATTTAAGCAAAAACTACAACAACACGTAATTTTCTACGTTTCGGCGTATGCCTTCTTCAGGAAATATCTTTAATGAATAAACGTAAACAAACGTGACGTCATGTACGTAACGTTGATTTACATTTTTTTTTCAATTTTCAATGGCTCCTTTTTTCGTGACAAAACATTTTTTTCTTCAAAATTTCGAAAGTGAAAAGTCTAGAATACATTATATGACAACATATGGTCAAAATAAACTGAAGGTTTTTTTTATCAAAAAGCAACATTGAAAATAATTTGATTTTATAGGTCTATACCTGCATATAATTATAATTATGAAAAAGTGGGTGGGGTAAGTTTCAATTTCTTTGATAATTTACATATTTTTGGGGATTTAATTTCCATTCATAAGACAGCAAAATCATTTATTTAAATAATTCTTATAAGTTGTAAATGTATATTGATTTTGTAAATTTATATTTCATCTCTTTATATGAGGTTATCATTTTTTCGCTACAAATTTATTTCAACGGGCCCAAAATTAAACAAATTTCCCCTCTTCGGATGTTTTGGAACTCTTTTTTGGAATGGCCAAGTGGTCATACTTAATGCTGGTAACAATGTTTTATTCTGTTGGAATTTGTTTGAGGTTGGGTGCAAAAATCGGCTGTTGTGCTGCGTGAAGACGCGACCGATTTTGAAATCCGCATATTCTTAAGGTGGTCGACATTTTCTGCAATTTTAGATGGCCCCTTTTTGCATGACATGGCAAATATGTCTCGAATATATACTGTGACAAGTCTAGAATACGTTAACTTAAAACTCAGTGCCGAAATCGTTTAAATGCAAAATCGAAATTTGAAAATATTAAATATTCATGTATATAAAAAGTGGGTGGGGTAAATAGCTATGATTTGTAGATAACAAATACTCATGTTGGGATTTTTTGTTTGAAATATCTGTAATTAATATAGCAAAATCATATTTATCATCATTGCTTGTGATATACAGGGGATATGGTGTATTTTGTTCATTAAAATATGTGATCTCTACATATTACTTTGGTAGTTCTGCCAAAACTTTTTTCAACAGGGCCTTAGTTCATCGGTCGATTTCACCAATTTCCGATCATCGGATTTTTTGGGACTTTTTTTCTGGGATGACCCAAGGTTCATACTTGATGCTGGAAACAATTTCATTTCTGTTGGAATTTGTTTGAGGTTGGGCCAAAAAATCGGCTAATTTGACTGGACTAAAAGCAACACATCAGCCGGTTTCTTTATACCAGATCGAGGATCTGACCCAATTCCAGGCAAAGCATCCCACGTACAATGGCAACGAACGGTGATTGGCCATAATTGTCATCAAAGGACGACTTCCGGTGGCTGTTGTGTATGTGTGTGTGTGTGTGTGTGGGGGGGTCTTAGTGGAAATAAGCTAATTGATACCGTTTCAAATGAGCAGTTCAACAATACGTCTCGTCCAATGAGATGGTTTGTAGGCCTAATGTAATTTAGAATCAATAAATTTTGAATGGTCGGTGAATATGGTCCCTGGTGTAGATCACATGTATTTCAGCTAAATATTATCTATACAAAGACAAATGGTATTTCGGACTAGTTCAAACAGGCCGTGGATTTTTGGAAATTTAACAAACTTTGGTATTACATCGCCTGTTTTTTCACCATAGAGACCAGTCCTATTTACAAGCCCGAGCATAGTTTTTCTTTGTCGTCAATGTCAGGTCTTATTAGATCCGCCATTTTCCTTTAGCGCCTCTGCTAGCGGAAAATAGCGGAGGTTTAGCCCCCTAAACTAATATCTCTGAAATCGGAACTGCGATCTAAAAACGGGTAGAAAGTTAAATCAATTGTTTTTCACTTCAGTTTAATGTTACCTTGTTTTATTCAAATCCAACCAAATTTCCAACAACCGTAAACAAAATCAAGATGACCGACTCGCTTGCCAATTGAAATGAAACGCGTTTCAAAGGCATAATAATTCAGTAGACAAAGTAATATTTAGTGACATTAAGATGTAGTTATTTTCCATTATTTATGCCACACGTAGTCATAATAGCGAATAGCGACTTTGAATGATTTTGCATTTGCTAGACAGAAAAATGGCAACCAGCTTGGACTAGCCGTGGTGAAACATGTAATGGGACTCTCTAACGATAAAGGGAGTCTGCCTTATTCCACAGGTCTGACGTATGTCGATATTACTTTATCCATGATATCTATGTTTTTCAACATATGCCTCGTACTTGCAGCTTATTCTAAGCTGCAGTTACGAGGTTTTCGTTGAAAAGTGATAATATTTTAGTTTTACAAACACCTGACGTTGAATATTTCAGGTACACATCATTTATACAACGATAGATGGTTTATTGGGCTAACCCATACAGGACGTGGTCAAAACTATAGATGGGACGACGATGGGACTCTGCCTTTTTTCACAGGTCCGTTGTTTTTTTCCTGATAACAAAGTGACAAATTTTGACTTACACATTAGCTATTGGTTTCCGCGAATTATAATGACAAAGTTAAGAGTCGTATGCATTTGTCTTGTGCTGAAAGTAAGTTGAGATGTGTTTAAAATTATCGAAAAGTTGTCCTTTGACTAAATATGACACTCTAAGAGACACTCTAAGAGACACTTTAAGATCAGGGCAAAGTCTAGTTCTTTGGCTTACTTCCAAAGAGCAAACAGTATGGCCTGCCTTATGTCCGATTCTATTCATTATTAGTTATATATACTAAATTCAGCATGATTAGGATTAGTAATTTCATTGGGATAACATCAATAAGTACCCGCTAATTGATAATCTGCCATCTTGCTCTCTTTTTAAACGGTGTATTCTCGCCATCTTTTTTTTTTTTTTTTTTTTTTTTTTTTGGGGGGGGGGGGTCTTTAAAGAAATTTTCATAATTAAAATATGGTCTTTTATTTTTCTATGTGCCAAAATTTGGCTTTGTCTGGCCGGTAACCGCTTAGATTGCGACCAAATATAAAACTCATATCGAATCGGTTTGAAAATTTATACTTTCGTGTATGATTATACAATTGGTCTCTACTTCTTAGTTAGTGTTCGACCTACTATTTTGGACCAATAAAATTGCAGTATATATTCTAAAATTGCGCCGCTATATTTCGCATAAACGAGACTGTAGGCTAGTCTATGTGACGTCTATACATAGCCACGCCCCGTCTCCAACGAACCGCTGGCGAACACTAAATCAGATAGTCTTCGCGCATTTGAATGTTTTTTTTTTTTCGCGTAGTTCTAATCTAAAATTACTTTACACCCTCTATCTAATACATAGTTACATGATTTCGTTTGGATTAATGTAATTTTCAGGATGATTCTTATTCATCACGGTGGGGATTGTACATGCTGGATGGATAACGAATACGGACAAAAATAATCTCGAATCTTGTCAAATATTTTGCAATAACTCCTTTATTTCTTTGTCGATTTTCAAAAGGTCTGTTGCATGTACCCCGCCTTGAAAATCTCTTTCCTCGGATACATGGATTATTTGTGGTATCCTTTTAATTTTTCCAAATATTGATCCCAACTGACCAGAAAACGAAATGATAACGACTACGACAAAATAAGCCACGCTTCAGGTAGGAAATTATGCAACAATTTTCTTATTTCTGTGTCAATTTTCAAGCGGTTTGTTGCATGTACCCTGCCTTACTGAGCGCTTTCCTCAGGTGTATTACTTATTTGAAAACTCCCCATATTTTCCCCAAAAATTGATCCCAACTGACCTGAAAAACGATCAGATTTTTTGTCGTTTTTCTGGTCGGTTGGGATCACTTTTCGCAAGAAGTACAAAAAGGTTTCGTGTAAAGCATACATCGGAGGAAAGAGCTCAGTAAGGCGGGGTACATGCAACAAACCGTTTTTGAATTGACGCAGAAATAAGGAAGTTATTGCAAAATGTCTTACCTGAAGCGAGGCAAATTTGTCCGTAGATTTACCCATCCCAGCATTCACAATCCCCACCGTGTT
The DNA here is from genome assembly GCA_963680895.1 of Fragum sueziense. Classification (NCBI taxonomy): domain Eukaryota; kingdom Metazoa; phylum Mollusca; class Bivalvia; order Cardiida; family Cardiidae; genus Fragum; species Fragum sueziense. The sequence continues at coordinate 10,804,635 of OY804608.1, forward strand.
CATTGTGATCTTAAGTCTATATACGGTCCAACATAATGCTAAAACCCAACTTTAGTAGATGAAGTTTAATGAAAATTACGGCCTTAACATTGGAGCTTTAAATTTCTCTCCAGATTGGGGCTATAACCAACCACAAGACAACAAAGGCTATGAACAATGCGTAGCATTAGAGAAGGGTCTGGATTTCCACTGGGGAGATAAAGCCTGCAATGTTGGTGGTCGACCTATTTGTGAAAAACCCGCAGGTAAAGTGACTATTTTGTTTAAAGGCCCGTCCCTACTTATATACTGAACAAAAGTGAAAACGCTACACTGCAAGATTTCTTATTTCTGGAATAGTATCGAACTAATAGCATGAAATATATTTTAACTTTATTTTCCATGCTTTCAGCAATCCTTTTGTCGAAATTTCATTGTATTGTCTCCATTAATGTCAGAGTTACAGCCCTTAATGCATTAAGAGCTAATTTCATCTAAGGCCACATATGCGCATGCGCAGAAAAAATTCCTTATTTTTTCGGAATTGGTCATATCCGGGTTGCCAAAAAACACTTAAGGACAGATCCTCCCGTTGTTACTGCGCAACTTACTGCGCATATCGTAAATAACGAAATAAAGCTGTTTCAGTAATTGGCCTTTTCAGCAAATGTATTTTTTACATTAAGTGAACATTTGATTGATAAATGACAAGACACTTTTCGGTTATTTCAATTTTCTCTGTTTGGTCAATTAAAGTGTAATAATATTCGGATGGTACATTTCGCTTTCTGTTGCGCGTTCAACACGTGGCGTCAGCGATAGGAAACGGAGCAAAAAAAGCAAAGTGGTGTCTTTATCAGCTAGTCCGCTTCAGATGGACACAAAAGACGACACTTTTTATTATCTAAAGCTGGTAATAAGGAAGAAAATGGATAAAAGTGGTGAAATAATTTCGGACAGGGCTGCAAAAAGTAAACCAAATTTTACTTATAACTAAGAAAAACGTTGGTTTGATATATTTTTCTTTTTTTGTTTTTGTAGGTATGACCAAGCACTATGTCTATACCAAAATAGAAAAAAATCTTACCGCTGGAATATTTTCTATTATCAGAAACGTTGCGAAAAAAGAGCAATTTCAACTACTTTTGAAAGAATGTTTTACTAAAAATTTCAAAATCACCAATGAATTCTCCAAAATTGGTACTCATTTAGACAGAATAAAACATATTGAACACAATAAAGACGTATTTCTGTAATCCTGGTCATTTCAAACACCTTTTTGGGGGTATTTAAGTGACACCTCATTTTTGCAATTTTAGACAAGAGTAGTCTCCCTTGAAATCCAATAACTTTTTAATTCGCTTGGTGACCTATATTTTTTAAGTCATTTTTTTACTTCTCATATATTTAAATATCAGTACAGAAAAAAATAAAAAAAATCTTACCGTGGGAAATAAATGGAGGATCTGTCCTTAAAATCTCACTTATCTCTAGTAGCAAGCTCTAAAATCAAGGTCTAATCTGTCAATTTTGCGAATTACCTCCCTTTGACATAAACAAATAGGAAATTAAAATTTTTTGGTATTCACAAATTTATCATGATTTTCGATTGGTTTTTTGTGCAACATCATTTAGGCTTTACAGGGAATTTTTGAAACCATTCTTCGACTAGGATTGTTGCCAGATGTCCATGTAATAGCGATTTCATTGTCCTATGGAGATTACATTGTAAAATATTCAAGCTTTGGAACATAATGAAAATTCTGCTATTCAAACATCATTTTCTTAACGCGGAAACAAAGTTATGCAAGCTTATTTACATTTCCTGACTGGTAACTTGTCAGACTACCATTCCGTGCAGTCCGGCATGGTTTGCATTCTTCTGATTGGATTTCTGAAAGTTTAAATTGTGTAAAATTTCAGTTCAAATTGCACACCTGAAAAACGGACCCTTGTCACATTAAAAGGGACCGTTTTTCATCCCCGTACTTAAGATCCACAAAACGTTTAGCGCTTGGCACAACCAAGTATATAAACAATGCGAAACACTTTCATTTGATTTTTTTACTTGTTTTAATTAGAAGAAATATGGCAAGCAAAGTAGGTGTAGCGTTTTCACTTTTGCTCAGTATATATAGGTTGAGGAAAACAGGAAGCTTCTTTGGTAAAAGAGAAAACTATAGGTTTTCAATTGAAAGATAAAGCCTGCACGGCCGGTGGTCGGCCTATTTGTGAGAAACCCGCAGGTACTGTAATCAGTGATTGTCATATGTAATAAGAATAAGTTTCACGCGAATAGCAGAGATCTTGATCAGACTGTGCGTATGCACAGGCTGATCTAGATCCATGCTGATCTCAATTGGCACAAGGGTCGTTGTATACACGTACACGTATGTATATCCCAACAGAGATGTAAATGAAAATGAAAATGCTAATGTGAACAATAACATCGGTTATGCAGAATGTCACAAGAACAAGAAAAATGTCTGGGCCCGTATTCACCAACGTTTCTAAATTGATTTTCTAAAGTAAAATTACAATACAACCAATCAGATTGGCCGATTAATTTGTCTGCGTTTGTCTCAGCCACTATGCTTGGTTGGTATGTAATTCTACTTTAGAAAATCAATTTAGAAACGTTGGTGAATACGGGCCCAGGACCTCCATTGGGGTGATAAAGCATGCAATGCTGATGGTCTACCTATTTGTGAGAAACCCGCAGGTATTGTAAATAGTACCTTTCGTTTAGGAAGTAATGCGGTAAGAGTCGAGCTATGTGTGAGAGCTCATCAAGAAGATATAGCTTACCAAGGGTAACATACGGATTATTTCATTTTGAACTGTACTTATAACGGCAAAATGTTTGAGGTCAATTGCACTCATTTGCGACAACCATAAGAGGAGAGTCCTCACTAAAAAAACGTAAGAACCATCTGGATGTACCTTTTTATCAACTGACCAAACGCCAATCGATAGATCGCTCCACCCAACGTAGAATCTAAGACAAACAATAGGTCCATTATTTCGATTGTCAGTCGATACATCGGTATATTGGTGTCCTAAAACGAGTGGCCGATAAACAATACGCGTTTTCATTTACAAAGGGTTGTCATGCTATTGATTTAAGATTTAAATTGAGTTATGAGATAAATTATCCGTTTAAATTAAGACGGAGTATCTATCATTGATACATATATAGTTTACTTGTATCGGGTTAATTACGGTATCATTCATAAGAACAAAAAGTAAACATCTGTCACTCCAGATTGTCATACTATAGTGCCACCACTGACCTTTAGACTCAGATGTATAACTCATCGGCTATAAAAGTACACTTGTATACAAACACTAAAACACAAATACATAGTTTTAACATTTACCAAACCATTTATCGTGAGCTATACGAGAGAATTAATGTCCTAACTCGTTTAATCCCAAAAGATGAAGTGTTTGTGTTGGGCCATTTATAAACAAAAAGAAGTAAAGTGTTTGTATACAAGTGTACATTTAAACCCGATGAGTTATACTCTTAATAATTTTGTTGACTATAATAGATTCACTATTAAACGAGAATTTTTACAGTTGAATTGCTTTATCAAAACAACTGAAATAATTCTCGTTTAATAGCGAATCTATTATAATCCACGTGAGAGGGGTTGTATGTTTATACTGTACGGTGTGTTTTTGTCAAAATAATTTAATACTGCGACATCAATACAAAGTAACCGTGGTCGAGTGGTAAAAACAGCGTTACCAAAAATTACAAGTTGGAAGATGTGGGTTCGCATCTCATATAGTCGATTTTTATTTACCATTTTTTGTTTTTATTCTTCTTATTATTTTATTAATCATTTTTTCCATCTCCTTAGATACTGTTCTAAATGATAGCTTTGCACGTAGTTCTGAATACTTCAATTAAAGTAATAAAATTTGTTAAAGTCATAAATGTCAGACATACATGTCTGGTTTGTAGGCTTACATAGATATAACCCTGATGGCAGAGAAATCATTTTAATGTATACATATTTTGTATGGACGAAACATATGAAAAGAAAAAAAGGCGCACTGCAAAGATAAAAGAAAATAGATCGAATAATAAAAAAATAAAACATGAAAAAATATAGTGGAATTTTCTGGTATCGAACCCGGGCTAAAATATTTCGTTCGTTTGGGGGAGCACCACCTTACCCACTTTGCCACAGAGACAATTTATGAATACGATCCTTGTTTTTAAATCAAATATTGTAACAACGGTTGAATTTTTAAACAAAGGGGTTCCGAAAACCTGTTTTACCTTCTTAGTTGGACTCGTCTGTCCAGAGGTCATGGTTTATTTATATAGTATGACAATCGGGAGTGGCCGATGTTTACATTTTGTTTTTGTAAATCATACCGTAATTAACCCGATTAACTATGTATCAATGATAGATAAATCGTCTAAAAACGGGTAATTTATCTCATAACACGATTTTAATCTTAAATCAATAGCATGACATCCCTTTGTAAATAAATTGGCATATCATTTATCGGCCACTCATTTTGGGACATCTATACAATATCACGCGCAACTAAGAATTTAAGACAAACAATGGGGGAGTGGCATTTTCTGATCGTCTATTGGCTTATCGATGGTTTTGATTGACAGCCGGCGTTTGGTCAGTACGGCTCGAACTAATTTGGTGATCTCAGGATTGTTCATTACAATTGATGAAAATAAATGATCCGTTTTGCACGAGCTAGTAACCCAATATTTTATATTTTCAGCCAGAGTTTCCCAACCGATACGTGCTCTACCAGCAGCGCTGGTTTCAACTTCGCCGCCATCTCACCAAACATTGTCAGTGGAGTGCCCACATGGTTGGATATCCTACGATCGTTCGTGTTACTTGTTCTACACCCACCATATGAAGGCTTTCCACGACGCTGTGGTATGTCCCAATCTTAAGCCTTGAATTACAGAATAGAATTCTTCGAGGAAAGGGAGACAATCGTCGCTTTTCAACAAAACACTACGTAACCACAGCTTGTTTAAAGCTGTGGTTACGAGGTATATGTTGAAAAGCAAAGAAATGCTAGCTATCATAATTTTCTTGATTTCCTTCAAGACATATTTTCAACCAACATCATTGTTCAATGTCATGAAAGGCAGGGAATTCTTGGACGAATATTTTCCAACACTCCCAATATTTCACCAAACGTTGCCCGTGGTGTGCCCGCATGGTTGGATAGCCTACGATCGTTCGTGTTACTTGTTCTACACCCACCACATGAAGGCTTTCCACGACGCTGTGGTATTTTTTAATCGCACATAACCCATTACCACACAATGACTCTTTTTGACTCCCCACAAACTAATGGCCATGGAAAACGTTGTGGAAAATGAAGAAATTGCTTGTGACAATCAATTTCTTCATTTCCCACAATGTTTTCCATCCGAAAAGACCTAAAAATTAAGAATTCCATTCACTTGAAATTGGCGTCTGCAAGATCTTTCAATTTGGACCGCCCTAAAAGTTTGTCGTTTGGTAATGGGATAATGACATTGTTAATTTCCATGCTACTATTGTAAATGGCCAATGGCATATTTTTTGCCGAATGCCTTTCAATAAAGTTTTTGAGTTTGAGTTTGAGTTAATCCTTGTAAAGTTTATCCTGCTATTAAACTTATTTTGTAAACAGAAAAGACCACGATAATCCTATTTCCACGGGAATTGTCGTTAAATTTCACAGCTGAAAAACATCGAATGGCAATAGCCTTAATTATGACGGTAACATAATTCGGTCATTGTGCACTTTTACAGCACTTTGATCTATCAGTGTATGAAATGTCAAATAGGGAATGATTCTACCCTGTTAACCGTGACGTAATTTCGGACAAACAAATAGTTTTTCGTGGGTGTTGATATAAAATCTCGTAACTACGGCTTGACTCAATCCGTAGTTACAAGATTTTATAACAAAACCAACGGTTTATCAAACATAACGTTTAACCCAGTCTATTTTTAGAAAAAGTTCATTGCCATTGCAAGCATATATAATGTGAAAATGGGACAGTGCGGCCTGTGCGGGTAGGTAAAGTTAGGTGCAATTTTGATTTAGATGGACTAAATGAACTTGATTTGAAATTTCCTTGGACAGAAATAATCTAGCCACACACGTTGACTTGGACAGAAAATCGACCGATAACCGAGCTAGCGGATTCATACAAAGTTGCTAAAATATAGCAAAAAGAATTGAGGGAGTTTATTACTAATTGTAAAAGATACTTCGTGAATCCCTATCTGGAATTATATCCATGTATAGCTGACGATAATTGACATAGCAGAGCATCCCTAGCTAATCGATAGGGACGCTCTGCCAGATCATTTATCGCTAGCTATACGATATATATAGCTCGTACTCATTGTCATGGCCCTTGGTAAGCACTGGAGGCCATGTTTCCGTCTCGACAATATCGCTTTTAACCCTTTCCTAAACGACAAAATTTTAGAGTGACCCACTTTAAAAACTGCTACAAATGACAAAATGGATGTTATTCAAAATAGGATTTATGTAAAATATCGTACAGAAAATATTGAGACAAAAGGAGAAACTGCTGATTATCAGCAGTTTCTTCTTTTGTTTCAATATTTCCCAAGCCTTTTCTATCAGAGACGTCATAACCAGGTCTTGTTTGGGAGAGGATTAAGATTACAAAGTATACCGATCGGTCGAGATCTCTGTTATTGAAAGTTAATCGATTTTGATGTGTCCCATGCCCTTTCTGTTAAGGACGTCAAAACCAGGCTTTGTTTGTGAAAGGGTTAAGACATTCTAGCCAGTTTGATAATATTTATAAACCGCTTTTTCTTTCAGAGTTACTGCAAGTTCCACATTGCCCACCTAGTACATGTCAACAGTGCCCTGGAAAATAGTTTCTTGCGAGCGACAATTCGGTCTTTTCATTTCTATTATGGTATGTTTTATGTAGAAATCGGCTGTAACTGCCAATATGTTTATAGGCAGTTACAACCGTTTCGTGCTGAGCCATCGATGAATGCTTGCTGGGTCTAACATAATATACATGTCAATGGTTCAGTGAGAAAAGGCTGTAACTGCCTATATGTTTATAGGCAGTTGCAACCGTTTTGCGCTGAGCCATCGATGTATGCTTGCTGAGTCTAACATAATTTGTGAACTAGGCCTACTAGTATTTTTAGTTCAGTTTTTTTTTTTGTCGCGAGGAGCAAGAAAAGCATTTCGTTGGATATTTTTTAAAATGTCCTAACTTTGATTGATTGTCATAACAACAGGCGTTACTTTAACCTTCCCAAACAAGGCCGGGTTTTGACATCCCTTGAAGAAAAGGCCTGGGAAATATTGAGACAAAAGAAGAAACTACTGATAACCAACAGTTTCTCTTTTTGATTCAATATTTTCTGTGCTTTATTGTACATATATTCCTTCCCTTTTAAAATCAACTTGTCGTCTACTTTACAGCAACTTTTAAATTGGAGCACCCTAAAATTTTGTAGTATGGGAAAGGGTTATACCAATATACTAGATAGGCCTTATGCTGGTAGGAACATCCGTTCTGATAGAAGATGAGCCAAGAAACAACAATTGTTATGTAATTTCTATGGATTCTTTTGTTTTCTCAAAAAGATTCGACTGTCTGATATTTTCGCCTTTTTATTCTAGATCAATGGTGGATTGGCCTTTCAGACTCGGCGCACGAAGGACGATTTGTATGGGTAGATGACGACAGTGTATCAGCATATTATGGTAAATATACTCACCGTCATAAAAAAGTAGCCACTTTTCAAATAACCCTTATTGTCACAATTCTTAATGTATTTTTGTTTTTACACATTCATATGCATTCCCAATGATTTCTTTTCACACATAAATGGTTAAATGCTTACAATATGCCCGGAAACATGTTTAGTTGTAATATGGGTTCAAAACAGTATTTTAGGATAAAACGTTCAATTTTGTTTACTTACAGCTGTCATTTTCTGCATAAGTTGACTCTGTTGAAACACAAACAAAAGTCCCATTTCAATTTTACAGACAATCATTCCGTTGAAATGATAGAGGTCCATGAAAATTTAGCATTACCAGTATAGCATGTCTCAAAAGTAAATGTTTTGATAATAACCGGAAGCGGTTGGTAGGTAAAGTGAAGGAAAACATTTTCTTAATTTGAAACTTGCTAAAGACCAAACAGAAACAAAAAATCTATGAATAGAACATTTTGAGAAGAAATTGGGGGCTGGTTGAGCTAAAACGGGAAACCGCCATTTTGCTAGAATTTTAGGTGAAATGAAAATCACTGATTAGTCTCTAATCATTTCGAATTAAGGAGTATCATAAACACACATCCTTATCGATTTTTGGCCTGTTTCCGGTGCTATATATGGCCGTGAATTTCAGTAGTGTGTTCCGTTTCAGTTACGGGTTTCTTGGAATTACCACCAAGCTACCATAGCTAATGGGGTAATTTGACGGTTTTCGATACTTTCACGAAAGCATTTTTCCTTTCCATGCCTTAATGTTTTGTATTTATTTCGGTACATTTATGAACAATCCTAAAATTGCCGACGATTGTATTAGACAAGTGGCTACTTTCTTAAGACGGGGAGTATATAATGTGATATTAACCCATTACCAAACAGTTAGACTGGTCCAAATTGAGTAGTTGCAGACGACATTTTCAAAATGAATGAATTTCTTTATACAACTTTTAGGGTAGAAAATATTGTGGGAAATGAAGAAATTGCTTGCCACAAGCAATTTCTTCATTTTCCACTATGTTTTCCAAAAGCGTAGCTTTTTTTTTCATTTAAGGAGTCAGAAAAAGTAAATAGTTTTTTACTACCTCCTAATGGTTGCATACAGATCGAATATGTTACGAACATTCACGACGTCGCACGAAAGATTCCGACGTCGCCTGAACCTCATTATGGGTGGAGTACCCTGACTAAACCTTTAAAAACTGTAGACAAAATATCCGACAACGCATTCGTGCAACACTTTCGTTAGACGACCGTGAATGTTTACCAGGAAATTACGTTGAAATTTTATATTCATTACGCAAAGTATACCGTTGCTTTTTAACAAAAACCTGCAGATTGTTTACAGCTGGATTTATGATGAAAATATAAACTAATATTTTTTAAACACTTTTTCTCTTAATTTTAGATTGGAAGCCCTATGAACCAAGCAACACGCACGGGAACGAAGATTGTGTTTCAATGGTGCATTACGCCAACTATTTGTGGAACGACGATAATTGTCTGAAATGTAGATATTTCATTTGTGAGATATCAACATAGGTAATATGCTTGTTTACTTTCCCACACAAGACCCGGTTTTGATGTTCCTATTTGAAAAGGAATGGGAAAACATTTAGGTAAAGGAAGAAAAGGTTTGCCTCCTTTTCAGTAACACCCGAAAGGTGAGTTAGGCAGTAGATCTATATATAGAGATTTTGCCTCAACATTGGTCTATGTACAATGATTCCCAAAATCTTTTTCTTATAAGGACGTCAAAACATTAAGGTATTGTTAAGGGGAATTATTCACATCTAATTAAAATGCTAGTCCAATCTCAAAGCTTCTACAGAATTAAATTAATAACATAAAATCTTTGGAATCTATATCATAGAAATCCAGCGTTTTGTCACAAATGTATATAAATCTAACTAATTTTCTATATGTTTTTAAAACTCTTGACTTTTATGTGGACCCCCATAGTGATAACTGGTAAATGTCCATTTTTTTAAAAATCTATTTCAGAACTCTAAAATGCAACCTGAAAACGATTCTTATGGATGACTAAATAAAGGAAATTTGAATTTCGGGATTTCTTGTTTTTTAATTGTTTTCATGATTTAATACATCTTAGCAAATAAATACCATACAATATAACAATAAAGTGTTTAATGAACACTAAGACCCATATAAAAACCATTAACATGTACATGAAAAAATCTATGTTTTAATGTGTTTAGCCCTTTCCAAAACAACACCTGGCCCCGGTTTCTCGAAAAAAACTTAAGTACGTTCTCATGCTCAAATCTGAGCACCGTGCTCAAATCACACGAAATGCACGTGAACTTCAATCGAATACCCTTCAACGTTGGAGAGTATTCCTTTGAAGTTGAGCATGTTCTCATGAGAATATACTTAATTTTTTTTTTCGAGAAACCGGGGCCTGGTTTTGACGAGCATACTAGAAGCTATGATAATTGTTAAGAGAAAATGTGAGAAACAAAAAGTGTCCATTTAACATTTCCTTTGACTATTTACCAAAATCTCTTTATTTTCAAAATCCTTATGCACAAGGGTAGTCTTAAGCACAGCTTTATAATAGGATGTGAAGGCTTGGTCACAACTCCACATCCACTTCAAGTCCATATCACATTCAAAAAGAGTCATTCGTTTACCATATATTCAGACTTAATATGGATGCATTGTTGACATGCTGTGTGTGACCAGGCCTTAACGGACAAACGAATCGGCCCAAGCAGTAAAATGTACAAAAATACAAAATGACTCATTAGCAATTTGACAATCATTCCCTTGTTTTGTAGTATCCAAAAGAAAAGGTTGTGGAAAACAATGAAGAAACTTTACAAAATAGCACAGAAAATAATGGGTCAAAAGTACAAAATGCTGTTTTTGAGCATTTTCTTTTTTTTTTCCCTCAATGTATTCCAAAAGTTTATCAATCATTGCATCATAACCAGAGTTTAATCGTGAACAAGAGCTTTGCAGAGCCGCACATATACGCCCGAGAGGGGCTTGTCAGTAAAATTGGCCATTTTTCCAATTCAAGGGCAGATAATTCAAAAACGAAAAGAATTATCTGAATTCCTGCAGTGTGCACAACAAGACACCATGGAGAATCATTGTGGCAAGTTTGATCAAATTCCAATCAAAACTGTAGGAGGAGTTGCACACACAAGAAATTGTATGTAGCTAGTTTGACTAAATTCTGGCCGAAACTGTAGGAGTTGCGCACACAAAAAAATGGACATTTTTGAGAAAAAGGGCATTTTTCATTAAAAATTCAAGGGCAAATAAATCAAGAATGACAACTGTTATCTGAATTCCGCATTGCAGTGTGCACAAAAGACACCATGGAGAATCAATGTGGCAAGTTTGATCAAATTCCGATCAAAACTGGAGGTGTTGCGCACACAAGAAATTGCTAACGGACTGACGGACAGACGGACAGAAAAGCGGGGCCATAACATAATACGACCCTTCAGGCGTATAAAAACTACATGTAAAATACAATTATCCTAATTTACTATTATCATAATAATGGTACATTTGTAATGGCAATAACAGATAAATGAGACATTTAATATCATACAACAGGAACACATTAGAGGAAAATTAACCCTTTCACAAACAGCAAAATTTTAGGGTGATCCACTTCAAAAACTGCCACAAATGACAAAATGGATGTTATCTAAGATAGAATTTGTGTAAAATAAGGCACAGAAAATATTGAGACAAAAGGAGAAACTGCTGGTTAACAGCAGTTTCTTCTTTTGTTTCAATGTTTTCCCTAGCCTTTTCTATAGGGGACGTCAAAACCAGGTCTTATTTGGGAAAGGGACAGAACATTTAAGAGGGCAAAATGATGAGAGTTTAGGACAAACACATAGTAAGTGCATTTTACCTTTTCCCTAAAATCCTTTATTTCCATATGAAAGCTTTGAAAATAATGAGATCAAAGAAGAAAATACAAACAATCTGCATTGTCTTCTTTTTCCCTACTGCATGGAAGACAAGCTTAAAACAAGCTGCAGTTACAGGGTTTTTGTTGAAAAGCGACAATATGCCTGTATTTTCTTTGCAACATGCACAAACTTTATGTGGAGTTCGAAACATCCATTTTGCCATATGCAATACCTTTGAATTAGACCAGGCTGTAATATTGTCCTTTGAAAGGATTACGATAATCATGGTGGATAATCACGTGATACAATATTTTCAGAAAATCTTCAATAATTTTGTAATTACTTGACCAATTTGAATTCGGTTTGAAGCAGAGAATGTGGACAGACGTCACACATTAGATGGACGTGGTTGATTTTTGAAAAATCAAATGATAAAAAAGTTATTGAAGATAAACCAAAATTTTGGTTTATCTTAAATAACTTTTTTATCAGTTGATTTTTCAAAAATCCAACACATCCAGCTCATTTCTGGCATTTTCCCACCTTCTCTGCTTTAAAACCGAATTCAAATTGGTCAAGTATTAAAAAAGATATTGAAGGTTATCGGAAATTCTGAGTCACATGATTATACACCGTGATAATACGCACTTGCAATGGAATTGCCCTGAGCACTCAGACTGACCAAAGAAAAGAAATAATACATGTATATAATTGAGCAAGGAAATAGAAAAGGGAACCTTATAGCATTGAAGCTTTCCATTGGCCTGTGCATATGACATTCTGACCATTATAATTTTTTAACCAATAACCAAATGGCAAAATTTTTGACTGGTCTAAATCCAAATACATGTATGTTGCAGACAACAATTTCAAGTGCATGAAGTTATATATTTTGGTCTGTCTGTATAAAACAAGAGGGCCGTTGGCCCTAGGTCGCTCACCTGAGATTGGGTTTTATAACAGATCAGACTGACAAACATACAGACTGTCAAACAAACAGAAATCTACAAATTGACCTAGATCTATGACCTTGAACCTACCTTAATATACTGGCCAAAAGTCCTAACCGGCCACTTTAAAAATGACTATAACTTTTTTAATAGCTATTACATTTTAATGAAATTTGATACGTACATTTTTAAGCATAATGCCCGTGGATTTTCATGATAATTTACCAATTATTGTCAAATTTTTATGCGTAATAAAGCAAAAGCTCAAAAAGCTCTAAATCTTTACAGAGCTCGAGATAACACACTTTCAACAATTCAAAGTACACAAATCGTAAGCTGCAACCCAGACCAAGAAAAAAATTGGAAAACATTGTCAATTTTGTGTGACGTTTGACTACAGAAGAAGCAGAAAAAATGGGAGGCATGGTAAAATGGTGTTTAAATTCAACCGGCAGAACATTTTATCAAGCGAATATGCTAAAAGATGGTCTGGTGTGGAAAAATGATGCAACAAACTGATTTTTTACACATATTCGACATTTTGTAGCTCACCGTGAACCATCAGTCTATATTTAAAGCATTTTCGAAGAAAAATGTGTTTTAGATGTTGTCTTTAAGAACCGTTTTTCTGTATACATGACCTCTTTCATTTTCTTTTACGGCCATATGCCTCGCACAATTGCCAAACATTTTCAATTTTTTTCTTAGTCTATGTAGTGGCTAACGATCCATGAGACCAAAAACACTACATTGACAATATTCTGAGCTCTGTGTGAATTTAGAGCTTTTTGAGCTTTTCTCACGTTGCGCTTTTATTTCAATAAGACAACAGTAACTTTTCGCCAAAATCATCTGGAAAGTTGCTTAAAAATGTACGTAGCAAATTTCATGAAAATCCAATCACTACAGAAAAAGATATCTTTGTTTTTTAAGTGGCCGGTTAGAAGTTTTGACTAGTATATATATTTCAAATAGAACATCTACTCATGATAAAGAACACATTTACCCATACAGTTTTTTTTAAATCCATGCATAAATGTAGATGCTATGCCCCTGATAAGCAGATTTTCACAAGAAGTCTCCTTTTTCTGTGACAAGGTTTCATATTGAAAAGCCAAGAAAAGAACCTCTAAGCAATATCATAAGCAATGCAAATATTTAGTTTTGTCAAATTTGGCTCTGCGGTTATTGGGAAATTGCTTCTGACAGATTTCGTGTAATTTCTCTTTTTCTGTTGCCATGGCAACCAGAAGTGTTTTTTTTATAAATTGCAATTCTGCTAGAAATTTATTGAATGTGACCTCCTAAGGAATATTTCTGCCTAGTTTGGTAGAAATTGGGCTGTTAGTTTAGGAGGAGATATCATTCAACGATGTCATTGAGATTTGGAGGAAAATCTCCTTTTCTGTTGCCATGGCTACCAGAGTTTTTTAAGGATTTCAATTCTTGTAGCAATTCTTAAAGGGGGTCACCTAAGGAACATTCCTGCCAAGTTTGGTTGCAAATTGGCCTAGTAGTTTAGGAGGAGATGTCTTTCAAAGATAGTATTGAGATTCATTCAAATTTCTCCTTTTCTGTTGCCATGGCAACCAGAGTTTTTTATGGATTTCAATTCTTTTAGCAATTCTGAAAGGGGGTCACCTAAGGAACATTCCAGCAAAGTTTGGTTGAAATTGGCCACGTAGTTTTGGAGGAGATGTCTTTCAAAGATAGTATTGAGATTCAGTCAAATTTCCCCTTTTCTGATGCCATGGCAACCAGAGTTTTTTATGGATTTCAATTCTTTTAGCAATTCTTAAAGGGGGTCACCTAAGGAACATTCCAGTGAAGTTTGGTTGAAATTGGCCAGTAGTTTTGGAGGAGATGTCGTTCAAAGATAGTATTGAGATTCAGTCAAATTTCCCCTTTTCTGATGCCATGGCAACCAGAGTTTTTTTGGATTTCAATTCTTTTAGCAATTCTGAAAGGGGGTCACCTAAGGAACATTCCTGCCAAGTTTGGTTGAAATTGGCCAAGTAGTTTAGGAGGAGATGTCATTTAAAGAAATTGTTGATGGACGACGGACGACGCACATACGCACGGACGCCGGACAAAAGGTGATCACAATAGCTCACTTGAGCACCTTGTGCTCAGGTGAGCTAAAAACATTGTGGGAAATGAAGAAATTTTTACATCCTCATTTTCCACTATGTTTTTCCAAGCATTTATCTTGTTGGGAGTCAGAAGGCGTCATTGTATGGTATTGGATTAATTACATCAAAATACCTAGAAGAAACTCAACAGAAAGAATACTCGTCAGACTATGCTGAGATGCAGGCTAATCTAGTTCTTTGGCTGACTCAAAGCCATAATTTTCCTTTTTTCCTTATCCCAGATGAAATAATATTTTGGTAAATACTTACTTTTCATCCAAATTTTTGTTACTAAAGCTTAACCCATTACTGCACAGTGAGGCCTTTTTACTTCCTTACATGAAAAGGCTTGGAAAAATATTGTTGAAAATCAAGAAATTGCTTGTGACAAGCAATTTCTTCATTTCCCCAATGTTTTCAACCCAAAAATTCAACAAAATGTTAATTTCATCCACTTAAAATTGTCGTCTGCAGCATCTTTGAATTTGGACAAGTCCAAATTTTTTCCGTCTGGTTATGGGTTAAAAGATACTGTAGTTATGAGGTAATTGAAGGAAAGCTACAAACTACATGGTTTGTAGAACACCAATGACCCCCATCCTAGGTCTGATGGCAATTTCAATTTCTAAACAATAACCTTTATTATTTCAATATGACCTTCTTTTTAATGAAAAAACTTTGTGATAAGATAGAAATTCTGGTAACAAAAATGCCATATATATCACTTGTAATTAACAAGATGTGTTTGTGAAACACAAATGCCCCCGAAATGGCCATTTTTGTAAAATGTTAAGTTTTCGTAGAGTAATGGGTTGATAAGGGTAAATTGCATGGAACAGATAGAAATCATTGAAAGGAAGTTGCATACCAAATTTGAGCTTTGTATGTCAAATACTTTTGGAGAAAAGGCAAATGTTAAGTTTTCGGACAGATGGACAAACAGACGGAAACAAGTAAAACAATAAGCCTCCAATCTCTCGATACGGGGGCATAAAAAGATAGGGATTTCAAGGACAAACAGACAGACAAAAGGTCAAAACTAAGTTGCACTTCCAGTCTAACGATGTGGGTGCCTATAAATGAAGTACAGTTTTATTTTGTTTTTTGACAACAATAAGTTTTTCAATTTTCAGGCAAGATAACTTAGCACTTTGAATACATGCACATATTTGAAATATTTTTAGAGCAAAATGCACCCAAGCCTAAAAGGCCTTGTCAGTGAATTTGGGTAGCTTTTAATCCATTACTAGACAGCAAAATTATAGACTGGTCTAAATTCAAAGATGTTGCAGACGACAATTTCAAGTGAATGGAATTTAATATGTTTTGGTCTTTTTGAACGGAAAACATTGTGGCAAATGAAGAAATTGCTTGTTACAAGCAATTTCTTAATTTTCCACAATGTAATCCAAAGCGTTAATCTTGCGGGGTGTCAAAAGACACCAGTGTGTGGTAATGGATTAAATGTAAGGGCTGCCCTTCAAATTACTAATGGACTGACAAACAGACATACAGACATAACATAATACAAGTAGGGTCCGTCAGGTATAAAAAGTGCAACTTTTTTTGTAGAAATCTTTGGAAAATGGACTCAATAGATTAAGGCATTAATTCACGTTTGAGGTTGATAACATTCGTAGAGGCCAATGAAATATGTTAACAGAGAGCGAAAAATGTAGGCCGTTTTAGTATTTTGCGGGCCTCTGTGAATGTTAACGACAGACAAATATGTGAATTAATGCTATTAATAGAGATTTCAAAATACTTGTAGATATGAACACTTGTAGAACAAGATGTGTTTGTGAAACACTTATGCCCCTTAACCCGTTCCCAAACGACCAAATTTTAGGGTGATCCACTTCAAAGACTGTCACAAAAGACAAAATGGATGTTATTAAAGATTGGATTTGTATAAAATATGGCACAAAAAATATTAAGACAAAACGAGAAACTGCTGGTTATCAGCAGTTTCTTCTTTTGTCTCAATGTTTTCCCAAGCCATTTCTATTAGGGATGTCAAAACCCGTTCTTGTTTGGGAAAGGGCTAAATGGCCAATGTTAAGTTTTTGGACAGACAGACAGGCGGACACAAGTAAAACAGTATGTCCCAATCTTTCGATACGGGGCCATGAAATTCATAGACAAGAATTTTTAAAGCTTTCATACTGGTCAGACTTAGAAGTTTGATTTCAGTCTGACCAGAATATTTTTGTTGGTCCCAATCATAACTTTCATTAACCCTTTCCCAAACAGCAATTATTTTGAGAGGTCAAATTTGAAAGCTGTTGCAGACGAGAACATGGATGTTCAAAAAGAAGGAATTTGTGTATAATATAAAGCTCACAGAAGATATTGAGACAAAAAGAGAATATGCTGGTCCTCAGCATTTTCTCCTGTGTTGCAATCTTTCCCCAGACCTTTCCTATTTGGGACGTCAAAACTAGGGGCACATATGTGACCCGTCACGCTAAAAGGGACTTTATCCGAACTCCAAAAATCCAAATTTTGAAAATCTTGTCAGACTCACCACAGGTCAACCAGATACTGTATGCGAAAAATGAACATATAGTAAGATAGGGAAAACATTCCGGATTTAGAAAATTACATAAAAGTGAAAAATGTCGGCCCTAGTCTGGCTGCGCGGACTGCGCAGACTGACTAGGGTCGATATTTTTCACACTTCCTATAAGGTCCCTTTTAGCGTGATGGGTCATATATTATCAACAGTTGTACAACAAAGTCATCATTGTGAATTTCCATCTGACTTCGTAGTAAGACCATTGATAATATGAGCCACTGTCTTGTTTGGGAAAGGATTAACTACCTAAAGCATTGTAACTTAACCCTTTCCCAAACAAGACCTGGTTTTGACATCCCAAATAGAAATGGCTTGGGAAAACATTGAAACAAAGAAGAAACTGCTAATAACCAGCAGTTTCTCCTTTTGTCTCAATATTTTCTGAGCCATATTTTACACAAATGATATCTTTAATAACCTCTATTTTGTCATTTGTGTCAGTTTTTGAAGTGGACCACCCTAAAATTTTGTCGTTTGGGAAAGGGATAACAAGTGTGAACAGATCTTCTAAATATACTTAAAACATTTTTGTTTGTCATGTGAGATTCTGGTTTTAAACAATATGGAGTCCACTCTATATTGTGTGTACAATAACGGCATGTAACCATACACCTCCACAAAAAAGTTGATACATTTATGCCTCTCGTCGAAATGTGATGCGTCCAGCGCGAGGGTCTGAGGGCAGCCTGGACATCTGAAAGTCCATCTAGAGGTCACCTGCAGATAAATAGAGGAAGTTATTGCATAAACATATTTTCATATAAGTCATATTTCATTTACATTTACCAGCATTTTCTTCTTTTGTCTCAGTCTTTTCTTGCTATATGTTGTACAGAAATGATAAACACCAATATTAATAACAACTATTTTGTTGATTGCCGCAGCTTTCAAATTGGACCACCCTAAAGATTTGTTGTTTGGGAAAGGGTCAACATTTACAAGCAAGTCCTACCTTAACCGGATGTTTTCTAGTGATATGTGAAACAAGAAAGTTCTTGGTAATTTCTTCAAAGTTTTTATTGCTGCTTTTCAACAAAACCATTGTAACTGCAGCTTAAAACAAGCTGCAGTTACAAGGTTTTTGTTGAAAAGCGACAACATAATCACACAAACATACCTTCACAGGAGGTTTTCTAGTGATATGTGAAACAAGAAAGTTCATGGCAAGTTTTTATTGCTGCTTTTCAACAAAACCCTTGTAACTGCAGCTTAAAACAAGCTGCAGTTACAAGGTTTTTGTTGAAAAGCGACAACATATACATTAACAAATGATTCCTACCTTAACAGGTGGTTTTCTAGTGATATGTGAAACAAGAAAGTTCATGGCAATATCTTCACAGTTCATATCACTGCTTTTCAACGAAAACCTCGCAACTGCAGCTTAAAACAAGCTGCAGTTACAAGGTTTTTGTTGAAAACCGACAACATATACAATAACAAATGAAACCTACCTTAACAGGGGGTTTTCTAGTGATATGTGAAACAAGAAAATTCACGGCAATTTCTTCACAGTTCATATCGCTGCTTTTCAACAAAACCCTCGTAACTGCAGCTTAAAACAAGCTGCAGTTACAAGGTTTTTGTTGAAAAGCGACAACATATTCACACAAACATACCTTAACAGGTGGTTTTCTAGTGATATGTGAAACAAGAACAAGAATTGTCCGCGGACAATAAAGCTCGCCCAAACGAGAGCTTGTCACAAAGAAAAGTCATTTCCTAGGTCAAGGTAAAAAGGTCATGGCCCAAAATGAAATTTTGTAAAAGTAGGTCAAGCTCCATGGTCAAGGTCACAAGGTCACAGGTCATGGTCAAATGTGAACTGTGTTGGAATGAGGTGTCCGTGTGTGAAATATCAAGGCTGTAGGTGTAAAAGGACATGAGTTATAGGCCAAGTTAAAGTTTTTTGAAAGTAGGTCAAACTCCAAGGTCAAGGTACAAGGTCACCGTCAAATGTGAACAGTGTTGGTAGGTGTCCATGTGTGAAATATCAAGGCTGTAGGTGCAAAAGGACATGAGATATAGGCCAGGTGAAAGTTTTTTTAAAGTAGGTCAAACTCCAAGGTCAAGGTCACCAGGTCCAAGGTCATGGTCAAATGTGAAAAGTGTTGGAGGAGGTGTCATTGTGTGAAATATCAAGGCTGTAGGTGTAAAAGGACATGAGATAAAGGCCAGGTTAAAGTTTTTTAAAAGTAGGTCAAAATTCAAGGTCAAGGTCATCAGGTCCAAGGTCATGGTCAAATATGAAAGGTCTTGGTGGGAGGTGTCCATATGTGAAATATGAAGGCTGTAGGTGTAAAAGGACATGAGCTATAGGCAAGGTTAAAGTCTTTTAAAAGTAGGTCAAACTCCAAGGTCAAGGTCACAAGGTCCATGGTCATGGTCAAATGTGAATCATGTTGGTAGGAGGTGTCCATGTGTGAAATATCAAGGCTGTAGGTGTAAAAGGACATGAAATATAGGCTAGGTTACAGTTTTTAAAAGTAGGTCAAACTCCAAGGTCAAGGTCACAAGGTCCAAGGTCATGGTCAAATGTGAATGGTGTTGGTAGAAGGTGTCCATATGTGAAATACCAAGGCTGTATGTGTAAAAAGACATGAGATATAGGCCAGGTTAAAGTTTTTTAAAAGTAGGTCAAACTCCAAAGTCAAGGTCATGAGGTCAAAGGTCATGGTCAAATGTGAATGGTATTGGTAGGAGGTGTCCATATGTGAAATATCAAGGCTGTATGTGCAATAGGGCATAAGATATAGGCCAGGTTAAGTTTTTTTAGGCCAGGTTAAAGTTTTTAAAAGTAGGTCAAACTCCAAGGTCAAGGCCACAAGGTCAAAGGTCATGGTCTCAAATGAAAGGTCTTGGTGAGAGGTATCCACATGTGAGATATGAAGGCTGTAGGTGTAATATGGCATGAGATATAGGCCAGGTTAAAGTTTTTTAAAACGGTCAAAAAGTGGGTCAAACTCCAAGATCAAGGTCACAAGGTCAAAGGTCATGGTCTCAAATTAAAGGTCTTGGTTAGAGGTACCCACAGGTGAAATATGAAGGCTGTATCTCTAACAGGGCATGAGATATGGGCCAGGTTAAAGTTTTTGCGGACGCTGACGCCGACGCCGACGCCGACATCCGGGGTATGACAATAGCTCTTCCGAGACTATCGTCCCGGGCGAGCTAAAAATTATGGCAATTTCTTCAAAGTTTTTATTGCTGCTTTTCAACAAAACCCTTGTAACTGCAGCTTTATGCAAGCTGCAGTTACAAGGTTTTTGTCAAAAAGCGACAACATATTCACACAAACATACCTTGACAGGTGGTTTTCTAGTGATATGTGAAACAAGAAAATTCATGGCAATATCTTCACAGTTCATGTATTCGTCCACCTTTTCTCGGATAGCTTGTGGCATGGAGTAGGTATACAGATAGGCATAATACTGTAAAGAAGAAATTTGATAAAGTATTTTAAAGTGTCCGATGATTGACAAAATTAAAGTCTTGTGCCGAAAGAACACCTTACTATTAACAAAATATCAAAGTTTCTACAATTTTCCAACATTAGAAGTCTTTTTATTTCGTCTTTTAAATTGGATATTTTGGTCTTTTCCGATCTTTGCCGAAGAAAATACGATAAACTTCCGACCTGAAATTATGACGTCATACTGGCCACTGAATGACGTCATGGCGGGAAAAACGGGCAGTCATGGGTCATTTCCCAGAAAGTCTGAAATTTCTGAAAAACTTAAATGTCCGACTTTTCTGTCATAATTCCACTTCCCCAATCGATACTCAAAACACGGAATTCGTCCTCAGTAAATGTTAGAAAACAAGAGCCGTCAGAGACGGACAATGCTCCCCGATTAAGGCATTGTCACAATAAATGTATGCCATGCAGAGCTAAGATTAAGCTAACAAACGTTAAGCCCCCTTTTTCCATGACATACTTTTTATACGCAAATTTCAAGTAGTTTATTGTCAAGGGCATCTGATTTGCTACTCAAATATGAAATTTCATCATATTCTGACCATTAGACTATGAGAAATTAGAGAAAAAGTGTATTTGACCTTAAGTCCCCTTTTCCCATGACGAGGCCTCAAATCCAAAAACTGGGAAAAGTACATCGGCATTATGTCATAGGGAGTTCACATGGTAAGTTTCATTTGATTTGGCCCAAGGGTTATAGAGAAATCGCTTCGGACGGACGGACGGACGGACGGAATGACGGACGGACAGACGAAGCGGCGACTATATGCTCTCCCTTCGGGGAGCATAAAAATGTTAAAACAGTCAAAGAATAGGTCGTAAGTGAATTAAGGAATGTGCCAAAGAACGGTTTAATTTTGTCTGTATTACTCTTACTGTCGAGAAATGAATAAAAACTGAGACTTCGCTATATGACAGAAAAGTAGAACACATTATCTTTGTCAGACACCTCATGCTCTAGATTGGGGGCGGAGTCAAGCCATTGATGACGTCAATCCGTGGCAATTTTACGGAAATTGCCGATCTTTATTTTCTCGAAAATCAGTTTTTCAACGATGTAAAGAAAAGCAAATAAAACTTTTAAAACAACCGAGTTTGGCGGATCTTTTATAAAACACGTTATTTTAATGATTTTCTTCCAATATACGGTGCAATAAACTTCCAAGCTTGGTAGCCTTTAAATTTGCAATTGAAATCATGAAACATAAAGTTGGAAAATTGAAAATTTATTAAAAAACGTGCAAATGATAGACTGGAAAAGCTTGCCTTTTCAAAAATCTAGCAAAGAGGGACAAATTTCCAAACCTTATGTTGTAAATAAAGCAGAAAATATTTTTGAACAGAATGCCAACTTCATTACCATTTGAGCACCTGAAACCTTACCTTATGAAAGAAAGCAGCACCAGTTAGCACCATAGACATTTCACATGAGTAGTTAGAGTTGTACAGCCATGAGTTATGTTTTATATCCCATGCATGATAACGACCCGGAAATCCTACAATACAATCCCTCTCCTCTCTCCAAACTCTACAAATGTACACAAGATGAGCTTGTATCATATTGCTGCTTTTCAACAAAAACATCATAACTGCAGCTTAAAACAAGCTGCAGTTACAAGGTTTTTGTTGAAAAGTGACAACATTTCACATGAGTAATTAGAGTTATACAGCCATGAGTTATGTTTTATATCCCATGCATGATATCAACCTGGGAATCCTACAATAGGATCTCTTTCCTCCCTCCACACCCTATAAAACATGAAATATATTGTAGTTTCATTAACAATGCCCCTCTAATATTGAGGGAAAGGAGAAAATAACCTTCTTTATCCCTATCCCAAACAAGACCGGGTTTTGACATCCCTACTAGAAAGGCCTTAGGAAAACATTGAGGCAAAAGAAGAAAATGCTGATACCCAGCATTTTCTCCTTTTGCCTCAATATTTTCTTGGTAACAATGTACACAGATCCAATCTCTTTAAACATTCATTTTGACACCCTTAGCAGCTTTTGAATAAAAATGGTCTAAAATTTTAACGTTTGGGAAAGGGTTAACTAATTCTTTTCCTAAATCAGTCCTAGCATGTTCATCACAACCAGATCCTGTTTTGGAAAAGGCTATTACAAACTAGAGCAATCATTGGAAGTGATCAATCCCCCAAACAGTTTCTTGTTCCAAAACATGTATATATTACAACAAGAGCTGTCCGAAGACATCCCGCTCGACTTTCTAAGTTGCTTAGTATAAAGGGGGCATAACTCCAAATATAGTGGAGCCAGGGTCATGGGCCCTAATAGTAAGGTAGAGGGTGTAATGGTGAATAAGTATTCCAAGTTTTGGTTGAATCCCTCTGATAGTATGGAAGTTATTGATGATTGAAAAAACTTTTACCTTGGTTGCAACGCAGACGCCAACGCCCGGGTGACAGTATAAGCTCTCATTTTCTTCGAAAAGTCAAGCTAAAAATGCAATTTTTCAACAAAGAAACATAAGTCAGTAAAAAATCCATGAACCTTAACTCCTATATTCCCAACAATTATTTTTTTTTTTGGGGGGGGGGGGGGTATAAATACATACAACATTATCTTGCATCAAGCTTACCTAAAACCAAAGACAATTTCATCATGTCGTAAATGTGAATCGTCATCAATACTAAGTACAGCTTCAGTTTCAATGGCTTCAAATGGCAAGAATCTGTTGTTTAGGCTGTTCTTTTTGGTCTTTACAACCTTTAGTGTGGAAAAAGTAGAATTTATAGGATAGGAATTTAGGAAAATTCTAACAGTATTTTAAATCCATTCCAAAACATGTAAAGGGACTCCTTTTGACTGTATATGGGTTTAGAAAACCCTGCAGGAAAAGAAGAAAATGCTGATCACCAGCATTTTCTCCTTTTCCTTTATAGTTTTCTATGTGATCAATACTCAACACAGCTTCAGTTTCTATGGCTTCAAATGGCAAGAATCTGTTGTTTAGGCTGTTCTTTTTGGTCTTCACAACCTATAGGGTGGAAAACGTAACATTTTTAGGATAGGAATTTAGGAAAATTCTGTCAGTATTTTAAACCCATTCCAAAACGTGTAAAGGGACTCCTTTTGGCTGTATATGATATAATTGGTATAGAAAACCGTGCAGGAAAAGAAGAAAATGCTGATCACCAGCATTTTCTCCTTTTCCTTCATGGTTTTCAATGTGATCAATACTCAACACAGCTTCTGTTTCAATGGCTTCAAATGGCAAGAATTTGTTGTTTAGGTCTTTTTGGTCTTCACAACCTGTAGGGAGAACAAGATCTTTTAGAGGAGAGCAAAGCGTGGCTACAATGTACTGCATAGTGAATCATTTCTTTGCCATAATGGGTCAAATTCCGCTACTATATTTCATGATTAATCTTTTCATATATGTTGATATTATTATCACAGAGGTGTGTTTGAAAGCATTAGCTCTAGCAGAAGCAGTTATGACTTGTATTTGACAGTTGCACATAAAAGCTTAAAATTAACCACAGCATTATGCCAAGAAAACTAGAAACCACAATAGCTCCCCCACTTATTCTGTATCTTAACTCATCCCCAAACGGGGACTCCTTTAAATTTTTTGATAAACTTACCACTACTGGCACCCCAATATCGGGCCAGCCCAAGTTTTCCGAGGGTGGAGCAGGGTTGTTCCATACAACTATTACTTTATTAAGGTAGGGCAGACCTTTTAGTCTGGTGACGGCTTGTATTAACACATCCGAGCGCTCATACGTCAACATCACCTCTATATCTCCTTTCAATTTGGATCAGTCCATTATTTTGTCATTTTGGAAAGAGTTAACCCTTTCCCAATTTGGATGAGTCCATTATTTTGTCATTTTGGAAAGAGTTAACTCTGTCCCAAACAGAAAAAATTTTATCATAAAGACTGTTCCAATTTGAAAGCTATTGTAGACAGATATATCACTGCTTTCCAACAAAAACCTTGTAAATGAAGTTTTTTAAGCAGTATTTCTGAGGTTTTTGTTGAAAAGTGATGATATGTTTGTTGATGTAAATGAAATTTGAGTACAATAATTATATGATTTAGAAAATATTGAGGCAAAAGGAGAAAATGCTGGTGACCAGCATTTTCTTCTTTTGCCTAAATATTTTCCCAAGCCTTTTTCAGTAGGAAAATAAAAACCTGGCTTTTTTTTGGGGGGGGGGGGGAGGACTGGGCCCTCTAAGGTAGAAATAAACAAACAAACCAACTCACCACAACTGGCACCCCAATATCGGGCCAGCCCAAATTTTCCGAGGGTGGAGCAGGGTTGTTCCATACAACTATTACTTTATTAAGGTAGGGCAGACCTTTTAGTCTGGTTACAGCTTGTATTAACACATCGGAGCGCTCATACGTCAACATCACCACTGTAAAATATTTAAAATTCAAATTCTTTCATTGAAGGAAACTGACAAAGAGCATGAAAAACAACAATACTAATTATGCATGATAATTATATCATATTCTGAAAGATTGTAGACGTCAAACATTGATAGAATACAATAGCTTACTACATGCACTTGCTTGGATGAGCTATAAAGAAGAAAATTTTCTCCTAGTTTACCTTCAAAATGTTTTCGACTATAATGTACACAAGTTTAATAAACTTAGTTTATATCTATTTACACTTATTTCGTTGTCTTAATTACCGTTATAATTCAACTTTAAGTTTCATTGTTTTTGAAGAGGTTTCAAGCAAGTTATTGACCAGATAAAAAACTTACTAGTGAATTGTTCCCTTGGGTGATTACCGCCCAGCGCTTCACTGAACTCCTTCCCTGACCCACCTTCTCCTTTATTCACGGGTCGAAAACCATACCCAGATCCTGGCAAAAAATAAAGATATATATCATATGTATTAAACCTTTATCAACATTGTTTGCTATATTTTGGCCATGCATATAACATTGACTTACAAACATGTACATTGGTAAGAATTCGGATTTCTCAAAATAATGAATTTACATGAAAATCTTATGTATTGAACTTCAAATATTTCAATGGAATTTGATGTCCCATCTAATTTTGACATAAAAAGCATAATTTTTAAATGAACTTAACCAACATTGGAATTATGAGCAAAGTCCTGCCAGATTTATATAGAAGGGTTAGGCAAATCAACCACAAGTCCACTCCACAGACTTCTTTAACCCTTTACCAGACAACAAAATTTTGGACTGATCTGAATTCAAAGATGTTGCAGACGACATTTTAAATTCAATGAAATCTAAAATAATTTGCTCTGTTGGGGTAGAAAACATTGTGGGGAGTGAAGAAATTGCTTGTCACAAGCAATTTCTTCTCTTTCCACAATGTTTTCCAAAGCCATTAAGTTATAGAGCGTCAATAGGCGTCACTGCGTTGATATGGGCTAACATAATTTATCTGTGCCTACTCCACAACCTATCAGTGCTAAGCCTTACCTTTAAATTTGGCATCAGAAGGGAGAACCTTCACAAAGG
Organism: Fragum sueziense; assembly: GCA_963680895.1. Classification (NCBI taxonomy): domain Eukaryota; kingdom Metazoa; phylum Mollusca; class Bivalvia; order Cardiida; family Cardiidae; genus Fragum; species Fragum sueziense. The sequence continues at coordinate 10,830,916 of OY804608.1, forward strand.
GTGTATATGGATACAGATTAAATGGATCTCCCGGGGTGTTGAAGACGTCTCGCTGAGTTTGTGACGTAAAATTTTGGGTAAACTTGGCGGAGGCAAACGGAGGCTCAACTGGACCTAGCACCTCATCTGTTTCTTCTTCTGGATTCACACCTGCAAGCAATAATAATTATATCATGCCATTTAACCCTTTTCAAAACAAAATTTCACAGCAGCTGTTTTGAATGAATATTAAGTTTGATTTACAGAAGATAATGACACAAAAGCTTATAGAGAAAATGCTGATTACCAGCATTTTTTTCTTTTGTCTCAATATTTTCCATGACTTTTCCAATAGGAATGTCAAAACCATTTTTTTTTTATTTTTCTTTCTTTCTGATAGTGTTATTGTAAAAAAAGTATCATAACTTTTCAGTTAGTTTGTTAGAAGTACTTTTAAAACCAAGAAAAAAATTGGGGAATAAATACTATATCAATAGTTGGTATTGATTTCACTGATTGTACTGTTCCTTTATTAATTTATCTAGTTATATTTTGATGACCATATCCTATCAAATATTATATACATAACAATTTTTGTAAATATTTGAAACATGTGGAGAATATTTTTCTCCCAGAAAATCTGTAATAATGTGGGTTATTACATAAACTGTTTGTAATGTATGTTCTTTAACAATAATTTAGTTGCCTGTGTACCCTTTGATGTAAAAAGAATTTACAATTTTGTTGTTTGAAAAAATATTAAGAATGTGTTTTTTCCTCTTACCTAAATGTTCAGGTACTGGTATAAAGTTACTGATAGAGCTAACTGAAGGTTCCTCCATGGCAGGATAAGCCGGTATTTGTAGACGAGTCCTGAGTACTGCTAAAACTGTAGATATGATCAAATATCACTGCTTTACAACAAAAACCTTGTAACTGCAGCTTATTTTAAGCTTAAAACTAGCTGCAGTTACGTGCCAGGTTTTTGGTTAAAAGACACCATATCCTCTGAAATTCAGCCTGTTTAAAATTAAGTTTGGGAAAAGATAAATAAAATTGTGCATTTTTTTGGCTTACCTAAATGTTCCGGTACTGGTATAAAGTTACTGATAGAGCTAACTGAAGGTTCCTCCATGGCAGGATAAGCCGGTATTTGTAGACGAGTCCTGAGTACTGCTAAAACTGTAGATATGATAGAATTTGTGGTCCCGAAATATGACTCCCAGAACATCCTTCCATACCACTTAAACTCCATAACGTCATTGTCCGTAAATGTGCGTAACATGAAGTGAAGTTCTGTTACGCGAGACTTTGGCAGGAAGACGGCTGCTTTTCTCCAGTCTATTAATTCACTAAAAGGTAGAATTGTGTAATCTCCAAGGATAACTGGAATAGCTCCGTGTTTTAAAGCTTCATAAAATCTGGTTTGAAATACACTTGTTGACACAATGCTATGATTGGCGGGTGACACAATGATATTGAATGTTGATTGGCGGAGAATTTCCGCCCGTTTTGATGCGGAATCACACAAACCCCATTCTCCAGAAATACCTAAACCCATATTATTATCACAGACGAATTTCAAAAATACTTTCTCCCGTGATTCCGAGAGAATCCTTTTTAAGTTCTGAACAATTGATGATTCTAAAACTAACAATGAATCTGTAGCTGTTTTTGCTGTGTCTTGTAACAGAGATCTTCTTTTAAAGCTATTTATACCATCTAAGTTTGTATTGTCATTATTTACATTTAAATCTATTTTATTTGAGCCTTTCTCCTGCTGCAATGCAACAGTCGTTAAAAAGTTTTGGGGATCTTTAAAGTGACCCATAAATGAGAGAAAGTACTGCCTCCGTATGGGAGACAAGGGGGGCAACTCCGACCAAACTGGTCCGTCGGAGTTGCCGTAACTCGGAGGTAACACAATATCAAAATTTGGTCTGTATAACGTGTCAATAAATGAAGACTGCACTATGATAGCTCGCCCAGTGTTAACACCTTTAAACAGATCTATATGTGTGGGGTTCCTTGTGATATCTAGCAAGATGTGATTTCTACCATCCCCATTCCAGTGGTCTAGTGATTTAATTCTGTTCTGTAAATTATCAGAAGACTCTTCTGAAAATGGTTCACCAAACACTGCTATAAAAACACAAGCCTTCTCTGGATGTTCGACAACATAGGGACTTTGTTTGAACACATGGGACACTGAAGATTTCACAAACTCGTTTAAATTCTCGTTCTGAAAATACTGCTGTAGTTTATATACAAACACTGGAAATCCACCAACTAAAGGACATTTTGAATAATCAAAACAAGTATGCATTCGACATCCTTCAGTTATCTTGACAGAAGGCAGTTTCTTCATTCCTTCATCGTTTAACAAGACTTGCTCTGGTGCTTTCATTATTGGCATGAAACGATTTGACAGCTCATTTTCTTCAAGTTTCAACTGTTCAAGATTCAATTTCGACTGCTGGATGTTTTTTTCCATGGTCTCTTGCTGAAGTCGGAAAGACTCAACCTAAATAAAAAAGAATAGAATATGTTTTATTTTCAACTCAAAGGGTCATTTACATGACATGATATCACAGCATAATTAAAACATAACAACAACAGTAACAACTGTTGTTTAACCCTTTCCCAAACAACAAAATTCCCATTTGAAAGCTGCTGCAGACGAGGAATTGTATAACTTTGTGTACAATTTAGCACAGAAAATATTGAGGCAAAAGGTAGAAAATGCTGATTATCAGCATTTTCTTCTTTTTTGTCTCAATATTTTCACATGCCTTTTGGAATAGTGATGTCAAAACCAGGTCTTCTTTGGGAAAGGGTTAACAAAATAAACACAAAAAAGGAGGATATTAAAGTAAATAAGGCTCCATTAGGTTCATTTTCAATACATGAAGTTAGGAGTTAAGACCACAATGAAAATGTAACAAAATTTGATAATGCTTTATTGCTTCACAACGAGATCATACTTTAACCCTTCCCAAACTTATGGTTGGTCTAATTTCAAAGCTGCTGTACACATCAAAATAGATATTGACAAGTATCTGGTGTTGTATGCAACACATAAAGTCCCCTACCGGCTTCACATTGACTCAATATGGTAATCAATAATAGATTAAGTTGCAGGATCCATTTTTTGCCATATTTTCACTATTTCCGTTACCATAGCAACCGCACTTTTCGTCAAAGAACAAAGATAAAATGATGTGCATAATCTACACATTGCCATCTAGTCATATACCAAGTCTCATCAAACAAGAGATGTTTGTAAAACATATATGCCCCCTCAAGGGCCTACATTTGATGTAGGTCAAAGTCCAAGGTCAAGTTAACAAGGTCCAAGGTCATGGTCACATATGAAAGGTCTTGGTAGGAGGTGTCTATGTGTGAAATATCAAAGCTGTATATTTAAAAGTAAAATGAAACATAGGCCAGGTTAAAGTTTTTACAAGTAGGCCAAATGTCAAGGTCATGGTCAAATGTGAAAGGTCTTGGTTGGAGGTGTCCATGTGTGAAATATCAAGGCTGTAGGTGTAAAAGGACATGATATATATGCCTGGTTTCAGTCTTTTTAAAAGTAGGTCAAACTCCAAGGTCAAGGTTGCAATATTCAAAGTCATGGTCAAACGTGAAAGGTCTTGGTAGGAGGTGTCTATGTGTGAAATATCAAGGCTGTAGGTGTAATAGGACATAAGATAAAGGCTATGTTAAAGATTTCTAAAAGTATGTAAAAATCAAAGGTCAATGACATACAGGCCAAGGCCATGGTCAAATGTGAAAGGTCTTGGTAGGGGGTGTCCATGTGTAAAATATTGAGACTGTACAGGTAACAGGACATGAGATATAGGCCTAGTTTAAGTTTTTTTTTAAAGTAGGTCAAACTCCAAGGTCAAGGTCCAAGGTCATGGTCAAAAGTGAAATATCTTGGTTGGAAGTGACCATGTGTGAAATATCAAGGCTGTAAATGTAAAATGACATGAAATATAGGCCAGATTAATGTATTATTAAAGTAGGTTAAACACCAAGGTCAAGGTCACAAGGTCCAAGGTCATGGTCAAATGTGAAAGGTCTTGGTCGTAGGTGTCCATGTGTGAAATACCAAGGCTGTATGTGTAAAAGGAATTGATATATCGGCTAGATTAAAGTTTTTTTTTAAAGTAGGTCAAAGTCCAAGGTCAAGGTCACAAGGTCCAAGGTCATGGTCAAATGTGAAAGGTCTTGGTAAGATGTGTCCATGTGTGAAATACCAAGGCTGTATGTGTAATAGCACATAAGATATAGGCCAAGTTTAATTTATCTAAAAGTAGGTCAAACTCCAAGGTCAAGGCCACATGGTCCAAGGTCATAGTCGTATGTGATAGGTCTTGGTCAGAGGTTTCCATATGTCAAATATCAAGGCAGTATGTGTAAAAGGACATGATATATCGGTCAGGTTAAAGTTTTTCAAAAGTATGTCAAACTCTAAGGTCAAAGTCACAGAGTCCAAGGTCATGGTCAATTATGAAAGGTCTTGGTAAGATGTGTCCATGTGTGAAATATCAAGGCTGTATTTGTAAAAGGTCATGAGATATTTGCCGGGTTTAATTTTTTCAAAATTGGTCAAACTCCAAGGTCAAGGTCACAAGGTCCAAGGTCATGGTTAAATCTGAACGATGTTGATAGGAGGTATCTATGTGTGAGATATCAAGGCTGTATGTGTAAAAGGACATGAGATATAGGCAAGGTTAAGAATTAAGTGTAAAAACCAACAAAGGGCAATAACTCCAAGAATTTGATTGGCATAGTTACGGTTCTTGTACACTGCACCTCTCTATAATAAAATCTATTCACCTGTAAAGTTTCATGATTCTACCTTACATATTTTTTGAGTTGTGCTCCGGACAAGAATCAAGTTATAAACTCATTAAAGGGCAATAACTCAAAAAATTTGATCAGCAGAGTTACGGTTCTTGTGCACTGCACCTCTCCATAATGAGATCTATCCACCTATTAAGTTTCATGATTCTACCTTAAATACTTTTTGAGTTATGCTCCGGACAATAATCAAGTTTGAAAATCAACAAAGGGCAATAACTCAAAAAATTTGATCAGCAGAGTTACGGTTCTTGTGCACTGCACCTCTCCATAATGAGATCTATCTACCTATTAAGTTTCATGATTCTGCCTTACATACTTTTTGAGTTATGCTCCGGACAATAATCAAGTTTGAAAATCAACAAAGGGCAATAACTCAAAAAATTTGATCAGCAGAGTTACGGTTCTTGTGCACTGCACCTCTCCATAATGAGATCTATCCACCTGTAAAGTTTCATGATTGTACCTTACATACTTTTTGAGTTATGCTCCGTACAAGAATCAAGTTATAAAATCAACAAAGGGCAATAACTCAAAAGAATTGATTGGCAGAGTTACGGTTCTTGTGCACTGCACCTCTCCATAATAAGATCTATCCACCTATGAAGTTTCATGATTCTACCTTTAATACTTTTCGAGTTATGCTCCGGACAAGGTTTGGTCTACGGACAGACCGACCGACATACGGACCGACCGACCGACCGACCGACACTTGCAAAACAATATACCCCCATTTTCTTCGAAAGGGGGCATAATTAGCTTGCTTACTTATTAACTTATTGCAGGATCCAATATTTTTTGCCATATTTTCACTATTTCCGTAACCATAGCAACAACAATTTTAGTCTAAAAACAAAAATAAAATGATGTGCATAATCTACACATTGCCATATAGTCATATACCAAGTCTCATCAAACTAGCTTGCTTAGTTATTATCTTATCACAGGATCCCATTTTTGGCCATATTTTCACTATTTCTGTAACCATAGCAACCTCAATTTAAGTCGAAAAACAAAAATAAAATGATGTGCATAATCTACACATTGCCATCTAGTCATATACCAACTTTCATCAAAAACGCTTGCTTAGTTATTAAGTTATCGCGGGATCCAGATTTGAGTGGACAGACAGACAGACGGACAGACGGACGGACGGACAGACTGACGGACGGACGGACAGACGGAGGGCAAACCTATAGTCCCCTCCGGTGTGAACACCGGTAGGGGACTAAAAAGGAGAGAATCATATACGATATAGCTTAGAAAATATCGATTCCAAACCTTGGTTGGTCTAATTTCAAAGCTACTTCACACACCAAAATAAATATCGAAAAGGAGAGAATCATATACGATATAGCACAGAAAATATCTATTCCAAACCTGTGTCTTGTAAGTTGAAATTTCAGTCTGTAATGACAGTCGTTTACTCTCTAGATCTCGGAGTTCATTGTTGACAGAAGCCTTGATTCTCCGAAGTTCCTCTATTTGACCTTTCAGATCTGAACTTTTAAGATTGTCCAAGTCTTCATGGTGTTCAAGCTGGGATCGTGACCTGAAAATTGATAATTGTATATTTAATTATTATAATTAATCAGTTTTTACATAAACTCACCTTAAAAGACTTAAGTTTTTTGTAAAATACTAATGGTTTTGTAACAAATTATTTGAATAGAACGAAATAATCATCTCAAAAATGAAAAGGCATTTTTTAAGAATAGTTACAATCATTATCAGTGATCACCAGAAGCAAAAGAAGAAATCAACCAATCAATAAATCAATCAAACACTTATTTGTGAGTCTGTATAACATCCACACAGTTGCTAGGCAAGTAAGTTCTGTGAATGATGACAAACGAGATCAACAGAAACACTAGAAGAAATCAACCAATCAGTCAATCAATCAACCACTCATTCAATCAATCAATCATACACTTACTTGTGAGTCTGTATCCCATCCACATTAATACTTGACAAGTAACTGTGAATGGTCACAAATGTGATCACCAAAAACACCAGGAGAAAACACACAAGCTTGGACAGCTTACAGTCCGCCAACTGCTGTAGTCTGGACCTCTTACGACTAGACTGGGACATGTGTCCATCCATCGTGCTTCCGTCAACAGGTACTTCGATGCTTCACATAGATCTGTAGAACAATACAGTGCTTCTGAAATATTTTAAAAAACTACTTGTCCACGGACAAGTCTTGATCCAAAATTGACTTGTCCGTATCAAAAATCAACTTGTCTGTACAAAACCCATATACTTTTCCATAGCTTCATTTGTTTATTGCATATCTATTATGACTCTCTAACTATTGTCTACAACAAAATTTGTACATTTAACTATCAGTAATTACATTGTATGAAAAAATTGTGAGAAAAAGAAAAAAACATTTTTTGTTATAACCATATTTTTCACTTGTCCACGGACAATCTAGCTTTCAAAATCTGCTTGTCCGTACAGGTAAACGCCACTAAATGGACAAGTCGGACAACTTGGGCAACTTATTTCAGAAGCACTGCAATATATATCAGTCTATAAAATTTGGTTGATTATTTCTCTTAACAGTGATCTGCCAAGGTTTTGGGACCAAGGGGACAATGTCCCCATGGAGTAAAAAAAGTGGGGACATTTTATACAAGAGGCCCAGAGGGCCTTATCGGTCACCTGAAGCGGCTTCCCATGGGGATGCTCCCTGTCAAGTTTGGTTGTAATCCGTTCAATGGTTCTCAAGAAGAAGTCGAAAATGTTAAGTTAACTAATAACGCAACCCCCCTCCCATCCCCCCCTCCCCAGCACGGCCATTTCTTGACGGATTTTTTTCTCTTGTACAAACTTTGTTGTCCATGCCCTAAAGACTCTTAAAACTAAATGTGAATCCAATCCAACAGCCGGTTCATGAGAAGAAGATTTTTTAAGATGTACCCTATTTACCCCCTTTTTGGCCCCTTATGGGGCCCCAAAGGGAGATAACTCCATGATTTGTACAAATCTAAAGCGGCTTCCCATGGGGATGCTTTCTGCAAAGTTTAGTTGAAATCCGTCCAATGGTTCTCAAGAAGAAGTCGAAAATGTTAAAAGTTAACGCACGGCGCAAGACGCACGGCGCAAGACGCACGGCGCACGACGACGGACGAAACACGGTCGCAATAGGTCACCATGACCTTCGGTCAGGTGACCTAAAAATGGATGTGACACGCCAAAAATAATGACCTTTAAAACAAAAAAATATCTAGAATATCTTTAGACTGTATTTCGGTATTCAGTGTTCAAACTTTGGTATAATGCAGTTGAAACAAAAGACACTATTATTATGAACAATGTTACATTTCCCAGGATCAATTTTTGGGGGTCATTATAAGTTGTTGACTATTGATAAAAAAAACCATTTCTTCCTCACAATGTTTGATATCCTGTAAGCCTTCATTAATATAAATTCTATTAGACATTCATATTTTTTACTTTCCTAATTGTTTCATTTATTATTTTGTACAAATCGTATAAGAAATGGGGAGTTAAAGTTATTAAATTAATTTTTGGGGTTGAACTATTTTGGGTACGAATGTAGAGAGACAATTCCCTTTGTGTGTGTCAAAACAAAGTATTAGAACTTCTTCTTTAACAACATTTAGATAGCAAAATCAGATTTTCTGTCATGAATATTTACCATTCGGTCTGTTTACTTTGTTTTCAGCCAAAGAAATAGAATTTTTCTAGTTGAAAAAAGATCGCAGGTCAGCAAAATTAGATAGTAGAAGCAGTGTTCTCCCCAGCCCAATAAGCTGTATCGGCCCCACTACAGCTTCATGTAAATTAGTGCGATGCCACTACAGCTTCAAAAGTACCCCACAGCTTAATTTCTTCAAAAGGGTCACCAAATAGAGGATTTTCTAGACATTTCATGTCAAAAAGTAATAAATAATGCATTCTTGTGAAATAAAATGTAATAATTCTGTATAAAAACATTATGGGAAAAGAAGAAATTGCTCAAATTGAGCAAATTCTTCTTTTCCCATTATGTTTTTATTCACATTATTGTTTGCATGAACATGATGCATTTCAAGGTTTACCAACACTTATAATTTGCCACTATGGCTTCAAATTATTCTGCGGAGAACCCTGAGTTCTAAGGATTATATACAGGAAGAAAAATATTGATGATGCAGTTTAAATGTTCAATTCAACTTTATTGGAATCATATTTCAGAATGATTTCTTCCATTAAAATGAGTAATAAACGAATAATCGGTATTAATTAGAACCCCAGCTGGACACAGGGAGCCGGAAAATAAACCACCAGTATAAAAACAACAACATTGTTGACAGTTTTCCGCGAAACTCACTATTATTAATTTAACCCTTTTCCAAACGACAAAATTTTGGGGTGCTCAAAATTCATAGATGTTGCAGACGACAATTAAAACTGAATGAAAATTTACATTTTTTGGTCTTTTTGTATAGAAAATATTGTGGGAAATGAAGAAATTGCTTGTCACAAGCAATTTCTTCATTTTCCACAATGTTTTCCCAAGCCTTTTCTTGTGAGGGAGTCAAAAAGCGTCACTGTGCAGTAATGAGTTAATGTGTTCAATAGAATGAATGTATTTTGTACAGATTAGCTCAAAGACCATTAAATGCAATCAAATTCATTATTGGAAAATCATATTTCAAAGTCATTAAGTAATTATGGGAAATACAATTTAACTATTTACTAAGAGTTTTCAAGCAAAAATCGAATGCGCCATGGCCGCATCCGTGGGTATTTTATTGCGACATTTACGATTTTTATAGCGACAATGGCGCAAAAACGCAGCCTTGGCAGATCACTGTCTTAATGTTCTCTATCCAGAGATTGTCCTTGCATATTTGATGTATGTTCACAAAGAATTTATAAGTTTAAAGTCATCACACTTGAACCCAAGAATTTCAATGCAGCAGCCGAATGTATTGTAATCCGAGTTTTCTCTGATGAAATTTGCTCTTTGACATGTTGATTGTTGACGTCGCTCATTTACAACAGAGCACACTATAATCCATTTTTATTCACCTTTCAGGGTGTGGCTAAGCAAAGAGGTTATTCGACAAGTTTACTTCTCAATACCTTGGTAGATATAAGAGAAAAACATGTGGCACGAGCATGAACACATTTCGAAATTGAAAGAATGTTCGATTGTAAAATGTGTTGTTATAAAACCTCGTAACTACAGCCTGATTTACGCTGTAGTTATGTTTCGCAATAATATCGACAATTTACCGCTAAGCGAGAAGGCTGTTTCTCCTCAAGCTTAAAGGCTACCAAGCTTGGCAGTTTATTGCACCCTATATTGGAAGAAAATCATTAAATTAACGTGTTTTACAAAAGATCCGCCAAACTCGGTTGTTTTAAAAGTTTTATTTGCTTTTCTTTACATCGTTAAAAAACTGATTTTCGAGAAAATAAAGATCGGCAATTTCCGTAAAATTGCCACGGATTGACGTCATCAATGGCTTGACTCCGCCCCCAATCTAGAGCATGAGGTGTCTGACAAAGATAATGTGTTCGACTTTTCTGTCATATAGCGAAGTCTCAGTTTTTATCCATTTCTCGATCGTAAGAGTAATACAGACAACCTTAAACCGTTTTTGGCACATTCCTTAATTCACTTACGACCTATTCTTTGACTGTTTTAACATTTTTTTCTAACATTTACTGAGGACGAATTCCGTGTTTTGAGTATCGATTGGGGAAGTCGCTTTATGACAGAAAAGTCGGACATTTAACTTTTTCAGAAATTTCAGACTTTCCGGGAAATGACCCATGACTGCCCGTTTTTCATGCCATGACGTCATTCAGTGGCCAGTATGACGTCATAATTTGAAGTCGGAAGTTTAGCGTATTTTCTTCGGCAAAGATCGGAAAAGGCCAAAATATCCAATTTAAAAGACGAAATAAAAACACTTCTAATGTTGGAAAATTGTAGAGACTTTGATATTTGGTTAATAGTAAGGCGTTCTTTCGGCACAAGACTTTAATTTTGCCAATCATCGGACACTTTAAATGTAATGAACCGTTTACTAGGCTTTGCCCTGTCTCACAAATAAAAACAGAATATACCACTCAAAAACAATGGAAAGTAGGTCATTGTAACCAATGGCTGTTCAGGTGAGGGTTGTTGCAAAACATTGCCAATAAACCTTTTCGAAACTTGTACATTTTGGTCTAAAATTTTTCATCAGGCATGACAATAAATGGTTCATTGATCAGTATCATAAGGCGTTTTAAGGATAGCGTTTAAGATCGGATGGTGAACAAGGCGCCACAACTTGTGGCAAACTTTTCATTGTTTTTTAAAAGTAGTAAATGAGGGACATCAACATATCAAAGAGCGAATTTCATCAGAGAAAACTCGGATTACAGCCGGATGATGCTGTATGGTCATAACTCTTTAGAAATGTGTGTGTCAAGATGCAAATTTCAATAAGAAAAAGCAAGACTTAGATTTTGAGAAGTAAAATGGGCCCTCGGAACTAATTAGAAAAATGACAGCTAAGTTTGGAAATGGGGATTTGTAAAACTGACCAATTCAGGCTTAATGACACTCATACATGAACAATATCTTCGGCTATTAAGATCTTCCTGCAAAGTATATGTATGTGCAAAACGTTCTAGGCATGTCTCGCTTTTCTTTTTAGATTTCTTGCCGATTTTATTGGCGAAAATTATTATTTTTTGTGAATTTTTAGCAAACAGACTCCATCTTGGAAATAATCTTTTGACCAATGATAATTTGAGTAGGAATAGTTTCAGTTGTTCGATTTTAAGAATTTCCAAAATCCTAGCGATAATTCAAAATTAAAACATTTGTCAAAATTTTATATTTATTTTCATTTAAGAATATTATATAACCTTTTTCACAAGATAAATATTTTTTCTTAGAGATTATTATTCTGTCTGGTTGTATGAAAATTACTTTGCAAACGTCTCGCTACATAATTTTGATCCAAATTTTCGGCTTATGTAATAAGCGTCTATAGAGACTGATCGTACACAGTCTAACTATCATCTGACTCAGGAACCACAGCCAAAACAGAAGAAGCGGAACAGTCTTGAGATGGTAAATTAGTCACTGACTTCATGTCATTAAATGGCTCCCATGATATTTCCTTCACTGTGACACAAAATCCAGGAATTTCCATCTATGACAAGTCATATTTGGCTTGAATTACACAGTCTAAAACACGCCTCCAAGGCAATGTCCTGTCAAAGATTTGACAGATCAGTAAGTTTTGTCCATTTGAATTTCTGATTGATTTTGGAATAAGTTTTGTTTATGATTTAGCATATTAGATGCGGTATTAGATGAAGGACATTCAGTAAGTGAATTTGTCTTGACTGTCATTTCTCGGCGTGAATCAACAGGTTGGTGAAATTTCCCGATCGGGCAATATTGCCCAATCAGGCAATCTTGCCCGATCGGGCAATAGCGAAATTGAAAGAAAAGAGCAAAAAGTCATATTGCGGTGAAATGTTTCGGTGTCAAGAAACCAAAGTTTTTGGGCATATGGGTTAGACATTCACTCACACAATGCCGAAGAAATTTCCCATCAAAGTGGTCTATCTTCATGCGCCCAGACTCATTTCGGTTACATTGGAATGAATAGGAAATTAACTAAAAGAACAAAACCTTACATTTCCCAGTATTTATAACCGTAAACTTTTTTCACCAACCAGGGTCCTCCTTTTTGATAATTTCTGGACCGGTAAAAACTGCCAATGTACGACAGATTCTTGTCTTATCAGAGAGGTGACAATAAAAGCACAGTGTACACCCAAAAGTTATGTGGCATACTTTATGTGTGTAATACAAAATAAATACTGCAATATCCCGAGCTTACTATCAAAACAACATGATTGCTATATGCATTTAAGCACATAGTTGATTAAAAATGAAATGTGTTTATTTGGGATCAAAACAAACACATTTTGACGTTTTCAAGTTCATCCATTACTCCATGCAAAAATAGGAACATAACTTTTGATGTACACTGTAATTCTATCTTCACCTCCCCACTCTGGGGGCATGAAGATAGACCATTTTAATGGAAAATTTCTCTTGGAATGTGTGACGGGAGGTCTAACCAAAATGCCCAAAAACTTTGGTTACTCGACACCAAAACATTTAACCACAACAAGTCTTTTTGCTCTTTTCCTTAAATTTTGCTATTGCCCGATCGGGAAAGATTGCCCGATTGGGCAATATTGCCCGATCGGGAAATTTCACCAACCTGATCAATGATACATGGGTGTACGACCTGATGCATTTAGCAGTTGGTAGGCATATGAAGATTTTCTGATCAGGCAACATTGCCTTATCCATTCCATTTACAGTACTGCTTGCGCAGTTTTTGTCTATTTCCACATATCACCGCGATTGAATTTCGGGTGGAAAAACACCTGGCCACGGCGATCACTTTTTTCCTCCGGAATCTGTGGGAATTGCCACTAATTTTCATCGCGATTTTCCACTTGACCACCGTGAATCTCTGCTAGTGGGGATGATTTGTGCTTACAGGTAATATTGGTCTTACCTGGCGTTTCCACCCATCGCCACGATTCGCATTGAATGCAGTGGTCACAATGGCAAAATTAATGCTATTTTCTTCCTGAATTTATTGTCCGCGGTGGATGAGTGTTCTAGGCAAATAATGTGCGAGCTGTACTGTAAGTTTAATTTTCCAATACAACAAAATTCCATGTTTGTTTCAGTCATACGACTCAGGGGAGATAGCGGGCTCCCTAAGTGTCTCGTTCTGGGGGGGGGGGGAGGTTCGGATACAACCCGGAGGACAGCAATGGTGATGGGGTACTGTTAGTGTTGAACCCTGAATGCATGATATTTCTTGATTTGGCGCAACTGTCAATTGTAAATTTTGTTGTTTGGGAAATTATTAGCTATTGAACCCATTTTCAAAGTAAACACAGAGCTACATATAAGATGGTCATAGAAATTTTTAATTTCTTATTTCAAATCCAAACCCAATCTTTTGGGTACTCATTTGATTCGTCTGTTCGAGACAATTCCAATGAGTACCCACAACATAGGGTTTGATGACTATCTACAGACTTTTCACATTTTGAAAACTGATGTTTTACTGTTTTCCATTTTTGTTCCAGTCATATGACACGGAGGAGATAGCGGGCTCCTACAGTGTGTCGTTCCCGCGGGGGTTTGGGTATGGCCCTGAAGATGGCGATGGTGATGGGGCGACAGCAAACATCCCTGAACACAAACCACGGATATTGTTGATGGGACTACGAAGGTTCTTAACATTTTCTTATTCATGAATGAAATTAAGAAAGTCTTTCATTCTGAACAGTCATGACATTATAATGGTAATTCTCATTGCATGTTCATCTATGTAGACTTTGCTCTTTACATACTGGCCTCAGCGTTCCCATTCACGTAATATTTTACGTGAAACACGTAAATTTTTTTGACAGAACGTACAAATTTTCAAAAATAAAAGACGCTCTACGTGACCGGCACGTAAGCTAATTCCCCATGAAATTAGTCAAATTGATGTACATAAAGAGACTCCATGTTAAATGTCAACAAGGCTCCTCGTACTTGATACATCTGCGCATGTCATTTTTCTGAATCTCCGGTGTTTAAAAAAAGCAACCTATCGGAAAACGATTGGAAATCCCCACCAAGTCGTAAATATAACATGTATTTCCGTAGTGGGTGATAAAGTCTTACAGAAATATCCGATTGCTTTTCGGACTTCTTTCTGCCGTTTTCATTAGTGTAGAATCGCATTTACGTAATGTCGTAAATGGTCGAGAAATATTCCGATTGTTGCCGAGTGTTCCCGAATGCTTCTCATTGCGTCATTCCTACCCGTGACGTCATTAAAATATAATTCTTCTGCAAATGGCGACCAAACAAAACACGTTTACAAGTCTGTGGCAGTCAACCTCGGCAGACAATCAAACTCCCACACCATCTAAATCTACTAGTGAGATCGTCACAGCAAAGGCTACCGCTAAGAAGGTGAAAAAGTTCCAAAATTCGTGGCTATCATTGTTTTCCTGGTTGCGGTATGATGAGACAAACGGGAAGATGCATTGCCTCAAGTGCGAGGAATCCGATCGTAATAACCCTTCGGCGTTTGTGAAAGGCCTGGTCTTGTTTGGCAAAATATGGTGTACCCCCAGTTTTGTCTTGGTACCCCCAAAATTTGAAAATATGGATGTGGAGAGGGTACAGGGAACCCCCAGTTCAAAAAGGCAGTGGGAACACTGGGCCTAAAAAACTGTATATGAACTGGTATTTGTATGTAAATGATGCTCTCGGTATCCTACCTACAAGGAAATGAATGGGAATTAAACATTGTCATTTAGGCAAAAAAAGAAAATGCTGTACACACATCCTATCATTATTGTGAGCCATTTTACTATCTGCAGCAGCTTTTAAAGACTTAAGTGGACCAGTCACCACTCAAAAATTGTGTTGTTTGGATGAAAGTTACTCTGTCACTCTGTATATATGTTTTAAATAAATTGGTGTTTGCCTACTTGTAGTTGCCATTCCAATGATGGTTTTATATTTCTATTACAGAAGTGGTAAATCTTCGATACAGCAGGTTGTTTTCCACAAAGTCTCACCAAATGAAACACTATTTTTAGAAAGTACCAGTAAAATTGTGAAAGAAGGTTAGTGTATAAGACTTATCCCTCAAGATTTTCAAAAAAGAATTCTTAGGTATTCTGAGGTGTGTTCTTTGGCAAGAGATTTTTTTATACCACTAAATGAGAATCTAAAGATTTACATTCAGGATATATTGTGCCACACAGCTGTATTGTGTGACATATCCCAATCTGAATCTTAAACATCTCATTGAACTGCTCTAGAGAGAGCACATCTGGTTTTCACTTGTCTATCAAAGAAATCTTTGGAAAACTGCCTGTTTATCATATGATTCATTCTCTTAATGTTTTCTTTGATGTAACCAGGGTTATCCATGACGCACAAATCATGCGTCATTGTCGCAATTTCAAAACAAATTACCCCTTAGAAATTTACTCGAGGGACATAAATGACGCAAGTTTTAAATCCAGAATTTCGTATGATACTTGAGTTCTAGGGCATTTGACCCACAAAATAGTAGAAATAACCCCTAACCTTGAAGGTAAGGGGGTCAAAATGACCCCCAAATTCTTATGCTCAGGGAAAACCCTGTGTAACTTAGAAAGTGTCTGTTCTCAGCAATAGCTATTTTGTTGTGTACTGCAGCATTAGAGTTGAACTTGCCTGTAGTTTGTGAATCTTAGAAAAATCACTTTAAACTTATTAATTAACTGAACCTAAAGTTCATGTAGATACAAAGCACTCTGCCCTCTTGCCAGATAAGGCTTATTGATACTTCCAAAATCTTTCTGTTTGGAGATGTCAAGATCAGGGCCCGTATTCACCAACGTTTCTAAATTGATTTTCTAAAGTAAAATTACATACCAACCAATCAGAGTGGCCGAGACAAACGCAGTCAAATTTATCGGTCACTCTGATTGGTTGTATTGTAATTTTACTTTAGAAAATCAATTTAGAAACGTTGGTGAATACGGGCCCAGATATTTTTGGAAAAGTTGAAAATCACATTCCATTACTTCCCTTTCAGATGTCAACAATTGCTCATTTGTCGTGTTCCAAATTTGGGATTTACCCGGCCATTTAGACTACTTTGATTCCACGTTTGACTCCGAGAAGATATTTGGAGGATGCGGGGCCTTGATATTTGTTATAGATGCTCAAGTAGGACTAACAATCTGATTAAAAATAAAATGTTTCGCTAAACGTTCATTAAACCCTTTGTTGTGGATACTCATTAGAGTCATCTCATCGATGAGACAAATCAAATGAGTACCCACAACTTAGTGTCTATACCCACTGTTAACTGTTGTACTTTGATTCCACGTTTGAAACAGAAAAGATATTTGGAGGATGTGGGGCCTCAATATTTGTAATAGATGCTCAGGTATGACTACTCTCTGCTTTAAAATAAAACAGCTCGCTTAACGTTCATTAAACCCTATGGTACTTGTTAGAATCGTCTGATTGAGGCCGCAGGCGATTCAAATAACATAAGAAAAAGGAATGTCTTCAACCCCTCTTATCAGTTGCTTTGGTTAGAGTCTTGTACTGATAAGAAGAGGTTTTGGCTTTTCAAAACACATTTTTCCTTTAGTTTTTATCAAACCCCATGTTGTGGGTCCTCATTAGAATTGTCTCTTCGAGACAATTTAAATGAGTACCCACAACATAGGGTTTTGAATTAAAATAATGAATTTAGAATGTCTTTATCCACTGTTATCTGTTGTTCTGCAAGTATTCCACGTTTAATTCAGAGAAGATATTTGGAGGATGTCATGATGGATAATCACGTGATACAAGTTTTCAGAAAATCTTCAATATTTTTGCAAATACTGGACCGATTTAAATTCGGTTGGAAGCAGAGAATGTGGACAGACGTCACACACTAGATGGACGTGGTTAATTTTTGAAAAATCATCTGATAAAAAAGTTATTGAAGATAAACCAAAATTGGTTTATTTTCAATAACTTTTTTATCAGTTGATTTTTTAAAAGCCAACACGTCCAGCTTATTCCTGGCATTTTTCCACCTTCTCTGCCTCAAACCGAATTCAAATTGGTCAAGTATTAAAAAAGATATTGAAGATTATCAGAAATTCTGAGTCACATGATTATACATCGTGGATGTGGGGCCTTGATATTTGTTATAGATGCTCAGGTAGGACTAACAATCTTATTAAAATCCGGTGTTAACTTACAGTAACATTTGAGATGCACCTGTTAGGCGTCATCATCTACGACCCCTGAAAACTTTGGGAGAAAAATAAATACTGATGATCAGCATATTGTCTTATTGTTCTGTATCCTATGACAAACATATTTTCTGCATTTTGTAGCATTTGTTTTATTTTGAGCATAACATTTTCAATTCATATCAGTCAATAACTTTATCAACTAGGAGAGGTTTTTTCATACCCCTGTATTGAAAGAACGGGACATATTGCGTTACTTGTGTCTGTCTATATGTCTGTCCGAAAACTTAACATTGGCCATTTCATGGGCTGCGGCATTTGTGTTTAAAAAACACATCTTGTTTGATGTTTTATTTTTAGGACGATTATATGGATGCTTTGACCAAGTTGCATCAGACAGTGTCTAAGGCATACAAAATAAATCCTAAAATCAAGTTTGAAGTGTTCATTCACAAAGTCGACGGGCTGTCGGACGACCATAAGATAGAAGCTCAGCGAGATGTTCATCAGCGAGCAACTGATGATTTGGTGGATGCAGGGTTAGAAAATTTACATTTAAGGTAAGAAATAATCATTATTTGAGGCATGTCAAATGAAACATTTCTTGATACATTTATATTTATAAATTGATATTCATTACACAAATATAAGAAATCACTTTTCACCTTTGATGTCCATTCTTTTCTGTCCTTTGTCTGTTATATTTACGTGAACCACATGTATATAGCAAGATTAGCATTATCATTTGCTTTGATGATAACAGGACTAGGGCAATATGAATGATCTTATCGCGATGTTTTTGGGTATACTGTGTAAGAAGACAATTTGATTGCACAAAAAATCAGATTGGGTCAATCAGGTTTATTGTTTTTAAGAAATCATGCAAAAAATAATTGTATGTATGTTGATAAAACAGGGCTTAGATTTTCACTGACACATGCAGAAATTCAAGTCAAACTATGTCAAGATGATTAGTGCCAACTGTATAGTCTGTATTTCCAAATATCATAGCATTAACCCTTTCCCAAACGGCCAAATTTGGAACTGCTTCCTTTTGAAAGGAGTTGCAGACTGCAAAATAAGTGTTTTTTTGTGTATGAAAGTTGTATATTACAACAAAGAAAGTATTGAGGCAAAAGTAGAAAATGCTGTTTATCAGCATTTTCTTCTTTTGCCTCAATGTTTTCCCAAACTATTTCTATCAGGGACGTCAAAACCAGTTCTTGTTTTTGAAAGGGTTGATAATATTTTTTTGTGAACGTCTCGTTTCAGTTTTTATCTCACCAGTATATACGATCACTCCATCTTTGAAGCCTTCAGTAAAGTTGTACAGAAGTTAATTCCACAGTTACCAACACTAGAAAATCTTCTTGACATCTTTATATCTGTAAGTATAGGCAGGGCAAGCTTAAATAGATTAGGCAATTTGATTGTCATTATTTTGTGATTCTAAGTGCGTCCTATGATTGATTGTCAGAATTATTTTCAGCTTAAATATTTCTGTAACCTTGAAGATTATCAATCTATTATGGCTGCTTCAAATCTGTACTTTACTGATGTTATGAATGAATGTGAATGAACAAACAAATGAATAAATATTTACAAAAAAATTATTGTTACAATGTCATAATTCTGGTATAGAGAAATTGTTTTTGTTTAATATTGTGTCCAAGATGTACATCGCTACCGACAGTTCCCCAGTAGATATGCAGTCTTATGAGCTTTGCTGTGATATGATTCCACTTCGAAATGTTTATGACGTCGCTCGAATAATTCCAACATTGCATGAACCTCCTTAGGGGTGGACTATCTTAAGATATTGTTGTTCTTTCAGAATTCTGGTATAGAAAAAGCGTTTTTGTTTGACATTGTGTCCAAGATATACATCGCTACCGACAGTTCCCCAGTAGATATGCAGTCTTACGAACTTTGCTGTGATAGGATTCCACTTCCCAATGTTTATGATGTTGCCTGAATTATTCCGACATTGCATGAATCTCGTTAGAGGTGGACTATCTTAAGATATTATTGTTGTTCTTTCAGAATTCTGGTATTGAGAAAGCGTTTTTGTTTGACATTGTGTCCAAGATATACATCGCTACGGACAGTTCCCCAGTAGATATGCAGTCTTACGAACTTTGCTGTGATATGATAGACGTCGTGCTTGATGTGTCATGTATATACGGGTAGGTTATTTTAATTACTTTATACCATGTCTTAAAACCCATTACCACATAATGATGCCTTTTGACGCCTCAAAAGATAAATGCTTTTGAAAACATTGTGGAAGATGTTTTCTAATAAAAAAATCATAGCATTTAAACATTTTAAATACATTTGAAAATGTCGTCTGCAAATTGTTTTTAGTTGGACAAGCTTAAGATTTTGTTGTTTTTTAACCAGAAAAGACTGCCGAATTTGAATTTAGATAACCCTTACTGGCCCAAGTTATACATCGCTACAGCTGAAGAGAGAATGAGATTGAGAATGGGGAAAATATTAGGGATGGGAACGAGTACCCGATTAATCGAGTACTCGATCGAACGTCCGGGTATCGATTACCAATATCACTAATCGAGTAATCGGAAAGAAAAAATAATATCAGCAGAAAAATGAAAATTCGTTTCCAAACTCAAGTAGTTGAAAATATCGATCGCTCTTTTCCAACACTGTACCGTGCATAGGGTAGAGTACGTAACACCTGGTCGTCTGCCGATTATCTAATCCCTCGATTTTATCCTTATTTGCAACCAAGTGCCAACATCTATTGTTCTCGCTGTCAAACAATGTCATAAATTTTTGCACCTTCGCCGCTCTATACGCCGTTTTCGGGCGATGCATTTTAATTGGACGTCCGTAAGATTTAGCTAGAGTTGATTGCTTAATGCAATATTCAAACAGCCGATTATTGGATTATCGTTAAGATTTTATTCTATTGCTCTCATTCCCGATTACACGCAAATAAATTCAAGAAAGTCTAACAATGCTTTCCTCTAAGTCTATAGTGATTTGTGTATATCTCACAACATGCATAAATATTATGAACGCTTTGGAGATAAATAACAACAACATCTTTGCGGATTCTTTTTATTTTTCACAAGTTTAAATGAAAGTTTTTTATACTTTCTGTAATTCTCACCACATATCTAACAATTGTCCACTTTTCTCAAATAAAGTACTGATCAAATGTTATCTAAAGAGATATTCACACCGAAGATATGCTGCTTAAATCGCTTATGAACATGTTGGAAAACACCGATAGTATAACCAAACTACGACGTTTCTATCCGAGTACTCAAGTACTCGATCGGAAGGGTGACCGAGTACTCGATTAGTAAAATTGATACTCGTTACCATCCCTAGAAATATCAATGACTAAAAGAGAAAATGCTGATTGTCAGTGCACAAAAACAATAACCATTGGTCATAGTCAAATTACATCTTCTGATTTGGCATGAAAGTGTTGTAAGTACATATAAGAATATATTTAAAGCATTTAGCCCCTTTTTAATAGTTTTAAGGTGGGTTTGACATTGCTTTTGTCCAAATTAATAATAATAAATTCCTCAACAATTTGTTTACACAATGACAAACACTTAAAGCAGCTGTGCATAAATCCAAATGTTGCTGTTGTAAGCTTGCATGGCTTTATAATTGCTTTTATTGTTTATCAATAAGCGATGATGACATGATTGAAGACATTACTGGTCTATCAGACCTGGCAAAGCGGAGATTTACGTTTTCTATGAGCCCAATCAGCGCCACGGGAAGCAGCCACAGGTCTAGCTAGCATGCGCTTGTTGCTCTGGTCTTGATCTGTTGTGCTTTCTCTTTATCAATCATTACTTTTTTAGTAGAAGGTAAAATGTAGTGCTTCTTGTCAATTTGATCTACTTAACTTGACAAGTAAGCTACTTATTTCATTTAAACATGGTTAACCTTCTCCCAAATGACAAGATTTTAGGATCGTCTAATTTGAAAGCTGTTCCAGAAGACAAGACGAATTTTTGAATTTGTGTACATAACTTAAAAAATATTGAGGCAAAAGAGGAAAGTGCTGATTATCAGCACTTTCTTCTTTTGCCTCAATATTTTCCCAAACCATTTCTACCAGGGACAACAAAACAGGGAGAATATGAATTTTTTGTCGAACCTGACAAAGCAGAGATTTACGTTTTCTATGAGCCCAATCAGCGCCACAAGAAGCAGCCACAGGTCTAGCTAGCATGTGCTTGAGAATATCTTGATCTTAACCCATTACCAAGCAGTTAAAATTTAGACTGATCTAGACTCAAAGATGTTACACATGACAATATCAAGTGAATGAAATTGTACATTTGTTGGTCATTCTGGGTAGAAAACATTGTGGTAAATGAAGAAATTGCTTGTCACAAGCAATTTCTTCATTTTCCACAATGTTTTCCAAAGCCAGTATCTTGTAGGGAGTCAAAAAGATTCATGGTGTGGTAATGGGTTAATCTCTTGCGCTTACTCTTAAGACGATGTTAACATTTCATTGGGATATAACTTGGATACAAATTCACTCATCAAAATCTTTAATTTGATCTTTTTGTCTCATCCATCTGTCTATTCTTCAATCTTCAATCTGAAAATTTAAATCTTTATTGGAAAAAACAACATCAAAGAACAATGTATTTTGTGAATAGGGTCAAACTGTCAAACATGAAAAAACTCCCATCCATATATTCAGTGAATATTTCTGAATTCTCTGATTTCTCTTTTGTGCTTAATTTTCTACTTGCAATTCAAGTTCCTTTGAACCTTATCATGCAGGCCTGTAGGAAGCATTTTAATATTGGATTTGCTAAAGCCCTAGTGTCTGAGTATGAGGGGGGGGGGGGGGCTAAATTGGATTTTCCCTAAATTTTCAGTGTGAAATAAGAAAAATTCAACATTTTTGGTCAACTTTGGGGGTCTTAGCTCCCACTAGCCCCCTCTGTTCCTACGGGCCTGTCATGTGACTAAGCGTATACTTTGCATGCTATACATGTATTTTAGCGTGCAAGATTAAAATGAATGCTTACGATACTCAATATTTTAAAGCTTTTAGAAGCGCAATTTAGATACCTGGCTTATTTCCTTAAAAAAGTTTACAAATGAATACAGCAGCTTTTAATACAATCACTTTATTCACAGATTTAAAATATGGTCTAAGAATGATTGTTCAGAAAATTGTTTACAATTTTGAGTATGGAACATTGCTTTATGAATGAACATTTCTTGTAAGAAGCACATCATTTTAGAACTGTTTGAGAATATCAAATTGGTTTCTTTCCTTGAATTGGTTTTGGTGTCTCTTTAGTGTCAAAATAATGAAGGAAAAGAAGAAATGTCTGATGACCAACAATGTCTTCTTTAATATGAGCTTTAATGTACATAAAGTACACAAATTTATTAACACCCATGTTGATGTATGCAACAGCTTGCAGCCTTGGCTTGTCTCAAATTGATTTATTATGCTCCCCGAAAAAATTTCGGGGGAGCATATAGTCGCCACGCTGTCTGTCCGTCCATGTGTCCGTGTGTCCGTCCGTCTGTCCGTCCCTCCACAGCCATATCTCAGCAACCCTTGGACCAAATTCAATGAAACTTCACATGTGAACTCCCTTGGTCAATACCTAGAGACCTTTTTTTCCGTTTGTAAATTTAAGGCTGCGTCATGGAAAAAGGGGCCTTAGTGTAAAAATTAGTTTTTCTCTTATTTCTCTTCATCTAATGGGCAGAATTTAATGAAATTTTGTGCTCATGTAATTAATAGGATGTTCTAGACCATATTCTATAAATAATGTATGTACAAAAAAAGCTGTCATGGGAAAAGGGGGCTTCGTGTATGATAGTTTTTATTTTGTGACAAACACTTATTCGGGGAGCATAATCCGTCTGTGACGGCTCTTGTTTTATCCAGAAATAATGCATTGCTATTCATAGATAATGTACAATGTCTGAACCTCTGTTTATTTCTTTTTCAGTGACGATGGGGATTTCACATTTCCACCCGACAGGTAATAACTACTTAAATCTTTGCTTAACAACAAAATTTTAGGGTGGTCCAATTCAAAAGCTGCTACAGACGACAACATGGATGTAAATTAAGATTGGAATTGTGTGTGGTATAGTCAAGAAAATATTTAGACAAAAGGAGAAACTGCTGGTTATCAGCAGTTTCTTCTTTTGTCTCAATGTTTTCCCAAACCATTTCTTCCTGGGATATCAAAACCAGGTCTTGTTTGGGAAAGGGTTAAATCGTGATATATTCCTACATTAATGGAATGTGCAAATAGAGTTAATTTTCCTGGTTGTTTGTATTGAAAAAATACAATTTTATCATTGTCCATAGAACTTTGGAATTGTGAGTGATAGAATTGTTGTATTTCACATGTGTTATCCTTTTAAAGAATACTATGTACTTTCTGTGTTAGTATTGTGAACAAAAAAGCGCTGTAATGGAGGTTATTCATGATATTTGTGTTCGCCAAACACATCTTGTTTTGTATTTAATATTTGAAGCTGCTTAATCAGTGAGTCAGTTTAACTAACATCATTAATTGATCAAACAAATCATTGCTTTTCTTCAAAAACCTCATAACTGCAGCTTAAATCAAGCTGCAATTATGAGGATTTTGATGTAAAGCGACAAGATTTTATAATATTGGAACTCTCTATTTTCAGAGCAAAAGAGGAGGGAGCGTTCAATAGAGAGAGTTCTGCAGTCATCAAGTTAAACAATCAGACAGTGATGTATCTACGGGAAGTGACCAAATATCTCGCGCTAGTTTGTATACTCAGGGAAGATAGCTTTGAAAGACAAGGTAGGTTTGGGTAAAACCTTTCCCAATTAAGGTATACCACCCCTAATGAGATTCATGTGACGTCAGCATTATTAGTGCGACATCGTTTAACATTCGTTATGTATCCAAACCTATTCGGGCGACGTCGAAAACATCCGGTGGTGGAACTTTCCACCGCCGAATGTTTTCGATGTCCCCCGAATAATTCCGATGTCGCTTCAATCTCATTAGGGGTGAACTACCTTAAGGTTTACGAACTGAGAATGAAAACACCACTTTCTAGCCATACTAAATGCATCAAATTACACACACTTGTAAATACACTTCACATAAGTGGATTCACTATGCCGGATTTCAAGATTATGCTTCAAGAAGAAAATAATTTACAAATATCATTTTACTATATATTCATATGCAAGGGAGGTAATTTTGAACATTTTTGTCAAATATTTTCATAAGTATGCATTAATTCAAAATTCTAAACCATATAAAATGCCTATGTTTGTATTTGGAATGGAAATGTAACATAGTTTAGGAATTATTGGCACTTTTCAAATTTCGCCTCTGGCTCTGCATTTCATTCTCAGTTCGTAAACCTTAAGACCTGTTTTTGATGTCCCTTATAGAAAAGGCTTGGGAAAGCATTGAGACAAATGAAGAAAATGCTGATAACCAGCATTTTCTCCTTTTGTCTCAATATTTTCTGTGCAATATTGTACACAATCCTTCCCTTTATTAGCATGTATTTTGTTGTCTGTAGCAGCTTTCAAATTGGACAACTCTAAAATTTTGTTGTTTGCGAGAGGGTTAAATAAGCAGTCATGTATCACACTAGTTTGTATACTCAGGGAAGATAGCTTTGAAAGACAAGGTATAGTTTACAGCATTTAACCCAATCCTAAATGACAAAAATTAAGACAGTTTCATTTTGAAATGAAAGCTCATGCAGATGTATAAATGATTGTAATTATATAAAGATTTGCCTACAACATATAAAACAAGAGCTGTCCGAAGACAGCGCGCTCGACTTTCTAAGTGCTGGACTTTCTAAGTTGCTAAGTATAAAGGGGGCATAACTCCAAATATAGTGAAGCCAGGGTCATGGGCCCTGGTAGTAAGGTAGAGGGTGTGATGGTGAATAAGTATTCCAAGTTTGGGTTGAATCCCTTTGATAGTATGGAAGTTATTGATGTTTGAAAAAACTTTAACCTTTGTTGCAACGCCAACGCCGACGCCGACGCCAACGCCGACGCCCGGGTGACAGTATAAGCTCTCATTTTCTTCGAAAAGTCGAGCTAAAAATGAGGCAAAAGGAGAAAATACTGATTCTCAGCTCTTCTTTTGATTCAATGTTTCCCGATCATTTTCTATAAGGTTCCTTAAATGGCGTAACTGTTTTTGAAAGGGTTAACCATTTCACAACATTTCAGACCAATTTGAATTCAAAGAATTCATTGATTTCATTACTTAGAATCAGCAGCAAAAATGTTGAAACTCGGAAAATATTGATATAGACAAAGTTTATGGACAAAAAAGGAGGCAGATTAGGTGCAGTGGTAACATGGTAGACTTGAAACACATGGATCGCAGGTTGATTCCCTTGCAACTTCAGTCTTTCGGATGAGACTTTAAAATAGGTCCCCTCTCCACATGACCTTACCTGTTGGGTTAGACATAAAACTCCATTCAGTGCAATGCATTCATAGGCAAAATATCTACATTGTAATTTAAAAGAGAAATTTTCACTCCTATAATTTGAAAGTAATTTAATCATCATCATAATGAACTTGGTGTAAGCATTAAATAATTTGATTATTTAGTTAGCCCTTTCCCAAACTAGACGTGATTTTGACGTCCCAAATAGAAAATACTTTGGAAAACATTTGAGACAAAAGAAGAAACTGCTGAAAAATATTTCCTGCAATACATTATACACAAATTCTATCTTTAACAAGATTCTCTTTGTCGTCTGCGGTAGCTTTCAAATTGGACCCCCTAGAATTTTGCCGTTTGGGAAAGGGTTTAAGAATAAAGTTTGTTTTGTTACCTTCCAGGTCTCATTGACTACAATTTTCTGTGTCTCCGACAAGCAATACAAGACGTGTTTGAATTACGAAAGAAAAAGGAACTCATGAATGGTGATGGGGAACTCAACGGCTTGCCGGAAATAACCAACGGTCCATGACATTAATTACGTAGGAAATATGGAATATACAGAGTGGCAGAAAACGGGGAGTGATGACATGTTTTAGCCATGATACAAACTTGTGGATGTTCCTACATTTACACTTTCCTGATCAAGACCTGGTTTTGACGTCCCAAATAGAAAAGTCTTTGGAAAATGTTGAGACAAAAGAAGAAACTGCTGATAGCCAGCAGTTTCTTCTTTTGCTTCAATATTTTCTGTCCTATATTATAAACAAATACAATTTTTATCAACATCCATTTTGTGGTCTGCAGCATCTATTGAATTGGACCACCCTAAAATTTTGTCGTCTGGGAAGGGATTGAAAGTGTTGCAGAGCCTGAGGTCTAGTGTTGACAAAAATTGAAAATTCCAATAGAAAAAGAGGAAAACATTGACAGAAATTCAAAAAGAGGATAAAACTGGCAAACAGAATTTAGTACTTATGCTTCTAAATGCTTGAAGCATTCATCAAAGCTTTTAACCCTTTCCTAAACAAGACCTGATTTTGATGTCTCTAATAGACATTGCTTAGGAAAACATTAAGACAAACTGAGAAATTGCTAATAACCATCAATTTCTCCTTTTTGTCTTAATATTTTCTTTGCTTTTTTGTATTCGTGTTTCTGTCTGCAACTGCTTTTAACCCTTTCCCAAAGGTCAGAATTCTAGAGTGCTTCTATTTCAAAGCTGCTGTAGATGACAAATTGGATGTTAATAAAGACTAGATTCGTGTACAATATAGCACAGAATTATTGAGGCAAAAGGATAAACTGCTGATAATCAGCAGTTTGTTCTTTTGTTTCGATGTTTTCCCAGGCCTTTTTATTAGTGTTAAATTAGAACACCTAAAATTTTGTAGTTTGAAAAAGGGTAAAGTAATGGTTTGTAAAGGGTTAATTCTTCAAAAAAAAAAAAAAAAAAACCTGGTTTTTACAAAATAGAGAATGTTTTGAAAATATTGAGAGCAAAGGAGAAAATGCTGACAATTTTTATTTTCTCTGTCTCCATCTTTTAAAATAAGTTGAAAATTCTCTCTTTTGTTCGATGCATACTATGTTTTTCATTTAAATTTTGTCAAGTCCAATTTTTGTCATGTGGGCAAGCCTAGAAAGGGATTGACCTTGTTAAACTCATTTGTTGTAGGTACTCAAAAGTACCATGTTAATGAAACGGTTTTGTAATTTTCAGCACCTTTTAAATTGGACCACCCTAAAATCTTACTGTTTGGGAAAAGGATTAAGTGCCACTAGTCACCTTTCAGATCATGTTATGATTATCTTCAGATTTTTCACTAATTTAAAACTCAGTAGCTTATTTGTTGTATGTATTCAGCAACAGTTTTTAAGAATCTTATTTCGCTAGATTACATTTCAAGAAATTCATTAAACAATGCATGTTTTGGCCAATCAAATTGATTGCTACACAATTCTAGAAATAGACTAGGTCATAAAATCCACTTGCATGCCAAGGGTGGATCCAGGATTTTTTTCCATGGGGGGGTTCAAAGCCCAAATGATGGTATTTAATAAGAAGTCAAAATTCAAATTTCGGCCAATTCCAGGGGGGGGGGGGGGGTCATGGCCCCCTTACCCCACCCCTAGATCTGCCCTTGCATGCTATTCTCTTTTGTCACTCTCCCTTTTTCTTAAGCTCTGTGAAATCATGCTTAGTGCTTAGAATATCAGTGCAATGCAAAGGCCGTATGCAAAACTGTTGTAAGTCCATTTCATTGCTTTTCAACAAAAACCTCGTAACTGCAGCTTAAAACAAGCTGCAGTTACGAGGTTTTCTTTGCAAAGAATTGATTAAGTCTTTCTTAATACTTGCAAAACTTTTGTGAAAAGCCTTTGAATGTTTTTTGTGCTGTGTGCCAAATACCAATAATTGCTTTGTTGCTATGTTAATCATGTAAAAGGCTGGAAAAAAAGATTGATAATAGGGCAGAAAATGCTAAATTACAGGGAAGGTGAAAATTACGTTAACAGATTAGTCTTCTTTTCCAATGATGTCAGTATAAAGCTGTTTTGATTAATGTCATCTTTACTCTTTTTCGTTGAAAAGGTAAGCCACATTTCTCAAGCTCTTTCTTGTACCTAGCAAAGGTGTGGTTAAACAGAGGTGTTAAGGTAGTGCAACCACAAGAGAAATCTAGAACATAGTCCTTGAGAAAATTATTTGAATTTTAGAGCAAATTCAAAAAAATCATTGTGCCATGTATCAAGATGTGAAATATCTTTTTGGTTCTTCTTTTGTCTATAAAAAACCATATGCTGTCTGAAAGACTATGATTTTAAAATTCATTGTGGCTGAAGTACCTTAAAATCTATGACCATCCTTCACATATGATGTATTTTATTACATACCATTATTATTTGTTGATATTTAATAAAATAGAAGAAACTATGTAAATAAAATTTATAGAGGTAAGAGATGGTCTTTAAATTTGTACACATCCAAATGGTCATATATTGTTATTGCCCTGGATGTCCGGGTCTGCCTTTTAGCAATTTCTTGAGTGTGTTATGCTGCTGGTCTTACACAGAAATGCTAACAGAAGTTATTCTTTCCTGCCATAGCCATAGAACAGATGGTAGTGTAGTGGACTATAACTTAAAGGGCTGAAATGAGTACAAACTATTTGTGACCCATCACGCTAAAAGGGACCTTATCAGATGTGTGAAAAATATCGACCCAAGTCAGTCTGCGCAGTCGGCGCAGCCAGACTAGGGTCGACACTTTTCACTTTTATGTAATTTTCTAAATCCGGAATGTTTTCCCCATCTTACTATATGTTCATTTTTCGCATATGTGATATGGTTGACCTGCGCCGAGTCTGACAAGTTTGCCAAAATTCGGATTTTGGACTCTTGATAAGGTCCCTCTTAGCGTGATGGGTCACATTTACCAGTGTACCCGTATGACAATTTCCAATGGGTTTCTGCACAAACATATGAATTTTGATTGTTCATTTAGAATACAGTGTCCTATTACCAAACAACAAAATTTTGGGTTGGTCTAAATTCAAGGATGTTGAAGACGACAATTTAAAGTGAATGGAATTTAAAATTTTATGGTCTTTTGGGGTAGAAAACATTGTGGGAAATGAAGCAAGCCTTTTCCATAAGGGGAGTCAAAAGGTGTCAATGTGTGGTAATGGGTTAACCCTTTCCCAAAGGACAAAATTTTGAGATGGTCTTATTCAAAAGCTGCTGCATATGACAAAATGGATGTTATTAAAGATATGGTTTGGGTAAAATGTTGCACAGAAAATATTGAAACAAAAGGAGAAACTGCTGTTTATCAGCAGTTTCTTCTTTTGTCTCAATGTTTTCCCAGGCCTTTTCTATTAGGGACGTAAAAAAACAGGTCTTGTTTAGGAAAGGGTTAAAGGAGCAATTCACCGTTAGGCGCATGCAGACATGTTGACTTGGGTTACAGCAAGCATTCCTTCTGAGATTTGTCTCACAATGGTTTTTGATAGTCATAAACTTTGTGGGCAAGCAGCTGGAGGCTTGGAAAGGATGTTGTGGTAGTACTGGTGAGAGAACTGGAATCCATTGTGCTCCAGCTGCGTGAACATGGCCATATCAGTTTAAAGGGGTGTCAAAGCCCATTCAATCAACCAACCCTTTTAAGTTTTAAGGCTATACTAATTACTGAATATTTCAACTGATCCAAATTCAAAGCTGATTCAAATGACTCAACCAATTTTGCCACATATACGAGGGGTGACCCAGAATTAGCGGTACTGGCTTTATAACTTTTATATGAATCCATCTAAGGCAATCAAATTTTAACAGCATAAAACGTAATTTATCAATGATCAATCGACCAAATATCTTCAAATTCGGGCCTAAAACAAAAAAATTACAATAAAACTAGTTTTGTACATAACGAAAAGGCGGGGCAGGTAGACAACGAACGTCACGACGTCGAAAGTTCGCAATGTTAAAATAATGACGTTATTCCTCGACACAGTCACCTAGAGTTGCAATACATTTACTGTGACGTTCAAATCACCAACTATATAATACATGCCATTGTACCATTGCTAGTCGATGGTAGAAAACATCCGCTGAATGTCTAGAGCTAATTCCCCAAAGATCTTGAAACTGTGACATTTCAGTACTGATTTAATACAGGGAAATACCCGCAATCCCACTGAAGCTTAAACTGATGAGAAGGAACTATTTTAAAATAGCTTTCTTGGATTATAGATGAATAGGAGACGTCCGTTGTTGTGATTTCTAAGTGTTTTTAAGTCATACAAGTGCATCTAAATCGTTGTTAGGATATTATCAAGGAATTTGCTTCTAAACGAAATCTTTGCTCCATAATTTCTTCAATGCCCGAACACGTTTTCCCATAATTATTGATTTTGTATTACGTAGATATGGAATCCACCGACAGCCTTTTCATGTTTAAATGATCTGTCAGTTTTCAAAACTCACTACAATAACTCAATTCCGTCTTGTAACAAATATGTTTGATGGTAAAGCGGCGATCTCAAACGTTGACGCCCTTTAAAAGCTTTAGTTGACGTCGCGTCCAGATGCTCCTCTGGCTACTCCCCCCTTTCTTTTCCTACAGCAAAGTTCTTCCCTTATTGAAAAGTGGTACCACACAATTGTGAAATTTCTAAATGAAGAATGTTTTATTGGTTTTTCTACATTATTTTGTAAGTAACGAATGGGGAATATCCATGTTCTACGCAAAACTTAAAAACCGTGCACGTTCGAATACTATGCCAACGTCATAGTTGACTTTTATTACCAAAGCAAACTTGTCCATAGTTTTCCCATTCAACCAGAAATAACGTTCAAATTTTGGTCATAGAATAGTATTAAGTTATTTTTGATGTTCACAACGTCTCTGTAAAATTTGTTTGTTAGAAAATGTTGAAAAAACATGTAGAATATTAAAAAGCTAAGAATTTTTACCCCTGCCCCGCCTAACCGTACCTTGGTTGCTATGGACACACTTTCAACATAGACGCAATTAAAAGACAGTGCCAATATTTCCGTATCATGTCAAATATGAAAAGTACTTGTATTATGCCAAATTGCATCAAGAAAAACACAAAAATATTAATTTTAGAGCATCAGTACCGCTAATTCTGGATCACCCCTCGTATACTGTATGAAATGTGTCTTTTACTATAGAGTGAAAAAAAAGGAAAATGATAATGATCCATATTTTTCCTCTTTATCTGTGCTTTCACAAAGTTTTCTTCATTGCTAGATCTACATTGAAACCTGGGTTTTCTTACGAAAAGGTTGATGAATTTTGATATGCCCGATTTTGCCAAGATTTAATGGAGTTTTTCATCCCACTCAACAGCTGCTAAGGTCATTTTGGAGAAGAGACCTCGATTTAATGTTTCATCCGCAAGACCGGATTTGATGAACCCATTAACCGAACGGCAAACTTTTAGACTGATCCAAATTCAAAGATAATGCAGATGGCAATATCAAATGAATGAAAATCTACATTTATTTGTCTGTCTAGGAAGGTAGGAAACATTGTGGGAAATGAAGAAATTGCTTGCGTTTTCCACAATGTTTTTCCCAAGCAATCATCTTGGGAGTCAAAAAGAATCATTGTGTGGTAATTTGGTAAATGGTAATGGGTTAAAAGTGGTTTAACCCATTCCCACACATTTACTCTATTTGAATCCCTAAAAGAAAAAGCCTTTAATGGGAAAAAATGTAAGAAATGAAGAAATTGCAATTATCCATGTTTTCCGAGCCAAAATACAAAGACTTTTAAAATTTTCACTAACTTGAAATTGTCGTCTGCAACACATTTCAAATTGGAACACCCTACAATGTTGTCGTTTTGGAAAGGGTTAACCCTTTGTGTAGAGAGGGAACAAAAGTCCCAATTTATTACTACAGAAAACATGAAACAGACATTGTTTCGTACCAAAAGGATTCAATAAAATAGAGCAATGTTTTATACAACTTTATTCTATGACTCTCACGTATACAATGTACATACTCTCTGTGATTTTTCTAATTTGATGGCTCATGCAAAAATTCCCATGCTAATATGACCTTTAATTATTATTTGACCTTTCCATTATAAACAATGACGGTACTAAACATCTCCCCTTTTTGAGTTAAGCAAATTAATTATTGTAAACTAATTGAAATTCCTAACTTAATGAAAATTCTCTATTGTATATGAACTGTTACTGGAATTTGAATACAAACTCTAATTGTCTTTAATCGTCCCTGAATAACAAATTGTAACTGAAATATTTATCTAACTTATAACCTTAAAAGTTCGACACTCTCTTTATCATTCATACTATAAAATATGCTTAAGGCACAAAGTCTTGGAATCTGATCGGCTTTCTGACCACTCGACCACTCCTCGTAATATATGGTTGTGGTAACGTATCGACCTGCCTCATTTGTTCTGGTAACGTAACGTTCCCTGGATGTTCACTAGTACCAATACCAGTGCCAGGCCCCGATGTTATCTGAGCCTGTGACTCAGTTTCAGACGTGTTTTGTTGTAAATGACGCCTGTTTCGTCTGTACAGTCCCTTATCTGTTTCGACTACGTACGAACGATTGTCCCAATCGGCACTTTTAACTTTGCCGTCGTTTTCCCAAAGTTTTTCTTTGTCAGTTTTGAGTTTTACGCTATCTCCCTCTTTCAGGTACGGCAACTCTTTCACTGAATTGTGACGGTCGTAGGTCATTTTCATACGTTCCTTGTATTGAGTGTCCCTTAGCCTTAATTCGTCGTCTTCGTTCCATTTCGGTGTGAACGATTCCGGTAACGCTGGTAAAAATGTTCTGATTTTTCGCCCCATCATCATTTCTGACGGACTCTTTCCTGTAGCTTCAATCGATGTAGATCTATACGCCATTAACGCGATAAAGATGTCCTTTTGTCTCAGGATTTTCTTAGCGTTTTTAACCGCGCTTTCCGCTTCTCCGTTTGATTGCGGGTAATGCGGACTCGAAAATATCTGTTTGAAACCATATTTTTCCGCGAATTGTTCAAATTCTTTTGACGTAAATTGTGTCCCATTATCGCTTACGAATTCTTCTGGAATTCCCCATCTGGCGAAAATGTTTTTCAGTTTCCCGATTACTTGTGCGCTCGAGATTGATGACAAATATACGATTTCAATGTATCGTGAGTAGTAGTCCACAACGATTAAGTAATTGTTCCCTTCAAACTCACATAAATCGGCAGCAATCTTTTGCCACGGTCTTGACGGTAAAGGTGTATATTTCAAAGGTTCCTTTCGTTGACTTGGTTTACAAGTTTTACAAAAGTCGCAAGAGTTCACCTTTTCTTGAATGTCCTTCGCAATCCTCGGCCACCACACAGTAGTCTGTGCGCGTGCTCGGCACTTGTTTAACCCGAGATGTCCTTCATGAATCGACTCTAGTATTTCAGCTCTCAACACGTGTGGTATGACAATTCGGTCACGGTATAGTAGCAATCCCCGCGATATCGACAACTCATTACGAGACGCGAAATAATCTCGCATTTCGGCACGGACGGATGTAACATGAGAAGGCCAACCGAATCTCGTATAATTCATTGCCTCCTGTATGATTTGATCCTTTTCCGAATGCTTTCGAATTTGCTCCAAACGTCGATCTGATACCGGTCTCAGTGTTTCAACCGATATAGCGTAGCTTTCAATCTCATTCACCATGAAATCTTGATCTGTGTCTATAGGTGATCGTGACAGTGTATCCGGCACTATCAAATGTTTCCCCGGTACATGTTCTGCTTGTGCGTTATATCCACGTAAACGCATTAACATACGCTGACATCTAAGTGGCGTTTTATCTAAGTCCTGTGTGTTAATTAACGGCACTAATGGTTTATGATCTGTCAGTAATCTAAACGAATGAAGTCCCAACAGATAACGCGAAAATTTCTCACACGCCCAAACAGAAGCTAGACATTCCTTTTCTATCTGTGCATATTTTTGTTCAGTGTCAGTCAGTTTTCTTGAACAGAATGCGATCGGCTTCAGTTCACCGCTTTCTTCTTGGAATATGGCTGCTCCCAGTCCATAGCTGCTCGCATCCGCACTCACTACGATGGGTTTGTTTTGATCATAGAATGCTAACACTGGTGCTTTTGTGATTAAATCCTTTATTTTCGCGAACGCTTCTTTTTGTGCGTGATCCCAACACCAAGCATTTGTCGATTTCAGCAAATCGGTCATCGGTTTGATTATTGACGCGAGATCAGGAATAAATCTGCCTATGTAGTTGATCATCCCTACAACTCTGCGCAATTCTTTGACATTCGTGGGCGCTTCCATGTTTCTAATGGCTTCAACCCTTTTCTCACTTGGACGAATACCATCTTTCGTGATTATGTGTCCAAAGTATTCCAATCGGGATTTTCGAAACTCGCACTTTTGTAGATTTAGTTTCATTCCAGATTCCTGAATTCTGCGCATTACTGCATCCAAGTTTGCGTCATGTTCCTCGCGTGATTTCCCGTAAATCAATATATCATCGATTATGACCTCGACTCCGTTTAATCCTTTCAGCAACTCCGACATTTTCTTTTGGAAGATCTCTGATGCTGACGTTATTCCAAAAGGTACCCTCTTGAAGAAATATCTCCCAAACGGTGTGATGAAAGTAGTTAATTCACGACTTTCCTTGTGTAGCGGAATTTGATAAAATCCACTCGAAGCATCTAATTTAGAGAAAATTGTTGATCCTTTCAGCTTTGGTGAAATATCATCCAAATTTGGTAACATGTAGTTTTCTCGTTTGACTACATTGTTTAGCTTTTTCAAGTCAACACAAATTCTTACACTATTGTTTGGTTTAACTACTGGTACCATCGCCGCACACCAGTCTGTCGGTTTGTCCACTTTTTCAATTATGTCCTCCTTTTCGAGCTTCTTTAGTTCTGCTTCCACTTTCTTCATGAGCGGGAATGGAACCCTTCGTGCTGTTGTGAGACAATACGGCTTTGCCCCTTCATTCAGTCGTATTTTGACTGGGTCGCACTTAAATAATCCAATTGATCCGAACACTTGTTTGTTCACGGTAACGCTGGTAAAAATGTTCTGATTTTTCGCCCCATCACCACTTCTGACACCATGTTTCGTACCAAAAGGATTCAATAAAATAGAGCAATGTTTTATACAACTTTATTCTATGACTCTCACGTATACAATGTACATACTCTCTG
Organism: Fragum sueziense; assembly: GCA_963680895.1. NCBI lineage: Eukaryota > Metazoa > Mollusca > Bivalvia > Cardiida > Cardiidae > Fragum > Fragum sueziense. The sequence goes on from OY804608.1 coordinate 10,866,784, forward strand.
TGATTTTTCTAATTTGATGGCTCATGCAAAAATTCCCATGCTAATATGACCTTTAATTATTATTTGACCTTTCCATTATAAACAATGACGGTACTAAACAGACATATGGGAACAATATAATATTGGTCACATTTATTTTCTTATTTTCTGTCATTGTTTTCCAAATTTAAACAATTTTTCTTTAGATTATACAAAAACTGCTTAGTTTTTGTACTTTTTTTCAAAGAATATTTTGAATAGGATTCCTTTTTAATGAAATAAGACCTAAAAGGCAAATTACAATGTTGCCCTTCTTCGGATGACACAACTTGGAAGAAAAGGTACGAAAATCAATTGGTGCGAATCCACATTTAATGGCCGTCGAACCTCCGAGGACTTCGTCAGGAACTTGGGGAATGGCAAAAAAGAAGATTCAGGTTTGTTTATGATCAATTAACACCGAATTTCAATTCATCATGCAGTGAGTTGTTTAAATTTGTTAGAAAATGCACTACAATTGATGGCAAATCATTGCAAATGTTTCAAAATGACGACGAAAAGGGCCCGAAAAATGAACCCGTGCAAAAAGTGAAAAAGGGTAGTAATTTGAACATTCGCCTTGAATGGACATGCCCAACAAACTGTAATATTTTTGTCATAATAATGTGGAATTTAAGAAGTGGACATTGAATAAATTGCTGTCATATCAGATCGGCATATTTGCATTTGTTTACTAAAGTTGTGTGAATTTCGGACACGACATATAACCGGATGGTTTAAAGTTTCAGTAAAGTTATGACTATCTGAATGCAAATTCATCAAAATTTCGTTGTAGATAATATGAGCTTGCAATTGAATTAATATTTTTTTCTGAAATGATCTTTTTACAAAGTTTAAAGTTGAAAAAATAATTAGATGAATTTGAATTATATGCTATTAATGTATTAAATAAAAATCGGGGTAGGTATAAAAAGCTGACTGGCTGACTAGCTGACCAGCTGACTGGCTGACCAGGTAAATGGCTGACCACAGAGTTACCACTGTCTTGCTCCCACTTATTTTTGACTGCTTATCTGCAACTCCTCCTTAACCCACACTTTATTCTTTTGACTCAGAAGAAAATTTTACTATCTTGAATCTCTTCAAAGTTTTATGTTCATTAATAGGATTTTTTTATAGATCTAATTGTGTGATGAAGTTTGGAGAAAAGATGTATTTTAACTTTATCAAATTCTTGATCTAATTGTGTGATGAAGTTTGGAGAAAAGATGTATTTTAACTTTATCAAATTCTTGTGTAATTTTTGTTGTTGTATAGTTTATGAGTTGTATCTGATTAATTATGAATGGTATGTGATTATTTTTTCCTTCTTATTTCATTTTCTTTATATCACTTTTTAATAATATAATTATAGTCTATTTTATTCCCCTATTAGATATCTACCAGCAGAATTTTTTTAGACTTATCCAAAATTCAAAGATATTACAGATGACAATTCTAAGTAAATCAAACTTAACATGGTTTGGTCTTTTAGTGAAGAAAGCATTGTAGGAAATGAAGAAAATACTTGTCACAAGAAATTTCTTCATTTTCCACTGTTTTCCACAGCCTTTATCTTTTAGGGAGTCAAAAAGAGTTGATTTGTGGGCATTGGTAGAATTAAATATCATTTATAAAATGTCTGATCAGTAAATAAAAAGATGAACATGCATATGAAAAAAATTATGAGTTATTAAATATTTCATTACAAAGAGGACATTTTAAGTACTCAATTTTAATAATGTTGTATAAACTATTTAAACTTATCGAAGCAAAACCATTTATTAGAAATAACAATTACAATCATTAATCCATAGCAATTGGTTATGAAGAATTTTAAAAAAAATCTCAATCTTTTACTATTTAATCCTTTGACAAATTTTGTTTACACCTTTTAAATTTGAAACATCAGTGAAACAGAAGAGACTGAGGACTATTCTTTTGTAAAGATTGTTTTTAAACTAAATTAAATGTGTTTCAATTTTGCAAAGTTTTATTAAGCAAGGACATCAAAACTTTATGTCTGTTGGGAAACGGTAAAATAAGGGTTCAGTGTAATATAACCCTTTACCCTAGGTATAGCCAGCTGACCAAATAAAATTAAGTCATTTAACATGACTTTTTACTCCCTTTGATGCCTAACATGGCTTTGGACAAGTTTAACCATTGTGAAAAATGAAGAAGTTGCTTTTGACAATCATTTTTTTTTATTTTCAACAAAATTTTATACTACTTTAAGATAAAAAAAAATGAAATTCATTGACTTGAAATTATGTACATCTGTCAATTTGGGGCATTCTATTGTTTGTTTTTTGCTAATAGATTAAATGCCAGTAGCTGACCACAAATTTAAAATAGTCAGCTAAACAAATAGAAATATTGGCTGCAATAGCTGACCACTGAGATTTAAAGGGTAATATCATAGGCGTCTGATTCTTCTTTTTTACAAAACAACATCATTGAATGAATAACTTTAGTTAAAACATTTTTCAAATTATGAATGAAAAAAGAAATTATTCAAGATTTTAATTTTCCGTATTGTAATTTGTGCGAAAAATTATCTCCCTTATAAATTACTTGTAAATTATTTCCCTTATGTCATATTTTATATTCATATGATCGGGGCACTTGATCGGTCACGTGACTAGTGACGTAATTTTCGAAGTAGAATATGACACTGAATTTCAGCAATATAAGTTTGGTTTATTGGGGGTTTACGTCGTTTTCAACAACTATCTCGTAATGAAGTGATCGTACTAGAGTAAACGGAGGACAAGCACGAAATGATTGAAATAATATCATATTTCTTTTTTGGAAAAATGAAGGAACGAATGGGGGTTTTGTGCAACCTAGAAAATATTGAAAAGAAAATCGCAAAATTTAACATGCTCACCATCACATCACCATTTTGATACAATTTCCTCACTAATTAGCAAAAACCATGATATCTGATCACTCGATTGTCGATAAATGATGCAAATTCAAACACATATCATTGTGGGACGGACGACTTTTCTTTTTAATTCTTTCAACTTTCGCCGTCCAGTGATGGGTTAATAAGATGACACGATGTCGTCGAAAATCCAGTTGATCGTATGACATTGACCAATTTTACATCAGTCAGTTACTTTAGACATCATCAAATTTTATTCCATAATCAAGGAAATCAATCCCATTGTTCGTTACTAAGTGTGAAAAACAGATTAGTCAGACGGTCTTAAAAAAGAATTTGATGACTTCTTAAAAATTAGTATTTGATTTTCGGTGACTTTTTCATTTGAATTGACAATTAATCAGGATTTCATTCAACGATATCGCTTTAACCCATTCCATCACAATGACTTCCCCCTCAAAAAAAAAAAAGGTTGTGGAAAACATCCTGAGAAATGAAGAAATTGCTTGTCTTGCATTTCCCACAATGTTTTCTACCTCCACCACACACAAAATAAAATAGAAATAATAACAATAATTCTCTTGAAATTGTTGTCTGCAACACCTTTTATTTCAGACGAGACCAGAGTATTTTTGCCGTTTGGATATGGGTTAATGCTTTTCACAACTACAATGCTTTAGAAGTTTCCAATTTCGAAGCTACAGAAGATCAATTTGATATTGATAAAGAGAGAATTAATTTGCAATATAGCGAGGAGATTCGAATTGTTGAATTAAAAAGGGAAAACTATGATCGTTTTATAATTGGTTTTCACCGGATCATATGTTTTAGAAAAGGGCAATATAATTTTGAAAACCACTTCCAATAATTGCTGTACTGAGTAAAGGGAGCGAATATACATGTGTTTTATGACATCTTTGACACCCGCGTGTTTATTGACCAGTATCTTACACCCGTTTTTGTAATTAATCAGCTCATTATGTAATAAGGTGTTTATTTCCAATTAATGTATGTAAAGAAAATCTATTAATGCTATTTTCGATTTTAATCATTTTTCAAAAATGATCCTTTTATTTTCGATGACACAAGGAAACAAAAATAAATAAATAAACGAATAAAAAAAGAGAGAAAATGATTAGATGCTGAGGTCACCATTTTCTCCTAACCTTTTAGCAATACTTTGATATCTCATGATGATTAAAAAATTGCCCAAACAATCTTAATTTAATCGCCTGCAACTCATATTGATACAATATTAAATATATCAAAACTGTTCGATAAATGCATAAAACGATCTTTATGCGCTCTCAACTCTTTCCCAAATAGCACAAATTTAGAGTTCAATTTTAACAGCCGCTGCAGATAATAAAGGGATGATGATAAAATGGGGGTTCTCTATATGTCGCAGAAAATATTGAGACAAAAGGTGATCACGTCGATTATCAGCATTTTCATCTTTGTCTCAATGTTTTTACCAAGCCTTTTTGAGCGTCAATACTAGGTTTTGTTAAATGAAAAATTTAGGGGAAAATCAACACACATATATTGTATTTCTCTTCCACTTCATTTTTTTACTCACGACACGAGATAATGGCTTCGGCAAACATCATGGTAAAAGAAGAAATTGATTTAGACAGGCAAATTCTTCCTTTATACAATGTTTTCTACCCAAAGAGACAAAAAGTAAATACCATTCACTTGCAATTTTCGTCTGCAACATCTTTGAATTTAGACCAGCCAATTCTTAGCCTTTGCCTTGGTAGTGGGTTAGATGAAACCCTGTGAATTGAAACAATGCCTGTTTCGAACAGAGAATATCGCATTTTTATTTAGGAGCAGCACTCATGAACATGCAATCTTGATAATTATGTTTTAGCACTGCATTTGGATAAAAATTTGTTTGTCATCAAAATTTATATAATCTTTGAATGACCTGATGGTACAAATTAAGTAGAAGTTGTACGGTCCTGGTTCAATCTCAGAATCCACTTTCGTTTTCAATTTGATTTCCTCGGAAAAGTAACTATATACTACATGTATAATGTTTTATGTATTACTAAGTTATCATTGCAATCGTAAGTTACACACAACAGGGTTTTGAATCGATATTCCCCATAAACCTTTATATCAGACCACTCGATTATCGATATATGACGCAGTTGTCAATGTAGACAGGTTCGACTATTTCGTATCCAAGGATACAGAATCCAAGGGAAGTAATTAATGCGGCATATTTTGTGTATTGGTAAAATCGATAATTTGGCTGCTGGTTTGCAATGCGTTAATGCTTTCCCTCACGTAATGACTTTTTTGTATTGTTTTTTAAATCATTTCCGAGCGATTTATAAGGATGAACTGCAAACTCGTAATTTTTTTGAGATTATCCTTTAATGAACAGTCAGCTGCTGACCAAATAGAAATATAGACTAGAGTAGCTGACCACTGAGATTTAATGGATAGTCAGCTGACCAAATAGAAATATTGACTAGAGTAGCTGAACACTGAGATTTAATGGATAGTCAGCTGACCAAATAGAAATATAGACTAGAGTAGCTGACCACTGAGCTTTAATGAACAGTCAGGTGACCAAATAGAAATATAGACTAGAATAGCTGACCACTGAGATTTAATGGATAGTCAGCTGACCAAATAGAAATATTGACTGGAGCAGTTGACCACTGAGATTTGATAAACAGTCAGCTGACCAAATTGAAATATAGACTAGAGTAGCTGACCACTGAGATTTGATAAATAGTCAGCTGACCTGAGTTGAAATGGAAAAATATTGACTAGAGTAGCTGACCACTGAGATTTGATAAACAGTCAGATAAAAAAAAAAGAAAAATTGACTAGAGTAGCTGACCACTGAGATTTGATAAATAGTCAGCTGACCAAATAGAAATATTGACCACAATAGCTGACCACTTAGATTTAACAGTCAGCTGACCAAATAGAAATATTTACCAGAGAAGCTGACCACTGAGAGTTATTTAATAGTCAGCTGACCAAATACAAATATAGACAAGAGTAGCTGACCAGAGATTTGATAGTCAGCTGACCAAATAGAAATATATACTAGAATAGCTTATCAATGAGATTTAATGAATAATCACAGTTGACCAAATATAAATATAGACTAGAGTAGCTGACCACTGAGATTTATTGAATAGTCAGCTGACCAAATAGAAATATTGACCGCAAAAGCTGACCACTAAATATTAATGAATAGTCAGCTGACCAAATACAAATATTGAATAGAGTAGCTGACCACTAAGATTTATCTAATAATCAGCTGACCAAAGACAAATAAAGATGAGAGTAGCTGACCAGAGATTTGATAGTCAGCTGACCAAATAGAAAAATAGACTAGAGTAGCTGACCAATAAGTTTTGATGAATAGTCAGCTGACCAAACAGAAATATTGACTGCAATAGCTTACCACTAAAATATTTTGAATAGTCAGCTGACCAAATAGAAATGTTGACCGCAATAGCTGACCACTAAAATATATTGAATAGTCAGCTGACCAAAGACAAATATAGACCAGAGTAGCTGACCACTGAGATTTTATAGTCAGCTGACCAAATAGTAGAAATAAAGACTAGAGTAACTGACTACTTAGATTTAATCAATAGTCAGCAGACTAAATAGAAATATTGAACGCAATAGCTGACCACTTACTAAAATTTAATGTGTAGTCAGCTGACCAAATACAAACATTGACCAGGCCCTGGTTTCTCGGAAATTACTTAAGTACAGATTTATGAGAACATGCTCAACTTCAAAGGAATACTCTCCAACGTTGAAGGGTATTTGATTGAAGTTCACATGGATTTCGTGCGTTTTAGCACGGTGCTCAGATTTGAACATGAGACTGTACTTAAGTATTTTCGAGAAACCAGGGCCTTATTAGCTGACCACTGAGATTTAATAAATAGTCAGCTGACCAAATAGAAGTATTGACTAGAGTAGCTGACCACTGAGATTTAATAAGCAGTCAGCTGACCAAATGAAAAAATTGACTATAGAGTAGCTGACCACTTGGATTTGACAGTCAGCTGACCAAACAGAATTATTTACCAGAGTAGCTGACCACTGAGATTTATTCAATAGTCAGCTGACCAAAGACAAATATAGACGAGAGTAGCTGACCAGAGATTTGATAGACAGCTGACCAAATAGAAATATTGACCAGAGTAGCTGACCACTGACATTTAATGAATAGTCAGCTGACTAAATACAAACATAGTCCAGAGTAGCTGACCACTGAAATTTGATAAATAATTAGCTGACCAAATACAAATATATAGAACAGAGTAGCTGACCACTGAGATTTAATAGTCAGCCGACCAAATTGAATTATTTACCAGAGTAGCTGACCACTGAGATTTGATAAGCAGTCAGCTGACCAATTTGAAAAACAGACTAGAGTAGCTGACCAGAGATTTGATGGTCAGCTGACCAAATAGAAATATTGACTAGAGTAGCTGACCACTGAGATTTGATAAGCAGTCAGCTGACCAATTTGAAATATAGACTAGAGTAGCTGACCAGAGATTTGATGGTCAGCTGACCAAATAGAAATAGTGACTAGAGTAGCTGACCACTGAGATTTGATTAGCTGTCAGCTGACCAAATAGAAATAGTGACTAGAGTAGCTGACCACTGAGATTTGATTAGCAGTCAGCTGACCAAATACATGTACAAACATAGTCCAAAGTAGCTGATCACTGAGATTTGATTAGCAGTCAGCTGACCAAATAGAAATATTGACTAGAGTAGCTGATCACTGAGATTTAATGAATAGTCAGCTGATCAAATACATGTACAAACATAGTCCAGAGTAGCTGACCACTGAGATTTGATAAATAATTAGCTGACCAAATACAAATATATAGAACAGAGTAGCTGACCACTGAGATTTGATAAATAATTAGCTGACCAAATACCAATATAATTATAGAACAGAGTAGCTGACCACTGAGATTTAATAGTCAGCTGACCAAATAGAATTATTTACCAGAGTAGCTGACAACTGAGATTTATTTAATATTCAGCTGACCAAAGACAAAAATAGACGAGAATAGCTGACCAGAGATTTGATAGTTAGCTGACCGAAAAGAAATATTGACTAGAGTAGCTGACCAGAGATTTGATGGTCAGCTGACCAAATAGAAATAGTGACTAGAGTAGCTGACCACTGAGATTTGATTAGCAGTCAGCTGACCAAATACATGTACAAACATAGTCCAGAGTAGCTGATCACTGAGATTTGATAAATAATTAGCTGACCAAATACAAATATATAGAACAGAGTAGCTGACCACTGAGATTTAATAGTCAGCTGACCAAATAGAAATATTTACCAGAGTAGCTGACCACTGAAATTTATTCGGTTTACAGTCAAAACGGCCCAAGGGCAAAACGGCCCAATACCAAAACGGACAGGTTTTTGGTCAAAACGGCCCAAAGCAGTTTTTCTACTTGGTCAAAACGGCCCAACTTTTTTAAATATACAAATATTGAGATCAATGTATTTTATTATAATTAGCTCACCTGAGCACGAAGTGCTCAAGGTGAGCTATTGTGGTCGCTTTTTGTCCGTCGTCCGTCCGTCTGTCCGTCTGTCCGTCCGTCCGTCCGTCTGTCCGTCCGTCCGTTCACAATTTCTTTAAACATCTTCTCCTCCTATATCAATGGGCCAAATTTTACCAAACTTGGCAGGAATGTTCCTTGGGTGACCCTTCTCAAAACTTGTTCGCGGATTTTTGATTCGTCAAAAAATGTGGGCGTGGCAGGGCGGGGCTTATCAGACTAAGAGAAATCAGAAGAAAATTCTTTAAAAATCAACCATCGGGCCAATTTGAACCAAACTTGGCAGGAATGTGCCTTGAGTCACTCTTCTCAAACTTTATTCACAAATTTTTAGATTTGTCAAAAATTGTGGTCGTGGCAGGGAGAAAGGGGCTTATCGGCTTAGAGAAACCATAAGAAAATTCTTTAAAAATCAACCGTAGGGCCCAATTGAACCAGACTTTGCAGGAATGTTCCTTGAGTCTTTCTTTACAAAATTTGTTCACAAATTTTACATTTGTCAAAAAATGTGGCCGTGGCAGGGAGAAAGGGGCTTATCGGACTTAGAGAAATCAGAAGAAAATTCTTTAAAAATCAACCATAGGGCCCAATTGAAGCAGACTTGGTAGGAATGTGCCTTGAGTCACTGTTTTCGAATTTATTCACAATTTTTTACATTTGTCAAAAAATATGGCCGTGGCAGGGAGAAAGGGGCTTATCAGACTTAGAGAAATCATAAGAAATTTTTTTAAAAATTAACCATAGGGCCCAATTGAACCAGACTTTTCAGAAATGTTCCTTAAGTCACTCTTTTCAAAATTTGTTCACAAATTTAACATTTGTCAAAAAATGTGGCAGTGGCAGGGAGAAAGGGGCTTATCGGACTTAGAGAAATCAGAAGAAAATTCTTTAAAAATCAACCATTGGGCCCATTTGAAGTAGACTTGGTAGGAATGTGTCTTGAGTCACTATTTTCGAATTTATTTCACAATTTTTTAACATTTGTCAAAAAATATGGCTGTGGCAGGGAGGAAGGGGCTTATCGGACTTTGAGAAATCATAAGAAAATTCTTTAAAAATCAACCATAAGGCCAATTTTAATCAAACTTGAAAGGAATGTTCCTTGCGTCTCTCTTCTCAAAGTTTGTTCACAAATTTTTACATTTGTCAAAAAATGTGGGCGTGTCGGGGAGGAAGAGGCTTATCGGAAAAGAGAAATCATAAGAAAATTCTTTAAAAATCAACCATTGGGCCAATTTGAAAGAAACCTGGCTGGAAAGTTCCTTGTGTGACTCGTTTCAAAATTGTATCTTGTAATTTTTATTTCCTTAAAAAGTACTTTGGTATGGCAGGGTAAGGGAAATTCCATGCATTGAAAATTATACTGTACTGTGGGTTGTAATGGAGATACTTAGTTTTCTTCTAAAGTGTTTGGCCTAGAACCTTGAAATTTTGTGTAAGACCTAATTTCATGAATGGCTTCCAGAATACAAGAAGCTGAAGATAAGAGGAGATAATTGCCTTTCAAAAAGCAATATTTTGTTTCAATATTCATGAAACCCTATGTTGTTGGTGATCATTACAATCATCTGCTTGAAAAAATTAATACATTCTTCATAGGGTTTTGATATAAGTAATGAATTTGGAAAGCTTTTACTATTTCTCCTATCTATTTCTGTTATCAATTTCTCTGGCTGGCCCCATTTTTATCTTATTTAAACAAATAAGAAGGGATTATAAGCCTAACTTATCAGATGGTTTGTCCTCATTTCCTATATTCTTTCAAATCACATACCAAATCTTGCTCATAATATCATAAATAATCAATTTTAACAGATCAGTATGCTTTGAAAATCCGCCCTATGTTGTATATTGCAAAAAAAAAATAATAATTATGGAAAAAAACTCAACCATTATGCTAATTCATACCCAACTTTACAGGATCGATAGGAACAAAATTATTACTTAATTGTTTCCAAACAGAAAGTCCTTATAAGTTTCATGCTTTTGAAATTGACAAAATTGCCATTATCAGTCTTGTCATCTTGATTCAGGTGAGCGATTTAGGACCATCATGGTCCTCTTGTCAATTAAAGTCTACCCGCAAACAAGCAATTATCATCTAGGCCTACAATGTGAAGCATTTGGTTTAAAACGACAAAAATACGTTAGCAAATTTGAAAGCTGATGCAGACGACAAAGTAACTGTTGATAAAGAAGGGATTTATTTAACCTTTGAAATATCGAGACAAATGAAGGCGCTCGTCTGTGTTATTACAAAACCTCATAACTACAGTTTTTATATAAAGTTGTAGTAACAAAGTTTTTCAATAGCACTGACGAACAGCTAGTTATCACCATTTACTTCTTTTGTCTCAACGTTTTAAATGGCCTTTCTATCGGGGTCGTAAAAACGAGGTCTTGCTTTGGAAAGAATAAATTTTTTAAACTGTTCCAAATTCGAAATTTTACCTTTCCTTTCTTTAAAGTTAATATAACATTGTGGGAAATGAAGGATTAGCTTGCCGCATGACCTTTCTTCATTTTCTACGATGTTTTCAAAAAGCCTTTACATTGTGCAGCATCAAATGGTGAAACTGCGTGAGAATGGGTACACTAAACAAATCCACATTTAGACAGGTTTTGACACATTTTCTAGAAAGGTGTTGGAAAATATTTAGGCAAAAGAAGAAATCGCTGATTACAAGTTTTACTTAAATAAATCCTTTTGAAACATGTTTAAGTTTTCTTTTGAGTTTGGCTTTACAGGCAATAGGCTTAACTTTGGTACCCGAACAACAAATGAGTAAATATAGCCTAAACTGCACGTGTAGTAGATCTGTATTTGTATGATTCTCCTTTTAAATATGAATTTATTTTGTGGTCATAATTGCATTTAAAATGTTTGGGAATCTGTTCATCTTCGATAAGTATTCACATTTTTTCATATTTCATAGAGGAAATCATTGGTGCGAAGTGAAAAGTATATGGTACAAGACGGTAAAATTATGGTACGAAATGACCAAAGTCATGGTACGAAATGACCAAAATTATGGTACGAAATGACCAATTATGGTACGAAATGGTTATGGTACGAAATGACCATAATTCATATCAGACTAGGAAGTCTGGAGTTATGTGCCCTTGAACATCAAAAATGGCTAGTTTTGACTTTGTTACCACTCTAGTATCTACAAATATTGACCAGTCTTAATTAAACGTAGTCAAAATATGTATGACCATAAGTTCTCGTATGAGTTTGATTGTGAGTCAGATCGGACTAGGAAGTCCGGAGTTATGTGCCCTTGAACATCAAAAATGGCTAGTTTTGACTTTGTTACCACTCTAGCATCTACAAATAATCACTCTAGCATCTACAAATATTGACCAATCAAGACAAAATATTGCCACAATGTTGGTAACTGTAAGATCTTGGATGACTTCGATTTTCAATGTGATAGGAGCAGGAAGTCTGGAGTTATGTGCCTTTGAATTTGACAAAATTGCTGTTTTGGACTTTGTTTACACTGTAGCATCTACATTTATTGACTAATCAAGACAAAACATGGCCACAATGTTAGTGACCATAAAATCCTTAATGAGTTACATTTTCAGCTTGATTTGGCCAGAAAAACAAGAGTTATTGTCCCTTTAATTTCATAAAATTACCGTTTTCGACTTTATTTTCTCTCTAACAAACAAATATGGACCAATCAAGACACAACTCTGTCGCAATGTTGGTGACCATAATATTTTAAATGTTTTAATTTGTCAGATTGATTGGACTAAAAAAAGAGTTGTGTGCCCTTGAGGGTTACAAAATTGCCATTTTCGACTTTGTTTTCTCTCAAACAGCAATAAATATTAACCTTTAAAAAAACTTGATGAGAATATCTTTAGCAGAACAGAGTTACGTGCCCTTTACTGTGACAAAATTGTTGTTTTCTTCCACTTTGTTTTTACTGTAACAGCTACAAATATTGATCATTCAAGATTATGAAAGTAGTTTTCAGCTGGATCATAATCTCGCATCATAAATTATGTGCTCTTGAACTTGAAAACATTGGGACTTTCATTCTATCTAGGTGCAGGTGAGCGATTAAGGACCATCATGGTCCTCTTGTTATTGTTATTATTTTGATTATATTTCCTGAATATATTTTGTAAAAATGCATATAATGTTTAAATTGTCAAATTATATTTGGAAACTGCATTTTTTTTTAAATAAAAATGTCTTTAATTAATTATTGAATAGTGTTGTTATGAAGTAACTTTCATCGTTTATTTCTTATTTTAAGTTGTTTGATAATTAAAAGATTGCGTTAATATTAAAGATTTTGCGAAACAGTAGTCTATTGATCTTTTGATTGTGTCAAATTAAAGACGCGCGTCTATAATGTGTACACCCTAATCATTTTACATGCAAGTGATATTTGTTATTGATCAGTTGTTTGTTATTGGCTTAGATCAATTGTGTCATATCAAAGTCGAACGTATGTAATGTGAATTGCCTAATTGTTTACAGGTGATCTAATTGATAATTTATATAGCACCATCAATAATAAATTTGTTATATGTATATTGTTCAATTTTAAGCATTTGACATATATCTATTAAAACAAAAAAATTATATCTTCTATCTGTTCCTTCCTATTTAATTAATTATCATATTCACAAAGTGGTCACATAGTTTGTTGATCTGTCTTCAAACATATTACTTACCGCAAAGAATCAGACGATTGACGGACAGAAAAATAGGCTACCAGAGAATTTCATGTAAGAGTTAGTCGCCATTAACCCATTACAAGACAGCAAAATTTTAGAATTGTCCACATTCAAAGATGTTCCAGACGACATTTTCAAGTGAATATAATTTTACAGTTTTTGATATTTCCGAGTAGAAAATATTGTGGAAATGAAAGAATTGCTTGTCACAAGCATTTTCTTCGTTTTCCACAATGTTTTCCAAAGCTTTTGTCTTACAGGGCTTAAAATGCGTTATCATGTTATTATGGGCTTTAACTTATTCCCACACAATAACTCTTTTTGACTCCCCGAGAGATAATTGCATTGGAAAACATTGTGAAAAATTTCTTCATTTTCCACAATGTTTTCTACACAAAAATATAAAAAAAGTATAAATTGTATTCAGTTGAAATTGTCGTCTGCAACATCTTTGAATTTTGACCTTTCTAATATTTTGTCGTTTGGTAATGGGTTAAAGATGAAACCTTACAGAAAAAGAGGAAACCAAACAAAAACATAAATAGTAGTTTCTCCTTCTCTCTCCACTTTCGATAAGATATAATGATGCAAGTGTTCATTTTTTTCATTATCGGATCAAAGTAAAACAATTCAGAATACACTAATTTTAAAGGAACCTATAATCTGACACTTCTGTTTAACCCTTTCCCAAACAAGACCTGGTTTTGACGTCTCTATTAGAGGTTGTTTTGGAAAACATTGAGACAAAAGAAGAAACTGCTGATAACCAGCAGTTTCTCCTTTTGTCTCAATATTTTCTATGCCATATTTTACATAAATCATATCTTTAATAACACCTATTTTGTCATTTGTGACAGTTTTCGAAGAAGATCATCCAAAAGTTTTGCCGTTTGGAAAAGAGTTAATGGGTCTGGTGTCAAACAGTAGACATAAGTAACACTATATTTCACACGTATCTTAAATGCAGTGTAAATCGCACCTATCTTTATTGTCCCGTGCTACTGGTTATTGTAGACACGCGTCAAACCTACCCAAACGGCAATAGGCTATTTGAGGCTGGTTTATCTTGAAAACTCTTGCTAAGTCTTAGAAAATATGTAGATAAAGATGTATTAGTAAAAGTTAATAATGAGATTAAAGGTGAAAATATGTTTACCTTATTGTTAAATTGCCACCATTTTCTTTTTCATAACAACACAATAAAATTTTGTCAATGGTAAAATGGCTAAGTAAAGTGAATTATGAATGTAATGTTGGTATAAACATATATTTATACCAGTAATAGATTTTCATACAAAATCATTTTCTTTGGAAAAAAAATTTGGGCCGTTTTGACCAAGTTGGAAAACTGATTTGGGCCGTTTTGACCAAAGTTGGGCCGTTTTGCTCTTGGGCCGTTTTGCCATTGGGCCGTTTTGGTGTGATACCATTTATTCAATAGTCAGCTGACCAATGACAAATATAGACGAGAGTAGCTGACCAGAGATTTGATAGTCAGCTGACCAAATAGAAATATAGACTAGAGTAGCTGACCAATAAGTTTTAATGAATAGTCAGCTGACCAAATAGAAATATTGACTAGAGCACCTGACCACTGAAATCTTTCTGGGTAAAAAACTTTGTAGGAAATGAGGAACAAATTTTGTTATGAGCAATTCATTTGTCCAAAATGTGATGCATTTAAAAAAAGTATTATTATGTGTTAGAATGTTGATTGGTATTTAGATGAAATTTGAGAATCTACTCACCTTTCAAATAAGATATATATCCACATAGGTTTTCTTTTTTTTTTTTCAAAGATATTTCCATGTTGTAACAATTAAAATAACAGGAGACCCTGGTCACTTGTACATGTATATACTGTTAACAAATAACCCAGAACATTTATAGATAGACAACGACCTGTGAATGGTCAAAGATCAGCGAGTCTAAATTGACGGGGGAAGAGGGATTTCGAATTATAGAAAAATCGGACTCGAACCTGTCTCCCTGCAATAAATCGACGAAATCCTACCTGGATACAACCACTGAACTCACACGGCATCACATGCAGCATGCAATACCAGGTGCCATTGTTCGCTTTTATTTAGTGGAAAAAGGCACTCCCCCCTATTTACATGTATTGGAATATACCGTAACCTTCCGTCACGGCTCACGACTCGATGTCCATTTATACTTTAACATACAATAATGTAAACCATATTCATGCTATAAAGATTTTTCTTACAACACCTTAAGACTGATAAAACAGTGGTTGAAACCTTTTTAAGTTTACAAAATTGAACTAATGTAACACTACACATTTAACTTGGACTGACCCATTACCACACAATGACTCTTTTTGACTCCCTTAAAGCAGAGACCTAGATAAACAGGAAAACATTGTGGAAAATGAAGAAATTGCTTGTGACAAGCAATTTTTTCATTTCCCACAATGTTTTCTACACAAAATGACCCAAAAATGCAAAAAATAATTCATTTTGAATTGTTGTCTGCAACATCTTTGAATTTGGACCAACCCAGAATTTTGTTGTTTGGTAATGGGTTAAGACATAAATGGTATGTTAATATAAATCCCATTTTTAAGAAAAGAACTAAGAATATATTGGGAGTTTGATAGCTCCTACTATTTCATTCATACAAACTTTCCCAATCAAAATCTCAGCCAATCAGGCTCCATCAGACTTAAAAGAATGATGTGTAATTGGCTAGTTTTAGAGATCAACAAAGTCATGTTATATGAACCATTCAAAGTGTTAATTGACAGCTGTCAATCAAAACCCATTGACCAATCAGCATCAACCAGTTCTTAGATAACTTACACCATTTTCCAATAATTGAGGTTATAATAGTAAGGTAGAGAATTATTGACAGCAACCCTTTGCTTCTTCAAGAAAACATCACACACTGTAACAAGAAAATTGTTACACTTAATCGAATGGAAGAGATTTTGGAAAATGATGGAATTATAGAAAATGCAGTTTATCCTTTTCTTATATTTTTGTTATTGATATATTGCACACTACATTCTTCTTACTGTAATATGTATTTTGTTACCTGTTCAATCTTTGAATTTGACTGTCTGTTAAAGCTGATTGTCTGGAAAAGAGTTTACCCATTCCCAATCAACACCTGCTTCACATGCCCCTAGTAGGAATAGTTTTGTAAAAACATTAAAAGGAAAAAATAAATTGCTGATTATCAGCAATTTCTCCTTTTCTCTCAATTTTATCTATGCTATCAAATAACCATTTTTTTACTGTTAAATCAATTATTTTGTTGGCAGCCCATTCTAAATTTAACCACACCCATATTTTGTCATATGGATAGGGTTAAGAGACTTGACATCTTATCTTGATACACAAATTATCAAGGTGCTGGAATTGTTATAGTCAGTTGAGAGCCTGTCAGTTGAATAGCAAATTAGCTGTTTCTTGGCCCTTTCCCAAGTAGTGGTCTGGTTTGACACTATGCTTAAAAAACTTGAATGGATTGAAGGAAATTATTTCTGGTATGCCTGCCCTTTGTCTTCTTTTTCACTATTTTCTATGCAAAAATTGGACACAAACCCTATCTTAATCAACATACCTTTGATCATGATGTGCAACAGATTTCAAATGGAAAGAATGCATTTTTTTCCTCTTGGAAAAGGATTAAACAAAACCAGCTTTTGATGAGCCTACAGAATTTTTGTTAAAAATCTCTCGAAATAAAAACAAATTTTAAATATTGATATCCAACATTTTGTTCCTCTTCTTTCAAGAATTCATGTGATTATTATCATAGATACCGGTATTTTGTTTTTAGTTTACCTTTCAATTTTGTTTTGCCATCTGCAACTCCTTTGCATGTGGACCTGTCAAAAAATTGTTAATCATTTGGGTAAGGGTTAACTATCCCTTCACCCTTATCATTTGAAAATGTCATTACCATTCAATGACAGTTAGCACATGACCATATTAAGCACCAATTTGGCATACATGTACAATGTATATTTATCTAGAATTTAAACAAAACTGAGACTTGTCCTTAACATTTTGCCAAACAATCTGTTTTCAAAGTTGTTATATTAATTTTCTTCCCTTTACTTCATCAATTTCTGTACTTAATTGTATGAAAACTTCTATTTTTTGTTCTTAGAGAAAGGGTGAAATTAATGAGGGCTAGACAAAAGAATATTTAACTTCCATGCTTCAATAGAGTGTGTTGTTACAAAATGTTGATAAATATGCACATTTTCATATTTTATTTGTACAGGAAAGGGGTAAAAAGATATAGTGGGTTGAAAAGTTTTGAAAAACATGATGTAGAAGAAAAGAAATGTTTGAATGCCTTGAGAAATTCCTGATAACCATCATTTTCTCATTTTGCCTCAATATTTTCTGTTCTATACATTATTCAGAAATTTACCTTTAGTAACATCCAGTCGGTCCTAAGCAGCTTTCAAATGAACACCATACATGTACATTTTTATCGTTTGGTAAAAGGTTAAAAGAAATTGCTTGCAAGACTGAAGAAAACTTTCAGCTGCTGTCAAAAATATTGTTGCTTGGAAAATATTTGATCAATTGATTTTGAACAACTGTTCTCAATATATTCAATTCATATTAAACCTTTCCCAAACCATTTTCTCTAACAGAAAAGGCCCGGGAAAATGTTGAGACAAAAGATAAAGAAAAGGCTGATGATCAGCTTTTTCTCTTTTTTCCTCAATAGTTTCCATGCTATATTGTACACAAATTATATCTTTAACAACATCCATTTTGTTGTCTGAGGACCGTTCAAATTGAACTGCCAACCTTTTTTGTCATTTGGGAAAGGGATAAATCCACGATTGATGCATCATTCAACTGCTATTGTCATATTGCGACAGCTGGAGCACCTAATTATGGACTGATGTTGTTTCTCGTACCAGTACTTTTACAGATTTCATTTCACATCCCATTTGGTCTACTCCCAATTTGTCTACTCCCAATTCTACTATTTTGGACATCATTCCCATTTCATCTACTTTTCTACAATTAGTAAA
Organism: Fragum sueziense; assembly: GCA_963680895.1. Lineage (NCBI taxonomy): Eukaryota > Metazoa > Mollusca > Bivalvia > Cardiida > Cardiidae > Fragum > Fragum sueziense. Next base: position 10,885,023 of record OY804608.1, read on the forward strand.
TCAAATTTTTGCATTTTTTATTTCATTTGTGAATATCAGTGTTTCCGAATACCTTGTTTTAGCCGACTTGGCGTTTTAAGGATATCGTTTAAGATCCGAGGGCGATCAAAGCGCCACAACTTTTGTCGAACTTTCCATTGTTTTTGAATGGTAGTACGCTCTGATGTAAATGAGCCACATCAACATATCAAAGAGAGAATTTCATCAGAGAAAACTCAGATTATGCTTTCCCATACATTTTTAGAAGGAACTTTAGGTGAAACAGTTAATTTTGATTTTGAATATTTTAACTTAATCACAGATATGACCATAAGTAGGCCTGCCTGTGGATATGACTTTATTTGGTCAGCTGATTATTCACTTAACTTCACTTGACAGCTATTCTGGTCAGCTACTTTATTTGGTCAGCTGATTATTCATGACACTACACTGGACAGCTATTCTGGTCAGCTACTTTATTTGGTCAGCTGATTATTCATTGAACTTCACTGGTCAGCTATTCTGGTCAGCTACTTTATTTGGTCAGCTGACTATTCATTGAACTTCACTGGTCAGCTATTCTGGTCAGCTACTTTATTTGGTCAGCTGACAATTCATTGAACTTCACTGGTCAGCTATTCTGGTCAGCTACTTTATTTGGTCAACTGATTACGGTATTCATTGAACTACATTGGTCAGCTACTTTATTTGGTCAGCTGACAATTCATTGAACTACATTTGTCATCTATTTTGGTCAGCTACTTTATTTGGTCAGCTGACTATTCATGGAACTTCACTGGTCAGCTATCCTGGTCAGCTATTTTATTTGGTCAGCTGACTATTCATTGAACTTCACTTGTCAGTTACTCTGGTCAGCGACTTTATTTGGTCAGCGACTTTATTTGGTCAGCTGACTTTTCATGATACTTCAAATATGAATAATCAACTATTCTACTCAGTATTTTGGGGGCAGCTGACTATTCCTCGAAAATCAAAATGTCAGTAATACCAGTCAGAAAAAAAAAATGTCATCAACATTCATTTTTCAGCTAGTAAAAGACATTATTTCACATATTTTGTCTGTAGAAAATATGACCCCAGAAAATGTATCCATTCAATTGGTTAAGGGTTGGATTACTTTTAACCCTTTTTATCCTTTCCCCCAAAAAACATGGTTTTGATATTTTGGTAAAGAAAGCTTTTGAACTCATTCAGACAAAAGAAGGAAATGCTGATAAACACCAAAATTTTCTTTGATTTAATGTTTCCTATACAATAGAAAAATAATTTTCATTTTTAGCTCGACTTTTCGAAGAAAATGAGAGCTTATACTGTCACCCGGGCGTCGGCGTTGGCGTTGGCGTCGGCGTTGGCGTTGGCGTTGCAACAAAGGTTAAAGTTTTTTCAAACATCAATAACTTCCATACTATCGAAGAGATTCAACCCAAACTTGGAATACTTATTCACCATCACACCCTCTACCATACTATCAGGGCCCATGACCCTGGGACCACTCTATTTGGAGTTATGCCCCCTTTATACTTAGCACTTAGAAAGTCGAGCGCGCTGTCTTCGGACAGCTCTTGTTAACTAAATCTAAAACTCCCTTGTTTGGGGGAATTGTTAAGGAGATGGGTGATAATGATTGCAATAATTCATTATTTGCTTAACCCTTTATCAAACAAGACCTTGTTTGGACGTCCCCTGTAGAAATGCTTTGAAAAAATGTTGACAGAAAAAAATGCTGATGGATCTAATTATCAATTTTTCCATCTGCTTCGATATATACTGAGAGGCAAAAATAAGTATACACCCTCGTTCTTTCAGGTTTTCCGAGAAAACGATTAATAGACTATGTACGATTTCAAACGCCACCGAAGGTGATCGTTTATTGATGTAACCTCCGCCTATCAGTCTGTCTGTCCTTCCTTCCGTTGTGAAGGTGTTTTCATATCGCACAGCGCCATCTAAAAAGGGGACTTAATCAATTAATTGATGCAAATATTTACATTGACACAACCCCTACATTTATGAACGGATTTGGATAGAATTTTCACGGAAAGTGCCCAGTCACCTTGGACCATGCATAGATTGTTAGTGCTTTACCACCTAACGATGCGTCATGGCAAAAGGTGACTTGATGTAAACAAGTTATCCGACATAACCCCTTCTAAATTTATAGACAGATTTTGACCAAATTTGCACAGAATGTTCCTAGCTACCTGACTAAGGGTTTATAGTGTCTAGTTTCTTTCTTAGTAAACTGTGTCATAGAAAAATGGGCCCAAATGCCAAAAAGTAGAATATTGATCAATTTCTACCAGCAAACGAGATTAATGTTATAATGTTAGAGAAAATTTAAGCTTGTGATTTGATGTAATAACAAATAAAGAAATCAAATAGCAATTGAACAGCAATATTTGATGCTCCACTAACTCGCACGTGCAAAGTTTGAAAAAATAGGATATAGCAAGAGTATGGATAATCAAGCAATTTCATGTGAAATTTATCACACCGTATTATTAGTAAATGGGTAGAATTAAATTTTACAAAATTTTGAGTCAATATGGTGAAAATTAAGAGAGATATTGACAAAAGAAAAATGTAAACTTTCTTTTGCCTCTCAGTATATTTTATTAGCTCACCTGAGCACGAAGTGCTCAAGGTGAGCTATTGTGGTCGCTTTTTGTCCGTCGGCGTCTGTCCGTCTGTCCGTCTGTACGTCTGTCCGTCTGTCCACATTTTGGTGTTACCGCTCTAGCACCCACAAATATTGATCAATCTTAATCAAACTTGGTCAAAACATGTATGACCATAAGTTCTCGGATGAGTTCGATTTTGAGTCAGATCGGACCAGGAAGTCCGGAGTTACGTGCCCTTGAATGTCAAAAATGGCTAGTTTTGACTTTGTTACCACTCTAGTATCTACAAATATTGACTAATCTTGACCAAACTTGATCAAAACATGTATGACCATAAGTTCTCGGATGAGTTCAATTTTGAGTCAAATCGGACAAGGAAGTCTGGAGTTACGTGCCCTTGAATGTCAAAAATGGCTAGTTTTGACTTTGTTACCACTCTAGTATCTACAAATATTGACCAATCTTGACCAAACTTGATCAAAACATGTATGACCATAAGTTCTCGGATGAGTTCAATTTTGAGTCAGATCGGACCAGGAAGTCTGGAGTTATGTGCCCTTGAACGACAAAAATGGCTAGTTTTGACTTTGTTACCACTCTAGTATCTACAAATATTGACCAATCTTAAGTAAACTTTATCAAAACATGTATGACCATAAGTTCTCGGATGAGTTTGATTTTGAGTCAGATCGGACGAAGAAGTCCGGAGTTATGTGCCCTTGAACGTTAAAAAAGGCTAGTTTTGACTTTGTTACCACTCTAGCATCTACAAATATTGACTGATCAAGACAAAACTTTGCCACAATGTTGGTAACCATAAGATCTTGGATGAGTTTGATTTTCAGTGTGATCGGAGCAGGAAGTCTGGAGTTATGTGCCCTTGAATTTGGCAAAATTGCTGTTTTGACTTTGTTTACACTGCAGCATCTATATTTATCGACCAATCAAGTCCAAACTTGGCCACAATGTTGGTGACCATAAGACCCTGGATGAGTTAAGCTTTCAGCTTGATTTAACCAGAAAAACCAGAGTTATTTGCCCTCGAATTTCACAAAATTGCAGTTTTCAACTTTATTTTCACTCTAGATAACAAACACAAATATGGACCAATCAAGACACAACTTGGTCGCAATGTTGGTGACCATAAGATCTTAAATGTTTTAATTTGTCAGATTGATTGGACTAAAAAACCAGAGTTGTGTGCCCTTGACACTGACAAAATTGCCGTTTTCGACTTTGTTTTCTCTCAAACAGCAATTAATATTGACCAATCAAAAAAACTTGGACATAATGTTGATGAGAATATCTTTATCAGAACTAAAAAAAAACAGAGTTATGTGCCCTTGACTGTGACAAAATTGTTGTTTTCTTCCACTTTGTTTTTACTGTAACAGCGACAAATATTGATCATTCAAGATTATGAAAGCAGTTTTCAGCTGGATTATAATCTCGCATCTTATATCATGTGCTCTTGAACATGACAACATTGTGACTTTCATTCTATCTAGGTGCAGGTGAGCGATTAAGGACCATCATGGTCCTCTTGTTTTACTAAATTTCACATAAATCCTACATAATTTAATAATGTCTCCTGGAGTAGCTTTCAAATAGGAGCTGTCTAAATATTGGCCATTTGGCAAAGGGTTAAAAAATGATTTTAGCTTAGATTATTGTAATTTATACTATAATGCTTATATTAGGAATGAATTATTTAACTGTTAAAATGTCTTTTGTACATAGTGAAATACATGAAAAACACAGTCTTATACCACATTTTTATAATAGATTCACTATTAAACGAGAATAATTTCAGTTGTTTTGATAAAGCAGTTCAACTGAAATTATTCTCATTTAATAGTGAATCGATTATAAACAGTATAAGTCTACCCAACATTTTATCCATATAAAAACAAATTTGAGAAAGAGAGAACTTTAAGATTCATTTCAGCAGCATAACAATTGGAAATAATATAAGATAAATAAAGGAAAAGTGTGAATTCTTTAAAATGTGTTTCTTTGCAGCTATTATCAATTAAGTTTTTTTTAAAGAAAGAAAAAAAAGATATCAAAACAATAACGGCAACCCCCCCCCCCCCCCCACACACACACAATTAGATCTATGACAAGAAATTGAAAAGAAATGTTCACAAAATATAAATCTAAAACAGTTTTTAAATAACAGCAAACTGACAAAAGAAAAATACACAAATGTACTTGATAAATATTTGCAACATTTTTCCCTAGAAAAATCTTCCTAATTCAATAATAAGAAGTCCTAATAACTGAACTTAAGGGGGAATGCTCCAGTTTTTCGGAACACTCGGTTATTACTGTAGTAAATTAAATGTTTCGTACCAATATGTTTCGCTACCAGATTTTCAATAATATAACACATCATTACAATTTACCATTTTCGACGGTAAAAGTGTGTTTATTATGCGAAACTGATTTCCTCAAGATGGAAATCGATTTTTAGCTCCACTGGCCGACAGGCCAGCGGGCTATTGTCATGGCGCTGTGTCCGTCGTGCGTGCGTCCGTGCGTGCGTCAGTGCGTCTGTCCGTCCGTAAACTTTTCCTTTAAAAATCTTCTTCTCAAAAACTACCTGATGGATTTCAACCAAACTTCACAGGAATGATCCTTGGGTGACCCTCTCTCAGATTCCTTCAAAGAATTCTGATTGAAGTAGAAAGTCGGGAGTTATCTGCCCTTGAATGTCAAAAATGGCCATTTTGACTGTATTTTCACTCTAGCAACTACAAATATTGACCAATCAAGACTAAACTTGGACAGAATGATGGTGACTATAAGATCTTGCTCTGGTGTAATTTTCAGCTAGATCTGAATCTTACATCATGAGTTATGTGCCCTTGAAATTGACAAAATTGCCATTTTCGGCTTTATTTTGACTTTGTTTTGGCTCTAGCAACTACAAATATTGACCAATCAAGACAAAACTTGTACAGAATGTTGGTGACTATACGATTGTACTTTGGTTAATTTTTCAGCATGATCTGAATTTTACATCATGAGTTATGTGCCCTTGAAGTTGACAAAATTGCCATTTTCGGCTTTATTTTGACTTTGTTTTTGCTCTAGCAACTAAAAATATTGACCAATCAAGACAAAACTTGTACAGAATGTTGGTGACTATAAGATCTTACTTTGGTAGAGTTTTCAGCTTGATCTGAATTTTACGTCATGAGTAATGTGCCCTTGAAATTGACAAAATATTGCCATTTTCGGCTCTATTTTGACTTTGTTTTCACTCTTGAAACTACAAATATTGACTAATCAAGACAAAACTTGTACAGAATATTGGTGACTATAAGATCTTGCCTTGATATAATTTTCAGCTTGATCTGAACTTTACGTCATGAGTTACATGCCCTTGAAATTGACAAAATTGCCATTTTTGGCTTTATTTTCACTTTTACAACCATTGGTATTAATTAATCAATACAATAACTTTCACAGAGTTTTACTGACCATAAAATCTTACTTGCTTGAAACTTTCAGCTTGCTTGTTTGTGCAGCCTGAACCTTTGAAATTGCATTCAACAAGACAAACAATTAGGCCTGTGGAGCGCTTCCAGACCGCCAGGGCTGTCTAGTTTAGAGCAAGACAGTCGTAAGTGTGTATGCAGTTACCACTGTTTTGCGTCATTCTATTCATGTGTAGCTGATAAAAATTGCTGTATTTCACTAATAATTGCGCTGACCTATACATTTTCTTTTTGAATTATTACCAGGACATGTTGCTAAATACAATGAGGGAGTTTTATCAAATTCTATTATGTAGAACTTGAAATATTTCCAAAAATATGCAAATTTTGACATAAAACACTCCAGCGTCGTTGGTCAAATTGAACACATGAGCATGCTGTTTTATACATTTACGCGTTTATAATAGCACATATTTTGGGTTTTCTGTTCTTATTAAATGTAAGACGTTATTTTAAATCCGTTTTCGGGACTAAATGATGAATATACAGCATTTTATTAGCATTTTAGTGACCTTGGAGAGGCGCAAGAAATTGTGCATTTTTCGATGTAGGGGTATGTGATACGAATGCCTATAAAATTCAAACAAGATCGCTGACCATCCATTTTTATTTTATTTTTCAATTGGTAATAACATGTAATTTCAACATGCAAAATATAAATAAATTCTATTATTGGGAAAATTTTTAGGAAACTGGAGCATTCCCCCTTAAGTATAAGATAAATCTAATGTAAAATTCCCTTCTATGTCTATAATATGAGAATAAAGTGTGGGTTAAGGAGGAGTTGCAGATAAGCAGTCAAAAATAAGTGGGAGCAAGACAGTGGTAACTCTGTGGTCAGCCATTTACCTGGTCAGCCAGTCAGCTGGTCAGCTAGTCAGCCAGTCAGCTTTTTATACCTACCCCATATTTTGATCGGTAACCGGACAAAATCCCCTTAGGACAAAATCCCCTCGGTCGTTTTTGGTATAGGCGGACAACATCCCCTCGGTAGAATTTCTAGGGCGGACTAAATCCCCTTGGTAGAATTTTTAGGGCGGACAAAATCCCCTTGATGAAAGTGCAAGGGCGGACAAAATCCCCTCGGTAGAATTTCTGGGGCGGACAAAATCCCCTCAATGTAAATACGAGGGCGGACAAAATCCCCTCAATCACTTTTTAAAGGTTTTCAACGTATTTCTGAGCTATTAATATACTAGTCATGTCGTCCATAGTAGTAATTAATCGAGAAAACATTGAGATAAAAGAAGAAAATGGTTAAAGTGGTATTTCCCTCCTCTGTCTTAATATTTTCTGTGATACATTATAAATACATGTACATACGTCCTATCATAGTTTTCCATTGAACACGAGCAATATTTGTATTGATGCCCATAGTAGTAATTGATCAAGAAAACATAGATGTAAAAGAAGAAATGCTTATGACAGACAATTTTTTCTTTGACACACTATTTTCTGCGCTATATCATTCATTATAAACAAGTCCTGTCCATCTTTTCCATTTGTGATTTTTAAACATGTTTGCGCATTTGCTCTTGAAGTGAAATAGGCAATTTTGATTATCAAATATTTATCTTCTATAGGTCAGCCATGCCGTAGATGCCATAGGTAAAATATATTATAATCAAAATTTGCTTAGTTCTATGAACCTGCATCCATTCTTAGCCAACAAAATTTATCTCTACATACTGAGGGGATTTTGTCCGCCCTTGCAATATAACTGAGGGGATTTTGTCCGCCTTTGCTATTTCATTGAGGGGATTTTGTCCGCCTCAAAAATTCGATCGAGGGGATTTTGTCCGCCATGCAAATTCTACTGAGGGGATTTTGTCCGCCCTATTAATTCTGCCAAGGGGATTTTGTCCACCTATGTCAAAAATGACCGAGGGGATTTTGTCCTAAGGGGATTTTGTCCTACATTCATTTTGATCATGAATGTAATCTATTTTGCCAGGTATCGTTTGTAATCCGTGATGAGATCGAGAGGCATCACAGGTCAGGAGTTAATGCACTCCAGTTTGATCCACTCCTAAACAGACTGTATTCAGCTGGCCGGGATTCCATCATCCGAATATGGAACACGAAGGCTACAACAAAGGTTTGTTTGTACTGTTGTATTTATCCCATTCCCAATTGAATTCTCACACATTGACAACTTTTTGACGGTATGCGGTAAAAATGCCAGAGGTAAATTTGCCATATGCAAAATTGCCATAGGTAAATTAGCCATAGGTAAATTAGCCATACCCAAAATGGTAAATTGGCCATAGGTAAAATTGCCATAGGTAAAATTGCCAGACTCCAATTAAAAAGTGTGTTTTTCTTCTATTTCCTACCCAGGATTTTGTTGATAACTGATTATGATGTTATTATTTGAAAATTTTGATTTAATAATTCAATAATTTGAAAATGTTGATTTAATAATTTAATAATTTGAAAATTTTGATTTTGTTAACAGGAAGGTTACCCCTAAATAATGGACTTTGTTGAAATAAAGTTACAAATATTTTTTTTGTGTATGAATTAAGTAGTTACTATTTATTATGAAGTAGAATGGTGTTATAACATTATTTTTGGATCATTTATTCACTTTTCATTACAATTATCGAGAACTTTGGTTTTGTATTTCGATATTGAATAAAATTTGACACACCTTTTAAAGAGTTTCTTTTCATCCTAAATTCAACCATTAGTTATGTATTCTCAAAATTTCTATATTAATGCAAAGAGTGTTGTTATATGTATTATTTCAGAAATATATTATGACAGTTCAGTAATTTAATTGAAGATACTATCATTTGGGACTTATTGGTGTGAATGTCATGTCACATTTACTGTTAATTGTCAGTCATGCTATCATCCCTTATCCCCTTTTCAAAACAACAGATTTTACCATTTTAAACCTTTTTCCAAACAAGAAAAAATTTAGGGTGATCCATTTTGGAAGTTGCTGCTGACGACAAAAGAGATGTTGTTAAAGATAGATTTTGTGTATAATATACCATGGAAAATATTGAGACAAAAGGAGAAACTGCTGGTTATCAGCAGTTTCTTCTTTTGTTTTAATGTTTTCCCAAGCCTTTTCTATTACGGATGTCTAAACCAGGTCATGTTTGGGAGAGGGTTAACAAAGCTTTTGAAAACATTGTTATAGCTAAGTAAAATACACATAAATCCTGGATTCAAACAAGACCCTTGTAGAAATGTTTTATATGACAAGGTTGATGTCAAAAGAAGGAATTGTGTGTTATATCAAATGAAATATTAAGCGAAAATAGGAAATTGCTGATAATAGCAATTTCTTCTGTTCTCTCAAAGTTTACCAAAAACATTTCTATAAGGGTCTTTTTCGGATCAAGTATTTCTGTTTATTTTAATTAACTACAACAAGGTTTTCAAAAGCTTTGTTAAAATGGTAAAATCTGTTGTTTTGAAAAGGGGATAAGGGATGATAGCATGACTGACAATAAACAGTAAATGATACATGAAATTAACACCAATAAGTCCCAAGTGATAGTATATTTAAGTAAATTACTGAAGTGTCATAATAAGTTTCTGAAATAAAACATATTACAACACTCTTTGCATAAATATAAAACTAAAAATTTAGAGAATACACAAACTTAAAATAGTACCAATATGGTATAAATTTAAATGGTTGAATTTAGGATGAAAAAACTCTTTAAAATGTGTGTCAAATTTCATGCAATATTGAATTACAAACCCAAAGTTCTCGAACGATAATTGTAATGAAAAGTGGATAAATGAACCAAAAATAATGTTATAACACCATTCTACTTCAAAATAAATAGTAACTACTTAATTATACACAAAAATAATATCAACTTTATTTCAACAAAATCCATTATTTGGGGGTAACCCTCCTGTTAAAAAAATCAAATTTTCAAATTATTAGATTATAAAATCAACTCTTTCAAATTATTAAATTATTAAATCAAAATTTTCAAATAATAACATCATAATCAGTTATCAACAAAATTCTGTGTAAAAAAGAAGGAAACACACTTTTTAGCTCACCTGAGCACGAAGTGCTCAAGGTGAGCTATTGTGGTCACTTTTTGTCCGTCGTCCGTCTGTCCGTCTGTCCGTCTGTCCGTCTGTCCGTCCGTCCGTCCACAATTTCGTGTTAACACTCTAGCATCTACAAATATAAGCCAATCTTGACCAAACCTGGTCAAAACATGTATGACCATAAGATCTCGGATGAGTTCGATTATGGGTCAGATCGAACCAGAAAGTCCGGAGTTATCTGCCCTTGAATGCGAAAAATAGCTAGTTTTGACATTGTTAACACTCTAGTATCTACAATTATTTATCAATCAAAACAAAACTTTGACACAATGTTGGTGACCATAAGATCTCGGATGAGTTTGATTTTCAGTCTGATCAGACCAGAAGGTCTTGAGTTATGTGCCCTTGAAATTGACAAAATTGACATTTTCGACTGTTTTCGACTTTGTTTACACTCTAACTTCTACAAATACTGACCAATCAAGACAAAACTTTGAGACAATGTTAGGAACCATAAGATCTTGTATGAGTATGATTTTCAGATTGATCGGATCAATAAGTCATGAGTTAAACGCCCTTGAATTTGACAAAATTGCCGTTTTCGACTGTTTTTGACTTTGTTTACACTCTAGCATCTACAATTATTGACCAATCAAGACAAAACTTGATCACAATCTTAGGGACTATAAGATCATGTATGAGTTTGATTTTCAGATTGATCAGATCAAAAGGTCATGAGTTAAACGCCCTTGAATTTGACAAAATTCCCGTTTTTGAATGTTTACGACTTTGTTTACACTTTAGAATCTACAATTATTGACCTATTAAGATGAAACTTTGACACAATGTTGGTGACCATAATTTCTTGGATGAGCTTGAACTTCAGTCTCGTCAGACTAGAAAGTCATGAGTTATATGCCCTTGAATTTGACAAAATTGATGTTTTCGATTGTTTCGGACTTTGTTTACACTTTAGCATCTACAATAATTGTTGACCAATCAAGAAGAAATTTGGACACAATGTTGCTGAACATAAGATCTTGCACCAGTTTGAATTAGCTTAATTAGAGTAGAATTTGCTGAGTTTGCTGAGCCCTTCAAATTGACAAATTTGCCGTTTTCGACTGTTTTTACTCTAACAACCACAAATAGCGACAAACCGAGACAAAATTTGGACGCAATGTTGTTAACCATAAGTTTGTTTTCAGTCTTAAAGTCACAAGTAATTGATTTGAACAAATCTGTGGCTCATATCATCTTGGTTCAGGTGAGCGATATAGGACCATCATGGTCCTCTTGTTAATGGGAGTCTGGCAATTTTACCTATGGCAATTTTACCTATGGCCAATTTACCATTTTGGGTATGGCTAATTTACCTATGGCTAATTTACCTATGGCAATTTTGCATATGGCAATTTTACCTCTGGCATTTTTACCTACATTCCTTTTTGACAGCCAATAAGATAAAAGCTTTGGAAAACATAGTGGAAGAAGAAGTAAATGCTGAAAATCAGCATTTTCTCCTTTTTTCTCAATGTTTTCTGAGTTATATCACTCTTAAATTATTCTTTTGCTAACATCCATTTTGTTGTCCGTAGCAGTTTTCATATTGACCAACCAAAATTTTTGCCATTTGGGAAAGCGTCAAATTGTACTCATGTAATGAACATGATTAAGTTGTTAGCTCCTTAGTTCTGACAATAAATGTCATTGACGGAGAAGCTGCTTAGGTCAGTATTTTGGCAAAACATTTCAAATTGAAGAAAATGCTTGTCCAATAAATGTCCATGTATTCCAGGATCCTTAAGTTCCTTACATTATTATTTTCAATGGAAACCGTCAATTTGGCATCAAACCATACCTGTGTACTAGATAATGAGATTGTTAACCTAATAGACAGTCACACACAATACTTTTAAAATTCTGCACAAATGCCTAACAGATTTTGTTCCATCAGAAATATCGGAAAGGGGAGTTTAGGCAGTATAATAGATCTAAAGATAGATTTGGTCATGGACTTGGTATTGTATTCTGTTGGAATGATGACCGTTTACTGTGTGACCTTGAACTTTGACCTTTGCTTACTTTAATAATTGATTATTGTAGGACCCCTACATATTGTCCATGGAGCACCATACAGACTGGGTCAATGATATTGTACTTTGTTGTGGGGGCAGGACATGTGAGTATGCATCCTTTTTTGGATCCAGATCAGTCTAAGCCTGTGGTCATTTTGATCAAGTCTTGTTAATCCATGCCTTTCACATATATTGTGTTAACCCATTGCCACACAGTAACTTTTTTTAACTCCTCAAAAGAAAATAGCATAGGAAAACAATGTGGAAAATGAAGAAATTGCTTGTGACAAGCAATTTCTCCATTCCCCACAATGTTTTCTACCCAAAAAGACCTAAAAATATAAAATTATTTTAACTTGAAATTGTCATCTGCATTATCTTTGAATTTGGATTGGTCAAAATTTTGTCGTTTGGGAAAGGGTAAACCCTCTGCAACTGTAAGACAGTGGTATGGATTCTGATTATAAAAGCTGCAATGTCATTCATGCTGGTGCAATCCATATTATTGGTATCATATGTGATATGGACCTTTTGTCTAGATTTATTTGAAATATGATAACTCATTTTGTATAAACAATTAACATATATGTATTAAAAACATTATAACTCTAAATGTTTAATCGAAGACATAACTTTATATCTAAAGGCTAAAGCAGTGAATTAATATCCAAAAAAATTCTGTTTTGTAAGTGTTCACATTCTTCACCCTGATATTTAACTGTTTAAGGGGGAATGCTCCAGTTTCCTAAATTTCTTCCCATTAATAGAATTTATTTATATTTTGTATGTTGAAATTACATGTTATTACCAATTGAAAAATAAAATAAAAATGGATGGTCAGCGATCTTGTTTGGATTTTATAGGCATTCGTATTACATACCCCTACATCGAAAAAATGCACAAATTCTTGCACCTGTCTAGTGTCACTAAAATGCTAATAAATTGCTGTATATTCATCGTTTAGTCCCGAAAACAGAATTAAAGTAACGTCTTACATTTAATAAGAACAGAAAACCCAAAATATGTGCTATTATAAACGTGTTAATGTATAAAACAGCATGCTCACGTGTTTGGTTAGATCAACGAAGCTGGAGTGTTTTATGTCAAAATTTGCATATTTTTGGAAATATTTCAAGTTCTATGTAATAGAATTTGATAAAACTCCCTCATTGTATTAAGCAACATGTCCTGGTAATAATTCAAAAAGAAAAGGTATAGGTCAGCGCACTTATTAGTGAATTACAGCAATTTTTTATCAGCTACACATGAATAAAATGACGCAAAACAGTGGTAACTGCTTACCCACTTACGACTGTCTTGCTCTAAATAATCGATTTCCAACTCGAGGAAATCAGTTTCGCATAATAAATACACCTTTACGGTCGAAAATGGTAAATTGTAATGATGCGTTATATCATTGAAAATAAAGTAGCGAAACATATTGGTACGAAACGTTTAATTTACTACAATAATGACCGAGTGTTCCGAAAAACTGGAGCATTCCCCCTTAAAGCTTTTCTAGCATGTACATTAGAGCCGGATTATATAATCTTTGGTTAGGGCTAACCAAGTGGTTAAATATCTGTTTTGGTTAGTTTTCCCTATAACAACAAAGGCAATTTTAACCAAAACAGGTATTTAAACATTTAGTTAGCGCTAAGCAATGTTTATACAACCGGGCCCAGATGTATAAAATGATAAGTACACTGTCTGTTTCAGTAATATCAGCTTCCTCTGACACTACAGTTAAAGTATGGAATGCTCACAAAGGTTTTTGTATGTCAACACTCAGAACTCATAAGGTAAGAGAGGTTTGCCATTATAACCCTGTCTTAAACAATGATACCTTAGACTCGTCAATTTGAAAAAAATGCAGACTTTGAGACAACAAAATAAATGATATGAAAATGTGAATGGTACAGCATTATATAAAATATTTGTTCGAAAAACTTATTTCGTTCTATTCAATGGAAAGCTAAGTCATTTGATGCCATGAATTGAAAAGATATTTAGCTCTCTAAAAAGTGGTTCCAAGACCATAATATTCCTCACTTTGATATCAAGAAAAAAATAAACCAGTAACTTTTTCTTTTTCATGTTACAGGACTATGTAAAAGCACTTGCCTACGCAAAAGACAAAGAACAAGTGGCCTCAGCGGGTCTAGATCGGTCTATATTTCTGTGGGACGTGAACACTCTTACAGCTCTAACAGCTTCAAATAATACAGTCACAAGTATGTATTTTAGAGTGTTTTATATGCTAAAAATAGATAGCTGGTCTTGAGCGGTCTATATTGTTGTGGGTTGTAAACACACTCACGGCTTCAAACAGTTCTTCCAGTCCAAGCCATGTGCTGCTTATTCATCAAACTTGGAGAGACATTATCAATGTCAAAGTCAGGTTTTGAACTCTGCAATCTTATCTTGCTCTTACTTAGCTTTCTATAAAAGGGATTATTATACCCCCCACCTACGAAGTAGAGGGGGGTATATTGGTTTCACCATGTCTGTCTGTCCGTCCATCCGTCCGTCCGTAGACTTTTTCATTTCCGTGCTCTAACTCAACAACCGTTTGACCTAGGATCATGAAACTTTACACAGTTGTTGCCCATGACCCAAGGAGGTGCCCTATTGTTTTTGGGTCACCAAGGTAAAGGTCAAGGTCACAATCGGACTTTGTTTAAAATCTGTTTCCGTGCTCTAAGTCAAGAACCGGTTGACCTAGGATCATGAAACTTTACACAGATGTTGCCCATGACCCAAGGAGGTGCCCTATTGTTTTTGGGTCACCAAGGTCAAAGGTCAAGGTCACAATCGGACTTTGTTTAAAATCCGTTTCCGTGCTCTAAGTCAAGAACCGGTTGACCTAGGATCATGAAACTTTACACAGATGTTGCCCATGACCCAAGGAGGTGCCCTATTGTTTTTGGGTCACCAAGGTCAAGGTCACAATCGGACTTTGTTTAAAATCTGTTTCCGTGCTCTAAGTCAAGCACCGGTTGACCTAGGATCATGAAACTTTACACAGTTGTTGCCCATGACCCAAGGAGGTGCCCTATTGTTTTTGGGTCACCAAGGTCAAAGGTCAAGGTCACAATCGGACTTTGTTTAAAATCTGTTTCTGTCCTCTAAGTCAAGAACCGGTTGACCTAGGATCATGAAACTGTACACAGTTGTTGCCCAAGACCCAAGGAGGTGCCCTAATGTTTTTGGGTCACCAAGGTCAAAGGCCAAGGTCACAATCTGACTTTGTTTAAAATCCGTTTCCGTGCTCTAAGTCAAGAACCGGTGTATCAGTTTATCTTGACCCCTGGGCAGCTTGGCCCCCGGGGGCTAAGCTACCCGCGGGCAGCTTGGCCCCCCGGGGGCCAAGCTACCCCGAGGTATCTTAGCCCCCACCCTGGGTAGCTTGGCCCCCACCTGAAATCTTTTTCCAGAGTCCCCTAAAATACAAAACAGTGTCTGTAAATATTACGCCTACTGTTAAATGAAAAGAAAAAAACAAGTTTAATGTGTTTTGGTCAAATTAATTTTTCGACTTTCTTGGCTTAGAATAGGGGCGGGGGCCAAGCTACCCAGGCCTGGGTAGCTTGGCCCCCACCTAAAATCTTTTTCCAGACTCCCTCAAATTACAAAACAATGTCTGTAAATGTTACGCCCACTGTTAAATGAAAAGAAAAACCAAAGTTTAATGTGTTTTGGTCAAATTAATTTTTTGCCTTTTTTGGTGTAGAATAGGGGTGGGGGCCAAGCTACCCAGGCCTGGGTAGCTTGGCCCCCACCTAAAATCTTTTTCCAGACTCCCTCAAATTACAAAACAATGTCTGTAAATGATATGCCTACTGTTTAACGATAAGAAAAACCAAAGTTTAATGTGTTTTGGTCAAATTAATTTTTTGCCTTTTTTGGTGTAGAATAGGGGCGGGGGCCAAGCTCTAAGTCAAGAACCGGTGTATCAGTTTATCTTGGCCCCTGGGCAGCTTGGCCCCCGGGGGCTAAGCTACCCGCGGGAAGCTTGGCCCCCGGGGGCCAAGCTACCCCGAGGTATCTTAGCCCCCACCCTGGGTAGCTTGGCCCCCACCTGAAATCTTTTTCCAGAGTCCCCTAAAATACAAAACAGTGTCTGTAAATATTACGCCTACTGTTAAATGAAAAGAAAAAAACAAGTTTAATGTGTTTTGGTCAAATTAATTTTTCGACTTTCTTGGCTTAGAATAGGGGCGGGGGCCAAGCTACCCAGGCCTGGGTAGCTTGGCCCCCACCTAAAATCTTTTTCCAGACTCCCTCAAATTACAAAACAATGTCTGTAAATGTTACGCCCACTGTTAAATGAAAAGAAAAACCAAAGTTTAATGTGTTTTGGTCAAATTAATTTTTTGCCTTTTTTGGTGTAGAATAGGGGTGGGGGCCAAGCTACCCAGGCCTGGGTAGCTTGGCCCCCACCTAAAATCTTTTTCCAGACTCCCTCAAATTACAAAACAATGTCTGTAAATGATATGCCTACTGTTTAACGATAAGAAAAACCAAAGTTTAATGTGTTTTGGTCAAATTAATTTTTTGCCTTTTTAGCTCACCTGAGCACGAAGTGCTAAGGTGAGGTATTGTGATCTATCAATGTCCGGCGTCCGTCTGTCCGTCTGTCCGTCTGTCCGTCACGGCGTCAACAATTTCTTTAAACGACATCTCCTCCTAAACTACTGGGTCAAAATCAACCAAACTTGGCAGAAATGTTCCTTGGGTGGTCCTTTATAAAAATTGCTAAAATAATTGAAATCGATGAAAAACTCTGGTTGCCGTGGCATCTGAAAATGGGAAATTTCACAAAAGCTCAAAAATTTCTTTAAACGACATCTCCTCCTAAACTACTGGGTCAAATGCAACCAAACTTGGCAGAAATGTTCCTTGGGTGGTCCTTTATAAAAATTGCTAAAATAATTGAAATCCATGAAAAACTCTGGTTGCCGTGGCATCTGAAAATGGGAAATTTCACAAAAGCTCAAAAATTTCTTTAAACGACATCTCCTCCTAAACTACTGGGTCAAATGCAACCAAACTTGGCAGAAATGTTCCTTGGGTAGTCCTTTATAAAAATTGCTAAAATAAATGAAATCCATAAAAAACTCTGGTTGCCGTGGCATCTGAAAATGGGAAATTTCACAAAAGCTCAAAAATTTCTTTAAACGACATCTCCTCCTAAACTACTGGGTCAAATGCAACCAAACTTGGCAGAAATGTTCCTTGGGTGGTCCTTTATAAAAATTGCTAAAAGAATTGAAATCCATGAAAAACTCTGGTTGCCGTGGCATCTGAAAATGGGAAATTTCACAAAAGCTCAAAAATTTCTTTAAACGACATCTCCTCCTAAACTACTGGGTCAAATGCAACCAAACTTGGCAGAAATGTTCCTTGGGTGGTCCTTTATAAAAATTGCTAAAATAATTGAAATCCATGAAAAACTCTGGTTGCCGTGGCATCTGAAAATGGGAAATTTCACAAAAGCTCAAAAATTTCTTTAAACGACATCTCCTCCTAAACTACTGGGTCAAATGCAACCAAACTTGGCAGAAATGTTCCTTGGGTAGTCCTTTATTAAAATTGCTAAAATAAATGAAATCCATAAAAAACTCTGGTTGCCGTGGCATCTGAAAATGGGAAATTTCACAAAAGCTCAAAAATTTCTTTAAACGACATCTCCTCCTAAACTACTGGGTCAAATGCAACCAAACTTGGCAGAAATGTTCCTTGGGTGGTCCTTTATAAAAATTGCTAAAAGAATTGAAATCCATGAAAAACTCTGGTTGCCGTGGCATCTGAAAATGGGAAATTTCACAAAAGCTCAAAAATTTCTTTAAACGACATCTCCTCCTAAACTACTGGGTCAAATGCAACCAAACTTGGCAGAAATGTTCCTTGGGTGGTCCTTTACAAAAATTGCTAAAAGAATTGAAATCCATGAAAAACTCTGGTTGCCGTGGCATCTGAAAATGGGAAATTTCACAAAAGCTCAAAAATTTCTTTAAATGACATCTCCTCCTAAACTACTGGGTCAAAATCAACCAAACTTGGCAGAAATGTTTCTTGGGTGGTCCTTTATAAAAATTGCTAAAAGAATTGAAATCCATGAAAAACTCTGGTTGCCGTGGCATCGGAAAATGGGAAATTTCACAAAAGCTCAAAAATTTCTTTAAATGACATCTCCTCCTGAACTTCTGGGTCAAAATCAACCAAACTTGGCAGAAATGTTCCTTTGGTGGTCCTTTATAAGAATTGCTAAAAGAATTGAAATCCATGAAAAACTCTGGTTGTCATGGCATCGGAAAATGGGAAATTTCACAAAAGCTCAACAATTTCTTTAAACGACATCTCTTCCTTAACTTCTGGGTCAAAATCAACCAAACTTGGCAGAAATGTACCTTGGGTAGTCCCTTATTAAAATTGCTAAAAGAATTGAAATCCATGAAAAACTCTGGTTGCCGTGGCACCGGAAAATGGGAAATTTCACAAAAGTTCAACTATTTCTTTAAACGACATCTCCTCCTTAACTTCTGGGTTAAAATGAACCAAACTTAGCAGAAATGTTCCTTTGTTGGTCCCTTATAAATATTGCTAAAAGAATTGAAATCCATGAAAAACTCTGGTTGCCGTGGCATCGGAAAATGGTAAATTTCACAAAAACTTAACTTCTTTAAACAACATCTCCTTAACCTCTGGGTTAAAATCAACCAAACTTGGCAGAAATGTTCCTTGGGTGGTCCTTTATAAAAATTGCTAAAATAATTGAAATCCATGAAAAACTCTGGTTGCCATGGCATCTGAAAATGGGAAATTTCACAAAAGCTCAAAAATTTCTTTAAACGACATCTCCTCCTAAACTACTGGGTCAAATGCAACCAAACTTGGCAGAAATATTCCTTGGGTGTTCTTTATAAAAATTGCTAAAATAATTGAAATCCATGAAAAACTCTGGTTGCCGTGGCATCTGAAAATGGGAAATTTCACAAAAGCTCAAAAATTTCTTTAAACGACATCTCCTCCTAAACTACATGGCCAAATTCTTCTCTGGAATCACAATGCGTAACATATGCAAAGTTATTTGGCATTATTAAAACATTACTCAGGTGAGCGATTTAGGGCCCTCAGGGTCCTCTTGTTTGGTGTAGAATAGGGGCGGGGGCCAAGCTACCCAGGCCTGGGTAGCTTGGCCCCCACCTAAAATCTTTTTCCAGACTCCCTCAAATTACAAAACAATGTCTGTAAATGTTACGCCTACTATTAAATGAAAAGAAAAACCAAAGTTTCATGTGTTTTGGTCAAATTAATTTTTTGCCTTTTTTGGTGTAGAATAGGGGCGGGGGCCAAGTAGCTTGGTCCCCACCTGAAATCTTTTTCCAGACTCCCTCAAAATACAAAACAATGTCTGTAAATGTTACGCCTACTGTTTAACGATAAGAAAAACCAAATTTTAATGTGTTTTGGTCAAATTAATTTTTCGCCTTTTTTGGCGTAGAATAGGGGCGGGGCCAAGCTACCCAGGCCTGGGTAGTTTGGCCCCCACCTGAAATCTTTTTCCAGAGTTCCCTAAAATACAAAACAATGTCTGTAAATGTTACGCCTACTGTTAAATGAAAAGAAAAAAACAAGTTTAATATGTTTTGGTCAAATTAATTTTCGACTTTTTTGGCTTATAATAGGGGCAGGGGCCAAGCTACCCAGGCCTGGGTAGCTTGGCCCCCACCTAAAATCTTTTTCCAGACTCCCTCAAATTACAAAACAATGTCTGTAAATGTTACGCCCACTGTTAAATGAAAAGAAAAACCAAAGTTTAATGTGTTTTGGTCATAATAATTTTTTGCCTTTTTTTGTGTAGAATAGGGGCGGGGGCCAAGCTACCCAGGCCTGGGTAGCTTGGTCCCCACCTATAATCTTTTTCCAGACTCCCTCAAATTACAAAACAATGTCTGTAAATGATATGCCTACTGTTTAACGATAAGAAAAACCAAAGTTTAATGTGTTTTGGTCAAATTAATTTTTCGCCTTTTTTGGCTTAGAATAGGGGCGGGGGCCAAGCTACCCAGGCCTGGGTAGCTTGGCCCCCACCTGAAATCTTTTTCCAGAGTTCCCTAAAATACAAAACAATGTCTGTAAATGTTACGCCTACTGTTAAATGAAAAGAAAAAAACAAGTTTAATGTGTTTTGGTCAAATTACTTTTTCGCCTTTTTTGGCTTAGAATAGGGGCAGGGGCCAAGCTACCCAGGCCTGGGTAGCTTGGCCCCCACCTAAAATCTATTTCCAGACTCCCTCAAATTACAAAACAATGTCTGTAAATGTTACGCCTACTATTAAATGAAAAGAAAAACCAAAGTTTCATGTGTTTTGGTCAAAGTAATTTTTTGCCTTTTTTGGTGTAGAATAGGGGCGGGGGCCAAGCTACCCAGGCCTGGGTAGCTTGGCCCCCACCTAAAATCTTTTTCCAGACTCCCTCAAAATACAAAACAATGTCTGTAAATGTTACGCCTACTGTTTAACGATAAGAAAAACCAAATTTTAATGTGTTTTGGTCAAATTAATTTTTCGCCTTTTTTGGCGTAGAATAGGGGAGGGGGCCAAGCTACCCAGGCCTGGGTAGGTTGGCCCGCACCTAAAATCTTTTTCCAGAGTCCCTCAAATTACAAAACAATGTCTGTAAATGTTACGCCCACTGTTAAATGAAAAGAAAAACCAAAGTTTAATGTGTTTTGGTCAAATTAATTTTTTGCCTTTTTTGGTGTAGAATAGGGGTGGGGGCCAAGCTACCCAGGCCTGGGTAGCTTGGCCCCCACCTAAAATCTTTTTCCAGACTCCCTCAAATTACAAAACAATGTCTGTAAATAATATGCCTACTGTTAAACGATAAGAAAAACCAAAGTTTAATGTGTTTTGGTCAAATTAATTTTTTGCCTTTTTTGGTGTAGAATAGGGGCGGGGGCCAAGCTACCCAGGCCTGGGTAGCTTGGTCCCCACCTGAAATCTTTTTCCAGAGTTCCCTAAAATACAAAACAATGTCTGTAAATGTTACGACTACTGTTAAATGAAAAGAAAAAACCAAGTTTAATGTGTTTTGGTCAAATTAATTTTTCGACTTTTTTGGCTTAGAATAGGGGCAGGGGCCAAGCTACCCAGGCCTGGGTAGCTTGGCCCCCACCTAAAATCTATTTCCAGACTCCCTCAAATTACAAAACAATGTCTGTAAATGTTACGCCTACTATTAAATGAAAAGAAAAACCAAAGTTTCATGTGTTTTGGTCAAAGTAATTTTTTGCCTTTTTTGGTGTAGAATAGGGGCGGGGCCAAGCTACCCAGGCCTGGGTAGCTTGGCCCCCACCTAAAATCTTTTTCCAGACTCCCTCAAAATACAAAACAATGTCTGTAAATGTTACGCCTACTGTTTAACGATAAGAAAAACCAAATTTTAATGTGTTTTGGTCAAATTAATTTTTCGCCTTTTTTGGCGTAGAATAGGGGCGGGGGCCAAGCTACCCAGGCCTGGGTAGCTTGGCCCCCACCTGAAATCTTTTTCCAGAGTTCCCTAAAATACAAAACAATGTCTGTAAATGTTACGCCCACTGTTAAATGAAAAGAAAAACCAAAGTTTAATGTGTTTTGGTCAAATTAATTTTATGCCTTTTTTGGTGTAGAATAGGGGCGGGGGCCAAGCTACCCAGGCCTGGGTAGCTTGGCCCCCACCTAAAATCTTTTTTGGGAATCCCTCAAATTACAAAACAATGTCTGTAAATGATATGCCTACTGTTTTACGATAAGAAAAACCAAAGTTTAATGTGTTTTGGTCAAATTAATTTTTTGCCTTTTTTGGTGTAGAATAGGGGCGGGGGCCAAGCTACCCAGGCCTGGGTAGCTTGGCCCCCACCTGAAATCTTTTTCCAGAGTTCCCTTAAATACAAAACAATGTCTGTAAATGTTACGCCTACTGTTAAATGAAAAGAAAAAACCAAGTTTAATGTGTTTTGGTCAAATTAATTTTTCGACTTTTTTGGCTTAGAATAGGGGCGGGGGCCAAACTACCCAGGCCTGGGTAGCTTGGCCCCCACCTAAAATCTTTTTCCAGAGTCCCTCAAATTACAAAACAATGTCTGTAAATGTTATGCCTACTGTTAAATGAAAAGAAAAACCAAAGTTTAATGTGTTTTGGTCAAATTAATTTTTTGACTTTTTTTGGCTTAGAATAGGGGCCAGGGCCAAGCTACCCAGGCCTGGGTAGCTTGGCCTCCACCTAAAATCTTTTTCCAGACTCCCTCAAATTACAAAACAATGTCTGTAAATGTTACGCCTACTGTTAAATGAAAAGAAAAACCAAAGTTTAATGTGTTTTGGTCAAATTAATTTTTTGCCTTTTTTGGTGTAGAATAGGGGCGGGGGCCAAGCTACCCAGGCCTGGGTAGCTTGGCCCCACCTAAAATCTTTTTCCAGACTCCCTCAAATTACAAAACAATGTCTGTAAATGTTACGCCTACTGTTAAATGAAAAGAAAAAACCAAAGTTTAATGTGTTTTGGTCAAATTTATTTTTTTCGCCTTTTTGGCGTAGAATAGGGGCGGGGGCTAAGCTACCCAGGCCTGGGTAGCTTGGCCCCCACCTAAAATCTTTTTCCAGAGTCCCTCAAATTACAAAACAATGTCTGTAAATGATACGCCTACTGTTAAATGAAAAGTAAAACCATAGTTTAATGTGTTTTAGTCAAATTAATTTTTCGCCTTTTTTGGTGTAGAATAGGGGCAGGGGCCAAGAATTGTTATTCTTGTTCAAAACATAAGGGAGCAGGTTAACACCCTTTCAGAAAGAAATAGCCATCTTAACACCTTTTGACATGCCATAAAATCACACCTATTTACTCCTACATGTCAAATAATCAATAAACCACTTTCTTTTTGTTTTACAAAAAAGAAAATAAGTGAACACATTTGTGTATACATGAATGAAAGGAAAATTACAAACAGATTTGTAATAATCATGAAATATCATATTGACATACAAGGTACATTACATCTTGGCCCCGCCCCTATTCTACGCCAAAAAAGGCGAAAAATTAATTTGACCAAAACACATTAAACTTTGGTTTTTCTTTTCATTTAACAGTAGGCGTAACATTTACAGACATTGTTTTGTAATTTGGGGGACTCTGGAAAAAGATTTTAGGTGGGGGCCAAGCTACCCAGGCCTGGGTAGCTTGACCCCCGCCCCTATTCTACGCCAAAAAAGGCGAAAAATTAATTTGACCAAAACACATTAAACTTTGGTTTTTCTTTTCATTTAACAGTAGGCGTAACATTTACAGACATTGTTTTGTAATTTGGGGGACTCTGGAAAAAGATTTTAGGTGGGGGCCAAGCTACCCAGGCCTGGGTAGCTTGGCCCCCGCCCCTATTCTATGCCAAAAAAGGCGAAAAATTAATTTGACCAAAACACATTAAACTTTGGTTTTCTTTTCATTTAACAGTAAGCGTAACATTTACAGACATTGTTTTGTATTTTGGGGGACTGTGGAAAAAGATTTAAGGTGGGGGGCCAAGCTACCCAGGCCTGGGTAGCATGACCCCCGCACCTATTCTACGCCAAAAAAGGCGAAAAATTAATTTGACCAAAACACATTAAACTTTGGTTTTTCTTTTCATTTAACAGTTCCTGTAACATTTACAGACATTGTTTTGTATTTTGGGGGACTCTGGAAAAAGATTTTAGGTGCGGGCCAACCTACCCAGGCCTGGGTAGCTTGGCCCCCGCCCCTATTCTACACCAAAAAGGCGAAAAATTAATTTGACCAAAACACATTAAACTTTGGTTTTTCTTTTCATTTAACAGTAGGCGTAACATTTAGACATTTTTTGTATTTTGGGGGACTGTGGAAAAAGATTTTAGGTGGGGGCCAAGCTACCCAGGCCTGGGTAGCTTGACCCCCGCCCCTATTCTACGCCTAAAAAGGCGAAAAATTAATTTTACCAAAACACATTAAACTTTGATTTTTCTTTTCATTTAACAGTAGGCGTAACATTTACAGACATTGTTTTGTATTTTGGGACTCTGGAAAAAGATTTCAGGTGGGGGCCAAGCTACCCAGGCCTGGGTAGCTTGG